>CM042246.1:47222660-47247660 GCA_023566225.1 Romanogobio albipinnatus | reverse complement strand
AACGCAGCATACGACTTTCTGTATCGCACGGATCTAATATAATTACACATCAGATGTTTTTCCCCAACAGTTAACCAAACGTTCACTTAACAGATAATGTTGGAGTGAATACTCGCCAAGACAGAGATTTTGACGTTTTCAATTTGTTTAATTGTTCTGGGATCACTAGACAAGGGCTTAATGAACTCATTTTTGTGTGAACCTCAAAACATTTTTCAATTGTTTTGCCTGTAGCTCGAAATTATTCTGTGCCCATTCCAGCATGGGTCACGTATACATTTGCTGTTACTTTTGAACAATTTAATGCATCCTTGAAAGTAATAATTACTTAAGCAAAAATCTTACTGACCCCAAACTTTTGATCCATATTATGTTTTCTATGCATCCTCCTGTATACCAAATACTTGTTTGATTATTAGATGCGCAATAACCACTGACAGTATAATGTTATTGACATCCAGCTTGCATCAGCCACCATATTTGATTTGAGATTATTTATTTTGCAAGCTAGTGCCAATGTTTGAGGCAGAAGTTGACACATCGCTCAATAACCAAGTTAATTATTTGCATTCTCGGAAAGTTAACCTACTGATAGATTACTTGTACAGAACTGTTATTACTGAACATTGAAGTATTTAGATTATGCCTTGCTTTGGGCTTATCATGCTGCAGTTTCAAAGTAGTTTTCCCAACACTTAAATGTCAAAGCTGCTCTCGAACTCTGGTGGCCAATAATTCATAACCAGGGATTACGGTTCACCCATAAAACATGTTTGAGTGTGAAGACATTAGTTTCATCTCTGCGCTCTCTCTCTGTGTGTGTTTGTGTTGTGGTGCTAAGTTCCTTTGAGGTCTGTTCTTGAGCGCTGGAGTGTCACACTGCCTCTGGATCTCATGTTCGTCTCTGGTTTGCAGTTATCTCATTATTATTCAGAATCGCAACAGTGTCGTATCAGAGCTGATAATCCCCGTCATCTGGATTAATTAGGATTTTCTTCTGTCATCTGATCGCCTTCGTACATGGGTTGATTCTGTCTCTCTCTCTCTCTCTCTCTCTCTCTCTCTAAACCTTGTTTAATAGCTGGATTACATTACAGACTGCATTTGCTTTTGCCTCTACTTTCCCTCTCTTACTGTGTTTCCGCCTACTTTCTCCTTTTTCTTCTTCTGTTGCAGCATCTTTTACCTAGAAGTGATGTTTGCCAGGCATTAGTGATTTCAATGAAGCCCTAGAATTCATCGTCATATTGAGTTTTACATGGTGAAAATAATCACATGTACTTCAGTTTGTTCTCCAGTATCATGTTCTGGTAATTCCTGATCTGGTCATGTGTGATTGCGTTTGAGGTTTATATCAAAACATAATTGATTGAAAAAATGTTGTAAATGGCTTCCCAAATCCCACAAGCTTCCGTTTCTTTCATTAGCTGTGTGTGTTAATATTTTAAGCAGGTGTGTAGGTTGCAAGGTGTGAACTCCGTGTGTGTGTGTGTCAGAGTGAATATTTCAGGTGTCTGTGTGTGTGTGTGTGTGTGTGTGTGTGTGTGTGTGTGTGTGTGTGTGTGTGTATCAGAGAGTCTCATTATATCAAACCCTCAGGCCTCAAACCTCCAACAAGCTCTCTGTAGAACCACACACACACACATAACACACACAGTATGTCTGTCTGTCTGTCTCTCCTGTCCATTTCAGAGCATCTGTCTCTGTCTCTCTGCTTCATTATCATTTTTTTTCTGAATTCTGAGACCATCACTCGATCCAATCTAAAATGCCCTGAGAGAGATGCTTAGGCAATACAAAATTTATTTTTTGTCATGCCAATAAAGCTTTCTGAATTGAATAGAGAGAGAGAGAGAGAGAGAGAGAGGGAGAGAGAGAGATGCACAGAGGGTTTTGGCTGGCTGTGTGTGTGAGACAGGTGCAGATTGACGTGATTGTTTTGACAGGCTTTTATGATGATATCTTTAGTAATGTGAAATCTCTTGAGTCTGTCACCTGGTGTGTGTTCTCTCTCATTCTCTCTTTCGGGTTCTCTCACACTATCATATCGGTTTTATTTGTTGTTTCTTTTGTTAATTCATGGTGTTGTACAGCGCTCTGTAATACTTCATTGTGACTGGTCAATGGCAGCATTCTGAAGTCAAATATTTCTGTATATTAGACATTTCACAATGATACAATAATTTGACAACGCCACTGCCCTGGTAACCTCACACAATACCCTAGTAACCACCCAGAGCACCGTAGCAACCTCATAGCAAGACCCTATTAACCATCCAGAACATCTCAGCAACCACATAAGTGCCATGGTAATCGCATACAACACCCTAGCAACCCCCCAGAACACTTTATCAACCACATGGCAATTCCCTGGCAACCAAACACACAACACCCTAGTATGGTGCTTGTGAGTTTTACACAGATGAATACCTTAACAACCACTCGAAACTCCTTAGCAATTGCATAGCAACACCCTGGCAACCACGCACAACACCCTTGAATGGTGCTAGTGAGTTTTACACAGATGAATACCCAAACAACCACTCAGAACTCCTTAGCAATTGCATAGCAACACCCTGGCAACCACACACAAGATGGTGCATGTGAGATTTACACAGTTTAATTCCCTAGTAATCACCCAGAACACTTTAACAACCTCCTAGCAACACCCTGCTTACCCCTCAGAAAACATTATCAACCACATGGCAATGCCCTGGTAACCACACACACAACGCCCTAGAATGGTGCTAGTGAGTTTTACACAGATGAATACCTTAACAACCACTCTGAACTCCTTAGCAATTGCATAGCAACACCCTGGCAACCACACACAAGACCCTAGAACGGTTCTAGTGAGATTTACACAGATGAATACCCTAACAACCACTCGGAACTCCTTAGCAATTGCATAGCAACACCCTGGCAACCACACACAACACCCTAGAATGGTGCTAGTGAGTTTTACACAGATGAATACCATAACAACCACTCAGAACTCCTTAGCAATTGCATAGCAACACCCTGGCAACCACACACAAGACCCTAGAATGGTGCATGTGAGATTTACACAGGTTAATTCCCTAGCAATCACCCATAACACTTTAACAACCTCCTAGCAAACACCATACTTACCCCACAGAACACATTATCAACCACATGGCAATGCCCTGGTAACCACACACACAACGCCCTAGAATGGTGCTAGTGAGTTTTACACAGATGAATACCCTAGCAACCACCCAAACCACCTTAGCAACTGCATAGCAATGCCATATTAACCACCCAGAGTAAAATCAGTTGACCATTTAGAAGAGGAGGATCATATTTTCATATTACACGCCATTGTTTTGTTTATTCATTAAAAGCTGTTCTGCAAAAGGCTGTGTTGATAAATAGCTTTAAAGTGCACCTTCTGCTGACTTCAGTGCACTTAATGTGAAGCACAAATAAGTGTGTAAATGGGTTGCATTATGCAGCCGAAATTGGCATCACAAAGTAGCAAAACCTTTTTGTTCTATATCATGAGGACATGCAAACTATGTTATTTGAAATGTAAAAATATAGGTTTAGTGGTTGATTTAGGTTAGGGGATAGAAATGATCTCAGTATAAAAAGACATTGCACGCGCAATGGTTGTGTGTGATATGAATGTATGTGTTTGTTTGTGTATTGAGGGCATGTTTTGCCTGCAGTTATTTTGCCTCTGAATCAGCCTGCTGGTGCTGAAACACACACACACACACACACACACACACACACACACACACACAGTGTATTGCAAGCATATTTCATAGGTCCCAAAAGTAATTTTTGTTAAACTTTTAATAAATTATTAAATTGTATAAGTTTATATGCTTTTTGATTTCTAAAAATTTAGTTTAACTAAGTCTAAAGAAAAAAACAACGGATTTCATAGGGCCCTACATACTGGACTGAAGCAACGTAGGCTTACTTTATTATCCATGCATAATTTTTTTAAAAATCATGTTAAAATCGAGTCTCAAATTTCATCAGGCTTTTGAGGATGGTTTATTTGTTCATCTCTCAATCATCATTGAGAGATGCATTGCATTATATGTATAAGCCTATAATAAACTAAGCCTTTAAATATCATCTTAAGACATATTATTGGCAGATATAGAGTGACTACTAGGGGTGGCACGGTTCACAAAACCCACGGTTCGGTTCGTATCACGGTTTTAGGGTCACGGTTTTCGGTTCTCTACGGTTCTTGTTTTTTTTAAATCGTTAACACTCCAGAAATTTACTTCAGCATATGGTGTATAGCTTAATCATCCACAATTTAGGATACAGTATTAAAAATTGTTATATCGAGTTGTTTCCTAACTGGCTGTCTACCGAGTCCGACACATTGGCGTAACATTTTTCATGTTAATCATGTCAATTTTGCTCAGAACAATGCACTGTGGCTTTAATTCAGCTGACCTGATTAACAAATGTCACCATGAAGTGTCCCGTGTGTTTCACAATCACAATATGACATCCAGCGCTGTGAAAAAATAACATAAAATACACAAAAACACAGCACTGCCAGAAGTTTTTGCCCAAACTTCAAAGGCATGTTTAAATTATTAGAACTAGAAGCATATCTTAACTTTTAAATGTTACATTTATCATGTGAACTACTTATATACAACATATGCATGTGTGTATGAGACAGAGGGGAACACGGTCGCATTTGCAGCAGATGTTGCCCATCATAAATCAAAGCATGAGACAGACAGGGGTCGGAGGAGAACACCGGAAAATGTGACAGACTATATTTGCCTGTATTTGTAATCCACGAGCCACGGTTCAGATGCGCGACTCGCGAGACAAACACTGCCAGTGTGTTTATGCGCAACAGGCACGCGCGGCGCGGCTCACGCTCTCCGCACTGCATCTGTCCTGCTATACGATGCTGGCAGCCTTCCTTATCTCTCCCACTTTCATTTCTACATGTGACGTGACCTGCAGCACTCCACTTTTACTTTACTGTATGTCCACACACACACCTCTTATTTCGCGCGAAAAGGACATCCACTGTCTGAGGTAACATACGGGCACGAGGATACATTGCGCATGCGCGAACCGTGCGACGCACATACTCCGAACCGACACAAGCGAACCGAACGGTTCGGTTTTTTTCCATGTCCCGTGCCACCCCTAGTGACTACTGTTATTTATATGCATTTTATGTAGTTATAAAACATTGATTTACATTACAAGCATCAGAATTTCAGCTTATGTTTTGTCCTTATAAATATCAGCATCTGCACAAATTTTGCTCAGTTTGTGCCTCTTTGAGATTATTATATATATATATATATATATATTTATATTTATCATATCACTATATCATACTTTATGATGGCTCATATAGTATGATATAGTGATATGATAAAAAAAAAAAAGCTCTGATGTACGTGCACTATAAAATGGTTCAGTAAACAATTCCATTTAAAGAAGAAAAAAAAAACATTTCCGACTATTATTATAATGGTTAAAGCCTCCTTTATCATTTCATCGTTTGCCAGTAGAGGATGATCATAAAATCTTTATGCTGTTACCTTGATATTTTTCTGTTTGACACTGATAATCGAGAAGTGAAATTGAAATCTGCTTTTATTTTGGTGAAAAATTGCGGGGAGCCCATGATTTTGATTGTGTATAGTAATAATTGAAAAGTGAAATGGAATGGTATTAAATGCGACTTGCAGTTCTCTGATTGTAAATCAGTCAACCTTGTTATCTTTCCCAAAGCATAATTATGTGCTGGCATGTTCAGATCTGTTCATTTAGTTTGAGACGGCACAATGCAATTGATTAGTTACTTCTCAAATCACGGTATCAGACTGGCAGGATGGCATTGACCCGTATGTGGCGCGGTTCGTCATCACCTGACTCGCTCTCGTCTCTCGCTGAGGGGGGGTGTTAATTGTAGGGTCCGCTCTGATGCCAGTAATTAGCCGCTGATCAGACCTTCAGTCCTCTAATGACTGCCGACTCTCCGCAGGAGGTTGAGTGTGAGCGTGTGATTATTTTTAGCGCACACAGACATTGTTCCTCTGAGGTTCACATCAGTGAACGGGTGAACTAATAGTTCTGCGAGGAAGAGTTTCTCCCACACTACCGTCATCATCCGCGGGTCCTTGGTTTGCTGGTGGGAGGAGAGCAGAGAACCTGCTTTCTGTTGGAAAGGGGAAGAAAAGAACAAATTACACTTTTACAGCCGTCTGCCACCATCACTTTCTCCGACAATTACTGGTCGTTTGGAAGAGAGAGAGAAAAGAGAGAGCGAGCGTTTGGGTTTTTATGTGTAGGAGATTGTGGACAATCACTAAAATAAATCCTGGAAATGATTTCTCAAAGTAAAATTTGTTCTAAATGGCATGTGCGACAGTCACAGGTGGTTTGAATGGATGCTGTCAAACGCAGCTGATTAATGATTAATGGTATTTCTCTAGAACATGAATGGTAATTTAAAGTATTTATTTATAATTAAGATATTCAATTCAAGTATTTACATTAATTTGTACATATAAGTTTGCAATTATTTAAGTAATGTATGATTTATAAAAAAGGAATACTTCAATTTAATTTAAATAAAATATTGTTGTTTAAATTGTTTAAATGAGTTAAATAACTCATTATAAATTAGATGTATTTATAATGAGTATTTAAAGTGTTTAAATTAAAATACTTTGTTTTAATTATTTTATTTTACATTTTGGGAATGCTTTATAAGGTTATAGATATATGTAGATGGATGTTTATGTGTGTGCATGTTTAAGTATTTACAAAATTATTATTTTATAAATTGACAACCTGGATACTAAATTGTAATCAAGGAAAAATGTAATACCCAAGTTTAATGAAATAATGGAGACTATAAATTGATTTTAGGACCGCGCAACAGTGTCGTCTTCATATTTCCCATCTGTGAACCGCTGTTCATCCTTCATCTTCTGTCGTTATGATGGAGAATCTGTGTGTAGCTCGTGAAGAAGCTGCCCAGTTCATGTTTGATGTGACACGACACATGTTGACACGAGTTTATCATACAAAAAAAGCAGATATTACAAGTCGTTGATATTTCTGTTTGCATTGAATCTTTAATACTCGTTTAATAATCCTGCTTTGTGTGTGTGTGTGTGTGTGTGTGTGTGTGTGTGTTTAATCCATTTGTGACTTTCAGACAATCTGTCAAACTGAAGATTCTTTGACCTCCAGTCTCTCTCTCTCTCTCTCTCTCTCTCTCTCTCTCTCTCTCTCTCTCTCTCTCTCTCTCTCTCTCTCCCTCTCTCTGTCTCTCTTTCTCTCTCTCTTTCTCTCTCTCTCGCTCTCTCTCTCTCTCTCTCTCCCTCGCTCTCTCTGTCTCTCTTTCTCTCTCTCTTTCTCTCTCTCTCGCTCTCTCTCTCTCTGTCTCTCTCTCTCTCTCTCTCTCTCTCTCTCGCTCTCTCTCGCTCTCTCTCGCTCTCTCTCGCTCTCTCTCGCTCTCTCTCTCTGTCTCTGTCTCTGTTCTTCTATCTTGTTTCAGTTTCCATGGGCATTTATCCATCGTTAGCATAACACCCTCAAGTGTAATTGTGTTGTGTGTGTGTGTGTGTGTGTGTGTATGAAGGTTGTGTGAAGGGCAGTGCATGCTGGGATTGATTGTAATCATCTATATTTTTGTTGCTGCTGTAAACGGTCTCATCGCCACTCATTTGTTCATTGGACTCTCCTTCATGCTTTGTGTTTGTTTATCCCTCCTTCTCTCTCTCTCCCCTCCACTCTGTTATTCTATCCGTCTTTCGCTCTTTCTCTCCGTTGACATTTCCTGTCAGGCGTCTCATTATTGAGTCCCTTCAGATCACTGATTAAACTCCTCACGTCTTTCTTTCTATCTTTCTTTCTCTCTTTCTTTCTTATTCACAATACATTTTCTACATACATGCATGCATACATACATAGGGCACACACGATTCGATTACGATTCAGAGGGCTGCGATGATAAAACGATTATCGATGCATCTTTTTTTCTATACAGATTTTTTTTTCTCGCTTGGTACTTTTAAAGAAAAGTATTTATGACCCAAAATGAATTTACTTCCAATATCTTTTATTAATAAAACAAATGGAAGTGATTTTACAAGTCAACAGGGCAGAAAGGTTACATTTGCCAGAATATGTCCCTAAATTGCAAAGAACCAATAGGAAAAGTGTCTGTGAAAGCATACTTGTATTCAAGACTTCAGCATATTCTAAAACACTAACTTAAAGTATTAACCAACACCCTCCTATGATGTGCAACGAGCAATGTATTCCTTCAGACAAAATCACAGCTTTTATACAAAAATATAGAATTCTGTACCAGCAGCTCTCATACAAAAGTTATTCTTGTGGACTTCAGCATATCCAGTGGTTAAATTGGCTTTTGTAGAGAGATTTCCCAAATTTGAGGTAGTTAGGTAGAAAATTTTGATTTCTCTGATCTACATATGTGCATTTTTAATAAGTTTGAAGGCCAAAAAAATGCATAATAAAAAGCTTTCAAAACCATGTCAGTGGGCAGTAGATTATTTGGCAATACCCCCCTAAAGATGAGTTTTGACTGTAGTCTTTTCATTTTCGTCTGTGTCCCTGAAAAGGGTTGGGAACTTTTTTTGACCAAAGAGCCATTTTTTTTTTTTTTTTTCATTTTTGGTAAATGCATTTTTCCAAAAGAGCCACAGTAAAAAAATTATATAAAATTATTATAAAAAAGCTTCTTTTTTTTTTCAATAGAATGTCAACAGTAGTAATTATTAGGTCCATAACTAAAAACAAAGAATTATGCAGCAAACAATAAATAAGTTGCAATATGGAATTAATTGTGCAGGGCTTTCACTGTGAGGTTGACCAACTGATGAGTATAAATCCTCTGAGTGTGTGTGAACGCACACAGTGCTTACATATGATCTACTATGTTTATGTGAATACTCGACTTGGCATTTTGATATATTTCTGTGTGTATTTGGCCGTTTAGGCGCGCAGCCGAAGACAAAGGCTAGCTTGTCCGTTTGTCCGTGTTGCACTCGGAGCGCGCCCACAGCATCCTGTCAGTAATTCAGTTGTCTTTCGTGACTTATCATGCTTTTATTATTTATTTTATCGTGACACTTGCGAACAGCACTGAGCACACAACTTGAATATTATTATCATAAACGTCATTAACCTCGGTAGGCTGTACAACAAGGGAATTGTAATTGGCTGCTTTTTTCTGCAGATAACAGATCTCTGTTGTTGATGTGTGTGTCTAATCTTTTTAGCGATCATGTTAGTAATATTGGTTATGTTAGATATGTTGGTAAAGTGTGAGAGACCTGGCGAGCCATAGGTTCCCAACCGCTGCTCTAGCCGTTCGCGGATTTCCATTGTAACTCACTGTTACCATTGTGACGGTTTTACCTGATGGCTGTGGGCGCAGTGCTGAATCAGAGAACGCAGCGATTAATGCATTATGACATCTGATAATTCCATGTAGCCTGTATTTGCCAGGAGTTGATCAACAGTTAAAGTCTAATAACAATATTTCATGCTGAAGGAGATGGAGCTGAGCTCCAGCAGGGTGTGTTGTGGACCTGAGGAGGCGGAGCTGCGCTCCGGCCCAATTTAACCTCTGAGCATATCCTGAATAACTATTAACATAAGGCTGCTATTATACACAAATAAATAATAGAGTCTAATACTTATGACTTAAAACTACTAAATTCTAAGCACAGACACATTTTTATTGTATACCACAATCAAAAACAGCTTTTATGAAATGAACATCTGAACACTAAATTGACATCTGCAGAGAATGCGGCTGCAAATCCTTGACCATAAAATTTGTGATAGTTTGTGGTCCTCTGGTTGGTAGCAACTACCAGTACAACCAGGCGTTGGAAACGTGTAATATGGTTTCTCATGTTTGTCGTGTTTGACACAACTTGCATATAGTGTGGCTCTTGTCCAGGTAATCTTCCCCTTTAACTTCATAGAAGCCAAACTGCTTCCATACGCTAGCTTTTACTGCAGAGGGTGCGGTTGTATTTCTCGCTCAGCCATCATGCGTCTCTGTTATGTGCACGCCACAGACGGTCTGGGTGCTGCACTTCCCGCACTTCTTTTAGTCGCACCTTTTGTGTTCCGTCAACATTACATTATCAACATTTAGAAAATCGATTTCTTTTCTTTTTTTTACATTTGTGAATCAATTCAGAATCGTCCACGTCTGCGTCGCGATGGATCGAAGAATCTAATTTCCCCCCCACCCCTAATACATACATGCATACATACATACATAAATACAGTGAGAGAACAAGTATTTGATACACTGCCGATTTTGCAGGTTTGGCCACTTACAAAGCATGTAGAAGTCTGTCATTTTTATCATAGGTAAGCTTCAACTGTGAGAGACGGAATCTAAAGCAAAAATCCAGAAAATCACATTGTATGACTTTTAAGTAATTAATTTGCATTTTATTGCATGACATAAGTATTTGATGCATCAGAAAAGCAGAACTTAATATTTGGTATAGAAACCTTTGTTTGCAATTACAGAGATCATACGTTTCCTGTAGTTCTTAACCAGTTTTGCACACACTGCAGAAGGGATTTTGGCCCACTCCTCCATACAGACCTTCTTCAGATCCTTCAGGTTTCGGGGCTGTCGCTGGGCAATACGGACTTTCAGCTCCCTCCAAAGATTTTCTATTGGGTTCAGGTCTGGAGACCAATCCAGAAAATCAAGGGCCTCTCCAGGACCTTGAGATGCTTCTTACGGAGTCACTCCTTAGTTGCCCTGGCTGTGTGTTTCGGGTCGTTGTCATGCTGGAAGACCCAGCCACGACCCATCTTCAATCCTCTTACTGAGGGAAGGAGGTTGTTGGCCGAGATATCGCGATATATGGCCCCATCTATCCTCTCCTCAATACGGTGCAGTCGTCCTGTCCCCTTTGCAGAAAAGCATCCCCAAAGAATGATGTTTTCACCTCCATGCTTCACAGTTGGGATGGTGTTCTTGGGGTTGTACTCATCCTTCTTCTTCCTCCAAACATGGTGAGTGGGGTTAAGATCAAAAAGCTCTATTTTTGTCTCATCAGACCACATGACCTTCTCCCATTCCTCCTCTGAATCATCCAGATGGTCATTGGCAAACTTCAGACAGGCCTGGACATGTGCTGGCTTGAGGAGGGGGACCTTGCGTGCGCTGCAGGACGACGGCGTAGTGTGTTACTAATGGCTTTCTTTGAGACTGTGGTCCCAGCTCTCTTCAGGTCTTTGACCAGGTGCTGCCGTGCAGCTCTGGGCTGATCCCTCACCTTCCTCATG
The DNA here is from genome assembly GCA_023566225.1 of Romanogobio albipinnatus. Classification (NCBI taxonomy): domain Eukaryota; kingdom Metazoa; phylum Chordata; class Actinopteri; order Cypriniformes; family Gobionidae; genus Romanogobio; species Romanogobio albipinnatus. The sequence goes on along the minus strand of CM042246.1, from coordinate 47,236,320 downwards.
ATCATTGATGCTCCACGAGGTCAGATCTTGCATGGTGCCCCAGACCGAGGGAGATTGAACGTCGTCTTGAACTTCTTCCATTTTCTAATAATTGCGCCAACAGTTGTTGCCTTCTCACTAAGCTGCTTGCCTATTGTCCTGTAGCCCATCCCAGCCTTGTGCAGGTCTACAATTTTATCCCTGATGTCCTTACACAGCTGGACCATTGTGGCGAGGTTGGAGTCTGTTTGATTGAGTGTGTGGACAGGTGTATTTTATACAGGTAACAAGTTCAAACAGTTGCAGTTAATACAGGTAATCAATGGAGAACAAGAGGGCTTCTTAAAGAAAAACTAACAGGTCTGTGAGAGCCGGAATTCTTACTGGTTGGTAGGTGATCAAATACTTATGTCATGCAATAAAATGTAAATTAATTATTTCAAAATCATCCAATGTGATTTTCTGGATTTTAGATTCTGTCTCTCACAGTTGAAGTGTACTTATGATAAAAATTAGTAGGAAAAAAAAGTAGGAAAACCTGCAAAATCGGCAGTGTATCAAATACTTGTTCTCCCCACTGTACATACATACATACATGCTTGCATGCATCCATGCATACATACATGGATACATACATACATACATACATACATACATACATACATGCATGCATACATACATACATACATACATACATACATACGTACATGCGTACATATATACGTACATACATACTTACATACATACATGCGTACATACATACATGCATACATACATACATACATGCATACATACATACATGCATACATACATACATACTTACTTACATACAGTACATACATACATACATACATACAGTACATACATACTTACTTACTTACATACAATACATACATACATACAGTACATACATACATACAGTACATACATACTTACTTACTTACATACAATACGTACATACATACATACATACATACATACATACATATATACACACACAGTGCATCCATAAAGTATTCACAATGCTTCACTTTTTCCACATTTTATGTTACAGCCTTATTCCAAAATGTATTAAATTAATAATTTTCCTCAAAATTCTACAAACAATACCCCATTATGACAACTTGAAATAAGTTTGTTTTAAATATTTGCAAATGTATTAACAATAAAATATATATTTAAAAAAAAAATCATATGTACGTAAGTATTCACCGCCTTGCTATGCTTAGAGTTTAATCAAATTATTGAGAACATAAATTGCAACTGATGACTTTTAAAAACTGAATAACAGGGACTGTTTATATAAGCTGCATATCTTTCAGAGAAACAGTCGATGTGCTTTACTTCTTTTCATTTGTTATTTCTTTCTCTCACAGTTTTTGTTTGTTTGCTTTTTCACACTTTATTCCGTTCATGCATTCTTTCGGCTTGTTCCTTCATTTTTGTTTAGTTATTTGTTCAGTAGTTCATTATTTCTGTATTTTGTCCTTTCATTGTCCTCATATCAGCAGTGGTTTTGGTTCCCAAGGACACTATTTCAGTCTTAATTGTGCACACTGAGCCCATGTACCCCCCCCCCCCCCCCCCCACACACACACACACACACAGACATATCAGTGTGATGTGATGGTGTCCATACTGATGGTACTCTTCAGAAGGTGTGTGTGTGTGTGTGTGTGTGTGTGTGTGTGTGTGTGTGTGTGTGTGTGTGTGTGTGTGTGTGTGTGTGTGTGTGTGTGTGTGTGTGTGTGTGTGTGTGTGTGTGTGTGTGTGAGAGAGAGAGAGTTTTGTTCCCTTCATTTTTCAAGTCAGTCTTGTGTGTCACTGTGCTGTCAAAAATATAATCTGAGAGACGGAGGTGTTGGTGAGCGGAGGAGAAACTGTAGGAGGTAAAGAGAGAGATGGAGTGGAGAGGGAAGAAAAAAAGATTTAGAGAGAGTGGAAGAGAGAGAGTGAGACAGGAACAAGAGAAAGAAACAAAGAGAGAGACGCTTGTATGTGTTTCCAATTACCAGCCAAAGGCACCTTCTCTTTCTCTTCTGCATGTGTTTGTGTTTTTCATCATGTGTTTTCAGTGTACATGTGTTGGATTCGTTCAGGCGGTGTGTGTCCTCTTGAGGAAAGACTGTAGCTCCTCCCCCTCCCTGTGACCTCATTAGAGTGACCTCGTTAGAGCCACGATATGGAGTGACTCTTAATTAAGAGACAGTGCCTCCCCCATACACTCTTACTCAATGTCCTTTTCTTGTTCAGAACTCAGAGAGAGCGAGAGCGAGAGATACTAAGGAGGATGTTTTCCTCTAGAGCTGAGCACACAACTGTGAATGCACCAAATGTAACAACCAAAAATTAAAAGTTTGCAGCATTCTTTCTTTTATCACTGAATAACGTGAATCAATCACAGCTAATCAGAACCCATTTAAAGCGGACATATTATGCCTGTTTTAACAAGATGTAAAATAAGTCTCTGATGTCCCCAGAGTGTGTATGTGAAGTTTTAGCTCAAAATACCCCACAGATAATGTTTTATAGCAGGTTAAAATTGTCACTTTTTGGGGGGTGAGCAAAAACGCACCATTTTTGTGTATGTCCCTTTAAATGCAAATGAGCTGCTGCTCCCTGCCTGTTCTTTCAAGAAGAGGGCGGAGTTTCAATAGCTCATACAACATAGTGATGGGAAGTTTGGTTCTTTTCCGTGAACCGTTTTTTCCGGACAGTTCGTTTCAATGAACCAGATCAAAAAAACGGTTCACCAGTTCTTTTGCGCTCAAACATAATGACGTCATTTCGCGATGACGTAATTACGTCATGTCTATTGCGGGCTGGATAAACACACTTTACACATAAAATATATAAAGTCAGTAATCATAACATCAGTCATATAAAATATCATCTTAATCTGATAGTTTATTACAAAGTTTTAAATCTAAAGCATCGAAACACATGCTGTGATGCAAACAATCTTTACAGTTATAAAATCAATAAATCATTCTTCATCAGTGCAGAAACCATGATCCACTTACTATGTTTTTGTAATTAAATAAATACGGTTCGCCAGATTTTCCCCTCATTCATGTCGGAGTCGTTTCACAGACACGCGCTCATATCAGCTGTTGTTCGTTCGGTTCAGAGAGACTCGCCGTGCAGTCAGTCAGTCGCTCGACGCATGCTCAGTATCATCAGCTCATCGGTTCTCAATCAGACATGTCCGAAATAAACAGTTCTCGGTTCAGTGTACTGCTGATCCGAAAACCGATTGTTTTTCTGAATTCAAACCTATTATAAGAGACGGTCAAGCTGCATATGGTAACTTAACCTCTGTTTAAAACTGCCTTTGCACTATGTTTTTGCTATTATTATTATTATTTAATTATTTTTGATAAAGCACAATAACTTTTTTCATTTACAAACAACAGGCAATACCTGTTAAATTAGTGTGTAAGACAATTACAGTGTGTAAGTGCACTTTTCCAGCAATTGTTCTTTTTAAAATGTGTGTATTATTTGAACACTTTAATATTTTTTTTATTAAAACATTGTTTATTTAAAGGTCCCGTTCTTCGTGTTTTTTTGAAGCTTTGATTGTGTTTACAGTGTGCAATATAACGTGTGTTCATGTTTCGCGTGTAAAAAAACACAGTATTTTTCACACAATTTACTCATCTGTACACCGCTGTTTCACTGTCCTAAAAACGCCTGATGAGTTCCTTGTTCTATGAAGTCCCTCCTTCAGAAATACGTAACGAGTTCTGATTGTGCCAGCGGTTCCCGTGTTGTGATTTGACCGCAGCTTAGCGAACGTGGCACGGTTCCTGTGTTGTGATTCGACAGCAGCTTAGCGCACGTAACTTGCACGGAAAGGTCACGCCTCTTAACGGGAGATGTATGCGCTTAATGATCTCTACAGCGTCCCTGGGAAAGCCAAACAAAGGTGATTTGACTCCGGGATGAAAATAACAGCGTCTCGACGACATGGCGACAAACACAGTCAAACGCAACAATTCCTTTTCTCCACGCGACCGTCCTCTTCTCCACGTGGGACAGCAACAAGACCACGCCCCCTTTTTTTGCGTATTCTTGTGGGCGGAGGTTAGTCTGTTCTACTGACGTCATTAAAGCAGGCTGTACCAGGATGTAGTCCAAGCCGGCCGTTCGCTGTAGGCTTTGAAAGGGAACTTCTGTTAAATAAAATATCTCTCTTGGCATTGAACTTTGAGCTTTATAATTTTACAGGTATTATTTATGCTCTAACAGCAACATTACACACTAACTAAAGTTTGAACAATGGGATCACGAAGAACGGGACCTTTAATACTAACCCAATTTGTGAATGTGTCCTCATTAACTATAATTGCACGTAAACATTAATCTTTTAAATAAATAAATACTTCAGTCATAAATAGTCAATCACATGCTCATACAGTGATAAGACAGTAATGAACTTGAAATGATGAAAACATATTTCCACAATGTTTTATATTATAACACGTCTCGATGTTCAATAAAACTTGCTTTTCATTCTCTTGAAAAATCACACGCATGCTCAGTCAGTATCAGTTCATCAGTTCTCAAATCAGACATGTCCAAAATAAACAGTTCTCGGTTAGTGTACTGGTGATCCGAAAACCGCTGCAACTGATTCTTGACTCGAGAACGAGAACTGTGACAGGGCGTGTAGGCCATGGTGTAGTAGGCCATAGATGGTGTAGGCTACGCTCGTTTGTGTGCGCTGCACGCATGCTCAGTATCATTCGCTTCTGCTCGCTGGCGTGCTCGTCATCATCAGTTCTCTCTTAGGTTAAGTGTACTGTTGGAGTAACTGAATAACTCCAGGATGTTGGTTTATTTCGAGTCAGAGGGACAGTCAGACACGTCAAAAAGTGATTAACTTTATAAATTTGTGGATTAGTGCTGTTTAGAACGATTCAGTCCGATTTGGTGAACTGGTTCGACCGGTTCACTAAAAAGAACCGGTTCAAAAGAACGATTTGTTCGCGAACCGGACATCACTAATACAACAACAGAACATGTTCGAACCGGACGCGGACAATAATGCCTACAGAGCCAGAGAATAAATGCTGCATGGAGATAGATCGGGTATAGTTTAGTTTAATTACGGTTTTAACTTATGTTGCCATCTTGCTTTTATCCACTATTAGTTAGGGTATGAAAATATCATGATTATAGTGACCCAAATTATCACACTCATGCACATACTGAACATTTTTTATATTTGAAAATCAACAAACAACAAATAAAACAAGCAGCTCTATGCAATTTAAGCAAGATCTATTCTGAGGCATTTCTTTCCTTTATAATGACCGTTGTCTATAGCAACGCATAATAACACAGCGCACATCCATGTCACAACGTTTTATTCAAATGCAACTTGCATATTGCGTCTCTGTTTTTGATTGTATTGAAAATGAAACTTTGTGTCTAATTACTTCCCAGACGTAGTTTTGGTATTGAGGTCAAAGTCCACTTGCCTTTGCGTTCGCTATACAACAGGGTGATGGTCACGAAGACGACTCGTCAGATTTGAAGTGTTTGCCCCTATTGCAGCAATGTTCTTTTTGCATGTTCTGCAGACAGGGTGACCATCCTTGATTGAGTTTCCCTCAGGAATTTTGTAAAAGCCAAAATATGACCACACCTCAGTTTTGGTCCTTTTAGAAGACTGAAAAATCTCCTGAAAAGTTTAATGTATCAACTAGCTCCGCTTCACCTTTTTCGTTCCTCTGGTTGGTTGTAGCGCTATCCTATTGCGTGCAGAGGGAATTTGAAAGACAGCCGTTTATCCCGCCCCTCGGATTGAGCCCTGTCAATGGTGAGTTCCCAGACCCAACATCTTGATGTAGGTCTGGCTTGTCAGGCTATTTATCATCAGCATACACAGTGAATTACACAAAAAAATGTGTTACAACTAACAGCAAACAAATATATACAGGCATTATGCCTTTTCAGGGGGTGCTCAATAAACTGGTCAACTTTATATCCATACAACAACTCTGATAAACTATTATAAAGTGTGCGCTCTCCCTTTCATTATTGTCGTGACCAGTGTCGCTCCAGAGACTGTAAGCTGGATCACGAATAGTAGGTACTGACATTGTTGTCGCTACAGCTGCTCGTGTGTAGAGAAAATGGCGGGCTAATACAGAACAGTCTGTCAGCGGCGTGAGTGGAAACGTGCAGATTAAGGGGCGCTAATATTATAATAGATCCCCTTGATACGTCTCAGCTGGGTTTTTTTTTTTTTTACATGCTTGGAGAAAAAGGCTTACCAAAGCAAAGTTACTGGGTTGTCCTTTTTCATGTTTTCCGGGTTGGTAGATGCACTAGGGACCCGATTATAGCACTTAAACATGGAAAGTCCGATTTTCATGATATGTCCCCTCTAATATGCTGTGATATGGAGCGGATTATGGAGTTGTGTATCAGGTTTAGTCCACTTTCAATTCATACAGTAGTATATTAATTATAGAAATATTTGATCATTATGTTCTTCATATTTATAATAATATATTAGACGGTTCAAGAAATGTGGGGTCTGTAAGATTTTTAAATGTTTTTGAAAGAAATGTTGTTCTGCTCACCAAGGCTCCGTTTATTGGATCAGAAAAACAGTAAAAACAGTAACATTGTGAAATATTAATTACTATGTGAATATATTTTCAAATGAAATGGCCCCACTTTATATTAGGTGGCCTTACGTACCATGTACTTGCATCAAAAAATAAGTACAATGTACTTAATGTGTTCAAATTGTATTGCAAAACACCTTTGCTGATATTGAGGTGGGATACAGGCATGGGCGTCGGAAGCAAACAAATTGTGGGTGGGTCCTCAGAAATGTTTTACTGGAGTAGATGCCAATTACATTAAGTACAAATATACCACTTTGCTTGCTAAACGTATAGTTCGGAAAGACAAAATTACGAAAATTGCCATATCATTGAGAACGGCAGTAGTGTAGGGGTAAGACGCACGGCATCTAGTTTTGACACAAATCGACCCGCGGTTCGAGTCCGCCTTTCGCCGAGTTCAATCTTCTCCCTTTTCCCATTACATATCAGATCGGAAAGGCATTTATTTTCAATAAAAATGAAGAAAATATTAGAAAAGTGGAAATAAAGCGCCTAACATGTGTTTAATAATAAGTGTTTATCAATTAGGGGTAGGTAAACAGACATGTGCTGAATGTTAAAGATGATAAAAGTGAGTGGGTCCAATATCACTGATCGTAAAAAGTGGGTGGGTCTTGTCCCACCCATATAAAATGGTTCCGACGCCCATGGATACAGGTAAAGTTAGGGACAGGTGTGGTGGTATGGGTTAGGTGTAAGGGAAGTGTCAACTGTGTAATTACAAATGTAACTACAGAAATTAATTACAGACGTAATTACATGCAGGTATTTTTAAAAATGTAAGTACAATGTAAAAACATGTACGTACACAATAAGTGCATTGTATCAAACGATTAATTAAAATGTTAGTACATAGTTAAGGCCACCTAATATAAAGTGGGTCCAATGAAATTAATTTGTGAGATGCAAAATGGAATTCTTCAGTCTTCAGTGTCACATGATCCTTCAGATGATTTGATGCTCAAGACACATTTCTGATTATTATCACGGTTGAAAACAGTTGAGCTGCCTCATATTTTTGTGGAAATTATTTTTTATTCTTTGATTTGAAAAGAAAGTTCAAAAGAACACCTTTGATTTGCTTAGAACAGCGTTTACCTGAAATCTTTTTTACCATGACAAATGCCAAAATGCTTTTTATTCATTTAATGCATATTTGATGAGTAAAAGTATGCATTTCTTTTAAATCATACTTATCACAAACTTTTGAATGGTATGTACGTCTTTATATTCTTTAGTTATTTTTTAGGAATAGTAACATTTCCGTCGTCATTTCTTGGCTTTGAAGTATTGAAAGGTGGTCATATTCGCATCAGATTTTAAACAAGCCCCTCGTTCTGTCCTCTTCATTGCAATTCATGTAACAGATCAAAAATGGAGCTACGCGACCCTAAAGCGATCCTCCCTGCGATGGTTTGGTTTGAAGGCGTCCAAGTTCTTTTGAAGTGTTCACTTATCAGTCAGAATCCTTGCGTGCCGCTCTCAGACTCCTGAATCAAGTGACACAACAGGCCAAGTGTGAAAACAAGTGGCACAGAGAGAGTCATTACTTTCAGAGCTCTTCACTTCTCTCTCTCTCTCTCTCTCTGTGTGTGACTGGTTTCTCTCTGGTTTTATGTGTTTCTGCTTCAACTCTTTCCATCTCCAACTTCTCACGTATGACTGCTTCCGTCTGTATGAGTGTGTGTGTTTAGAGTGGTTATCTGCAGGTTTAAAGTTTTATAAAGCTGTCAGTTCTCACTTATTTTCATTTCAGCGGGTGAGTGAAGCTGACAGATGCTGTGAAGTGTGTATGAGAGAGAGAGAGAGAGAGAGAGAGAGAGAGAGAGTTTTGCTTCACTCATGTGTGATGACTCGCAACACACACACAGTTCACGGGTGGACAACATAAGGTGCACAGCTGTAGTTCACACACCTTCAGCACAGTATCAGAGTCGGTGTGGTATCAGGTATCAGGTCAGATCTCACACACGAGAGAAACACACACACACATATCCCATTCGTGTTTGTGTCTAGACTGTGGTCGCTGCTTTAAAGATAAGAGTATATCAAGATATACAACAAACCATTATGGTATCAGATGGCATTTTTATTTATTTTTGTTCAATTGTCATTATCAGTCTGGTTCGGATAACTTGAAGATAACGTAATGTACGACATTTTTGTACATCTGTAATGTTTTAATGGCACTTATATTCTTATACTTACACTTATATTCACATATATTCTTCACTGGAGCTTTAATAGAATCAGTGTTCATTTAATTGATATACTATTATAGTATTATTAATGATATATATAAATATATATTTGGCAACATGCAGTGTGTGTAATGTATGTGTGTGTGTCTGTTTTTAGAGTGTATTTGTAAGTTGCTAATCCTTGGACAGAGGATCTCACATTTGATCGCTTTAAAAAAAAACATACTAGACTGGGTGGGGGGTGTGGGTTCTTAAAAATAAAAAAAATGTAGTTTTGTGTGATGGGTAGGGTTAGTGTAAGGGTAGAGAATATACAGTTTGTACAGTATAAAAACCATTACGTCTATGGAGAGTCCCCATAAAACATATTCGTGTGTGTGTGTGTGAGAGCAGCTGTTGTGCTTTACCTCAATCTTTGGTTTCCCTGTAAATCTTTAGTAATACAACATCTGTCTGTCTTTTAACCTGAGCTGTATTGAGCCGATTAACCAGTCCTAAACCATCTTACGCGCACGCACGCACGCGGGACCCCAGAGAGAATTTCTGCTGACGATTAAGAATATTTGACTGACAGATGCTCAGATGTGTGAATTTGTGTTTGGTTATGCGTCAATAACATGTTCATGTAATTTCTGTCTGTGTTCTTCGAGTGTTTCTAGAGGCGAGGTGTGTGTGTGTGTGTGTGTGTGTGTGTGTGTGTGTGTGTGTGTGTGTGTGTGTGTGTGTGTGTGTGTGTGTGTGTGTGTGTGTGTGTGTGTGTGTGTGTTTTTGTTTGAGCATGTGTATGCATGCATGATGTTTTCTACACACCCCTGGCTTGGCCTGGTCAGAAATCACGGCGGGTTTTCTGCTCAGATGAGTTGACAGGGGCAGAAATTAAACCTACAGCTAACACACACACACACACACACACACACACACAAGTTCCTTTGTTTCTGCTGATGCAGTATCCTCAGTTACATTTATGCATTTGGCAGACAATTATATTCTAAGTTAACATTATATTTAGTTGTTTGGTATAATTAGTGAAGATGAAGGGTCAGTAAGATAAAAGAATAATAATAATACTTTTATTCAGTAATGTGAATTAAATTTAATCTAAATAGACAGTAAAAACATTTACAAAACATTTATATCTTTAAGAAATGATCGTCCTTCTATTCATCAAGTAATCCAGATTTTTTTTTATCACAGTTTCCATAAAAATATGAAGCAGCACAACTGTTTTCAACATTGATAATAATCAGAAATATTTCTTGAGCATCAAATCATCATATTAGAATGATTTCTGAAAGCTCATGTGACACTGAAGACTGGAGTAATGATGCTGAAAATCAGCTTTCATCACAGGAATAAAATATATTTTAAAATATATTCACATATAAAACAGTTTTAAATTTTAAATTGCAGTAATATTTCACACATTTTCTGGATTATTTTATTTTTTTATCAAATAAATGCAGCCTGAGACTTCTTCCCAAAACATTAAAACAATCGTTTGAACAGTAAAGTACAGTATTTTTAGAATGTGTGCGTGCGCATGTGTGTGTGTTTTATAGAATATCTAAAAGTTTCATAAAAGTAGTCCATATGAATATTCTTTAAAACAAATCACCAGGATGTTCTGCCAAAAAAAATCTTTTGTATTCCACAGAAGAAAGTAAGTCAAATGGATTGAAATGACATGAGAGTGAATAAATGATGGCAGAATTTACATTTTTGGCTGAACTATCGCTTTAATCCATCATATAATACAGCTGATGTGTGTGACGGTCAGTTTAGCTCGTTCGTTCTTTCTCTTAGAATAGTGATGTTCTTATTCTTTATGGCCAGTGAAGGAGGCCAGATCCCTTGAGGATGGACAGAGAAAGACAGAAAAAGAGATCATGTGCTTCTGAAGGTTGTGTGGGTGTCTGCGGCGCTGGTGTGTTTAATTGGACGGTCCACTGTGAACTCCAGCACAGAAAGAGGTCAAACTAACCAAAGCACCACAGCTATAGACCCTCAGGCGAGAAACATCATCAAAAGAGACTGTGTGTGTGACTTTACGAGAGGTGACATGATTATTTAAAGAGGCAGTTCACCCAAAAATAAAGATTCTGTCATCTTTCAGTGTGACTTTATTTTGTATTTGCATTTGTTATATGGAAAAGAGCAGTGTGGACATTCCGATAAGTGTCTTATTTTTAGTATTTCGCTGAATAATGAAACAAAGGTTTGGAACGACATGAGGCTGAGTAAATGACTGAACACTTATTTTGAGGTGAACTGTCTCTTTGAGAGAGGCGTTTTTGATCATCACACACTGAAAATCTTGGTCCTCACACACTCACTCGCTTACTCGTACACAGACACACTCTCTATCTCTCACACTCACACACACTCACTGTCACATACATACACACTCACTCACTCATTCACTCTCTCTCTCTCTCTCTCTCTCACACACACACACACACACACACACTCTATCTCTCACATACATACACACACACACACTCTCTCTCTCTCACACACACACACACACACACACACATTCAATCACACACACTAATTCACTCTCTGTCTCACACACACACTCACACACACACACACACTCACTCGCTCATGCACACACTCACTCACATACACACTCACTTACTCACACACACACACTCACTCTATCTCTCACATACATACACACACACACTCTCTCTCTCTCACACACACACACACACACATTCAATCACACACACACTAATTCACTCTCTCTCTCTCACACTCACTCGCTCATGCACACACTCACTCACATACACACTCACTTACACACACACACACACACACACACACACACACACTCACTCGCACACACACACACACACACACTCACTCACTCTCTATCTCACTGTCACACACACACTCACTGTCACACACACTCAATCACATACACACTCAATCACATACATACACACTCACTCACTCTCTCTCTCTCTCTCACACACACACACACACTAACACACACACTAACACACGTGTGATAGAAACAGAAATCATGCTGTTGTGTGTGTCTGTAGGCTAGACCCTGAGCTGGTCTCTGGTGCGTGCGTGTGTGTGTTGGCATCTCTGTCTGGTTTTGCAGCTCGGGTCGCACGCCTGTAGTCTCGCCCGCAGCAGAGAATGAGAGATGGATCTTCTTCACAAACTCTGTCTCTGTGTTTGTTCTTGTTGTTTGGTGCTGTGTTTGTTCCGATGTGTGTGAGTCCACCAGCTTCATCTGCCCTTCAAAGAAACAGTGATGTGTGTTTTGACAGGAATGTTCTGATGTCAAAACAAGTTAAAGACTGTCAGCCACATTTGTGACATAATGACGATTACAAAAAGTCTCTTATCCCTCAGTTTATATGCTACCGTTCAAAAAATGTAGAGTCAGTAAGATTTTTTTAAAGGAAACTTTTATTTAGCAAGGATGCATTAAATTGATGGTTTCCACAAAAATATGAAGCAGCACAACTGCTTTTGACATTGATGAGAATCAGAAATGTTTCTTGTGCAGCAAATCATCATATTAGAATGATTTCTGAACGGTCATGTGACCTAAAGACTGGAGTAATGATGCTGAAAATTCAGCTTTGATCACTGGAAAAAAATACATTTTAAAATGCATTTGCATAGAAAATGAGTATTATGAATTGTAACAATATTTCACAATATTAATGTTTAACAACTGATCAAATAAATGCAGCCTTGGTGAGCACAAGAGACCTTCAAAAACATTAAACAATCTAAAAGTTTGTTCATCATCTGTCACTAGAGGGCAGTGTTTAAGGTGTCTTCATCAAACATCACTCTGGTTTGTTCATTTCACACACATGGATGGAGTGTAAGTTGTAGCAGCTGTTGTTTAAGAGCCATTGGTGTGTGTAATGACATGTTGGAAATAGACTATGATCTGTCTACACACACACACACACACTTGTGTATCATGTGTCTGACTAAACTAAACCCTGTTAGATGGACCTGTTGTTGATGTCCTTGAGTGTGTGCTTAATTGTTTATTGAAATGTGTGTTTGCACAGATGTGGATCGATGTGTTTTGTTCCTCCTGTGTGTGTGACCTTCGTATATTTTTGCGCACAGTCACCTCAGCATCTTATTAACTTCACAACATCCAGTGTGTGTGTGTGTGTGTGTGTCCTACAGGCTCCCTGGAGCTCTGAGCTGTGAAGGAGGGACATATTGACTGAGTCATAGACTTATTACACTTGTGTGTGTGTGTGTGTGTGTGTGTGTGTGTGTGTGTGTGTGTGTGTGTGTGTGTGTGTGTGTGTGTGTGTGTGTGTGTGTGTGTGTGTGTGTGTGTGTGTGTATAATTAGGTTGCTGTAATTGCTGTAGTAAATCTTGACGTGGGTCTGTATGTGAGCGGATGGAACATTGATTTAAAATCATTATTCTGTGTGTGTGTGTGTGTGTGTGTGTGTGTGTGTGTGCTGTGTTCCTAATCTATCCCCACATTCCTGAGAGTTAAAATATGATTGTGTTCAGCCACAGCGTGTGTGTGTGTGTGCGCACGTCTGATCAGTAATTCAAGTCGTACTGTGTTTGTGCGTCACTGCTGCAGACCTTCATGGCCGGAGGAGCAGAGGACGCGCACACACTTTCTCTCCTGAGGTCACTTAGTGCCAATGTCACAGTCAAGAAAACGCATTCAAATTTATATGCCAAAACACAACTTTATCACACTTATTCTCTGTCCTTTGACAGCCTGTTGAATGTAATTACACGCTTTAATTGAAATAAACGAGTCTGTTTGTGTGTGAGGTAAATTTGAAATCTCAAGCTAGAAGACTTTC
>CM042246.1:47087660-47217660 GCA_023566225.1 Romanogobio albipinnatus | reverse complement strand
GATAATCTCTTTCGTTCATAGTGCATGAAACACAATCAAAGATCAGATAAACATCTTCACCTCTATCAGCAGTCTGGCCTGTGTGTGTGTGTACAGAGTACGCTTTTAAAGTAAAGGACAAATAAAATAATGACATGTTTTTTTTATTTTTTATTATTCAACATCAAACTGAAGTAAAATGTTAATTATAAATATTAAAAAAATAAAATTATTAAATTACTAAAGTTCTAAAATTATATCAAACTCATTTTCTGCAATTGAAATAGTTGAGAATAAAATGAAATATAAATACTAAATTAAAAATTTAAAATGTTGCCAACTAAGTGAAATAAGTTTTCATGTAGTACTAAAATTACTAAATATATATATATATATATATATATATATATATATATATATATATATATATATATATATATATATATATATATATATATATATATATATATATATATATATATATATATATATATATATATATATATATATATATATTTTTTTTTTTTTTTTTTTTTTTTTTTTTTTTTTAATTAAATGAAAAACTTAAAATTACAATGCCTTGGCAAATAACTAAAGTAAATAAGTTTGCATTTAGTACTAAAACTGAAGAAAAAAAAAAGATGATTGCTAAAATTAAAATGAAAACACAAAAGAATGTCATTAAAAATATTAAGAAATACTGTAATAGTATATAAGTAATACTAAAATAACTGCAGTGGTGTGGCATAGGCATCAAGTCACTCAATTAACAAGAGTTCATAACTGCACATCAACTAACAATTTGAAAATTGCTGTTTAAAGTTGTATTAAATGAAGTATAGTACATAAAACCACAGGACACTGATGTCACTGCTCTACGTGTCATATCAACTCAAAAACCCATTTAGCTTGAATGAGTACAGTTACCCTGACGGTCAAATACTGTCTGTGCGTGTGTGTGAGAGATGTGTCCGGCCTTACAGAAACATAATTTCAGCTCCGAGTTGACTTTTTTAAGCACACATGAGTACTTATCCCTCTCTCTCTCTCTCTCTCTCTCTCTCTCTCTCTCTCTTTTATTTCTAGTTAAGAAAGATCAAGAGGGTTCTGAAGAGAAGAAAAACACTCAGAAGAAGAAGGTGAAGGAGCTGAAGGTGCTCGACTCCAAAACATCCCAGAATCTCTGTGAGTACCAGCCCGAGCATGAATGTTCATTCAGATGTGAAATATCTCACTAGTTCGACACCGTCATTTATAGTGTTGTTTGCTCAGAACTGTGTGTGTGTGTGTGTTGCAGCTATATTCTTGGGTTCAAACAGGATGCCTTATGAAGAGATGAAGAATGTCATCCTGGAGGTCAACGAGCAAGTTCTCACTGAAAACATGGTGCAGGTATGAAAGGGGATCTTTGATGTCCATTTGACATTAAAGTTCTGTCTATTTCTGGACTGGAGGAACTGATACATAAGGGATAATGAGCATCCAACAGCATCCAGCTGTTTTTTTATCGCAGTATAATCTCCGACAGGGTGATCAGGACCCCGACGGAAAGGGCCCCGGGACCCCGCTTATTACTCTTGTACTTGCCACAAGTAAATAATTAGACATGAAATATTGACTTGAGTTGGAGTATTGTATTAGGTCTTTAAACGCAAAGCTTCCGCTGAGACAGCAGTTGTTAGAAAGCAGCAAGTTCAAACTAGATGGGCATATCACTTATTACATGGCGTTTCACCACATAAATAATTATGGTGATAAGAGATATTACAACAGTAATTTTCTTCAAATCTGCCAGTTACGGCTTTTGGGATCCACAGCAGCTTTGACGCCTATGCTCTGTTGTTATATATCGTCATCATTGTCTCATTGGTTTTCTGGCATATGGAGGATTTCATGCACAGGCTGTCTGCGAATTGTTCGCCCAAGATGAAAAAATGTGCTGTTACTGCCAGATCTCGATCACCGAAAATCACATCGTATTTGATACAAAACTAACAGACTAAATCAAGTGGAGAAAAATGTACAACTGAACTTATTTTCCTAGTACTTCATTTTCTCCTTAAGGAAATGTATAATTAACGAAAGCTTATAAACTGTTAAAGACAGGAAGGGGCAAATTACTGGGCAATACTGTAACTTTTGATTTACAGCCTGAGATAAAGTCATTGCTAGAGTAATCTATTTGCATTATTTCAACTTATTGTTAAAGATTACTTATATTTTATTTATAATAGGCAACTAATATTTATTATATTATACTTGAGTTCAGATGCAAAAGCAGCTAAACACAACCTCCGTCAAAAATGAGATAATCATATTGAGTGAATGCTCTACGCATATACGTTCATCAAATACTTGTGCTTCAAATCCGCCTCAACCCATTCAGAAATACCGGTTCGTTGGCAGAAACTCTTTGTCAGCAAAACCCTCCAAGTCCACTGAAACCAATCAGAAGACTCAAATCGAATCATATGATGTCAAGATGATGGTGTGTGTATAATCCAGCTTTCAATTGTCAAGCTGCAGGTTTTTATCATGTTTTGTCCATCGTTACAGTGGCAATGACAGGATTTTGTGAGTAGCAAATAACGGTGTTCCTTGTGCTGCTGTAAAACTCTTTGCAATGTTTCCAGTTGCATCTTTAGTGATTTTGCAACTGTCTACTACAAGTACTGTCTTGTTGTCCAAAGAGGAGGACTTAGATAAAGACATGGACTTAGCTGGTTTTGCAGCAAAATACATTAAATATCAATGAATTGACTAAAGTGACATGTTTGAAAATTAGACATTTCAATAATATGTGAAATTACTGAACCTAAACATAGGAGCCTGATTTAAAAAAAAAATGCTAATTTAAAAGAAAACACGTCATATGGACTTAGAGGTTTTTGCATCTAAAGTCTTCTCTTATTTATAATTCTTAATCAAAACACTTCTGGCTTACATTTAAATTGACACCTGCCACGGTGTTTGTTATTGGTCTTCTTTGATTTAGATGCGTGTCCTCAGCCGATGCGCTGTACCGTTTAAATGTGAAGCATGTAGTTTCTGTGACATCAGTGCCACCTAGCACAATTACAAATATACTGCATAATATTGTGTCGCTTTCACACCTGACTCAACTCAAACACAACTAAACTACTTTTACGGCAAATGTAGGCTACTTTCAATAAAAGGTCAAACATATTATATCTGTGTTGCTGTGTGTCATGAGAGTAAGCAACTGAGTAGCTAACACTGTCTAAAGCGAACGCAATTATAAACCCACTTTACAAATATTTTCTTAATTTTTATTGAAAATAAATGCCTTTCTGATCTTATGTGCGATGGCAAAAGGGAGTGGAGCGAGCTCAGCAAAAGGTGGATTCAAACTGGGGTCGATTTGTGTCCTTACGGCTACACCAGTGCACCATGGCCCAACCAGATGTCAGTGGGCAGAGTTAGTGTAAATAGCATCTGCCAATAAGGTGGGCAATTTGCACTTAGTGTAAATACTTTACTTTTACTTTGCGTTGACCAAAGTTCTCTGCAGTAGTAAAACAATCAGAACACAGACAAGACACCTAAAAACAGTACTGACAAAACCAATGCCTCGACACACTGCAGTGTTGAATGCTAGATAAAGAAGATGCGCCTTCAAACGTCTTTTAAGAATGTTTAGAGTTGGAGCCAGGCCAGTTCTAGGCATGGGCAGCGTCTGCCTTGCCCACCCAATCAGAATTTAGGAACAGATACTGTTTATCTGTTTTTACGATTTGTGCATTGGTTAAAAACAATCTGAGGAGGGCTCTGTGTTGAAAGTTTTGATGAAGGGCTGTAGAATGCTCCAAACAATCACAAAAATAACACCAGAAATTTGCAGTATTTTTTTCCTTTATTAACCGAAAGTAATGGCGCGGCGCGTTACATACTCATGCGCTTCAGTCTGTAGCAGAAAAGCAGAGGCTGACAATCACACAAGCAAAAAAGGGCAGGTGTGAATTAAGATGAATTGTATTTGTGAATATGTATCTTGTAAATATTAATATACAGACCAAGTTTGACCAAATTCAAACCAAGTTGAAATTACCTATAAAAAATACTAATTTCAGAACATGACAGACTCAGAGGAGCTAGAACATAATGTACATGTTTAAATGCATGCATATAGTTCATAGTTGAAATCTTGCCCTCTTTGGCTTGCTGTTGTTGCTGTTAAACTGAATACACGAGGTAAACTGTCTGCTTAAATAACAGCACTGAAATAAGAATGCGCTGTTTATATCTTTTATTGCAGTTTAGAGTCATCCACAAAGGATGCGTTTAAGCAGTTAAAACACGAGACACAGGTCAGTGCCGGTCTAGAGACGCGCTTTTTAAAGGTTATTTTAACTTTAGCTGCGTTTATGAAGCCGCGCCATGCACGGTAATCTGCAAAA
The DNA here is from genome assembly GCA_023566225.1 of Romanogobio albipinnatus. Taxonomy (NCBI): domain Eukaryota; kingdom Metazoa; phylum Chordata; class Actinopteri; order Cypriniformes; family Gobionidae; genus Romanogobio; species Romanogobio albipinnatus. The sequence continues at coordinate 47,213,263 of CM042246.1, read as the reverse complement.
GTATGAAAACGAGATGCAAGCGCAACAGTCAAACACTTGGGCAATATTTACATTAAAAAATGATAGAAAAGTAGCGCAATGGAATAAAAAAACACGTTTTGTATAGCATTTAATTGCCCCTTTCCACGCAATTAAAGTTGCATTCATTGCTTTAGTAACAGGCTTCTGTTCTGTTTTCTTTCCAAATTATCACTGGACAGTAGAAAAATTGAAATGTTAGCATTTTATTCAAATTAAAGGAAAACAAAGTCATGTACAGTGAGGAAAATAAGTATTTGAACACCCTGCTATTTTGCAAGTTCTCCCACTTAGAAATCATGGAGGGGTCTGAAATTGTCATCGTAGGTGCATGTCCACTGTGAGAGACATAATCTAAAAAACAAAATCCAGAAATCACAATGTGTGAATTTTTTTTTAAACTATGTATTTCTATGATACAGCTGCAAATAAGTATTTGAACACCTGTCTATCAGCTAGAATTCTGACCCTCAAAGACCTGTTAATCTGCCTTTAAAATGTCCACCTCCACTCCAATTATTTATTTTAAATTAGATGCACCTGTTTGAGGTCGTTAGCTGCATAAAGACACCTGTCCACCCCATACAATCAGTAAGAATCCAACTACTAACATGGCCAAGACCAAAGAGCTGTCCAAAGACACTAGAGACAAAATTGTACACCTCCACAAGGCTGGAAAGGGCTACGGGTAAATTGCCAAGCAGCTTGGTGAAAAAAGATCCACTGTGGGAGCAATCATTAGAAAATGGAAGAAGCTAAACATGACTGTCAATCTCCCTCGGACTGGGGCTCCATGCAAGATCTCACCTCGTGGGGTTTCAATGATCCTAAGAAAGGTGAGAAATCAGCCCAGAACTACACGGGAGGAGCTGGTCAATGACCTGAAAAGAGCTGGGACCACCGTTTCCAAGGTTACTGTTGATAATACACTAAGACATCATGGTTTGAAATCATGCATGGCACGGAAGGTTCCCCTGCTTAAACCAGCACATGTCAAGGCCCGTCTTAAGTTTGCCAATGACCATTTGGATGATCCAGAGGAGTCATGGGAGAAAGTCATGTGGTCAGATGAGACCAAAATAGAACTTTTTGGTCATAATTCCACTAAACGTGTTTGGAGGAAGAAAAATTATGATGAGTACCATCCCAAGAACACCATCCCTACTGTGAAGCATGGGGGTGGTAGCATCATGCTTTGGGGGTGTTTTTCTGCACATGGGACAGGGCAACTGCACTGTATTAAGGAGAGGATGACTGGGGCCATGTATTGTGAGATTTTGGGGAACAACCTCCTTCTCTCAGTTAGAGCATTGAAGATGGGTCGAGGCTGGGTCTTCCAACATGACAATGACCCGAGGCACACAGCCAGGATAACCAAGGAGTGGCTCTGTAAGAAGCATATCAAGGTTCTGGCGTGGCCTAGCCAGTCTCCAGACCTAAACCCAATAGAGAATCTTTGGAGGGCGCTCAAACTCCGTGTTTCTCAGCAACAGGCCAGAAACCTGACTGATCTAGAGAAGATCTGTGTGGAGGAGTGGGCCAAAATCCCTCCTGCAGTGTGTGCAAACCTGGTTAAAAACTAGAGGAAACGTTTGACCTCTGTAATTGCAAATAAAGGCTACTGTACCTAATATTAACATTGATTTTCTCAGGTGTTCAAATACTTATTTGCATCTGTATCATACAAATAAATAGTTAAAAAATCATACATTGTGATTTCTGGATTTTTTTTTTAGATTATGTCTCTCACAGTGGACATGCACCTACAATGACAATTTCAGACCCCTCCATGATTTCTAAGTGGGAGAACTTACAAAATAGCAGGGTGTTCAAATACTTATTTTCCTCACTGTAGGTGTGTTATATTATTAGCTATAATTATTTATTACATTTTATAAGAAAAATAAGACCCACCACCCCCCCACGCAAAAGAAAGCCCTACCAGGTTATCTGTCACCCTTCTATAGGTGCTTTGATCCGGGCCTGGTTGGAGCGAGTCTAATGCGAGGCGATAGACTATTCCATCTCTTTTGTGCTGCCACAGCAATGGCCCGCTCACCCCTTTGCCAATATCTAGTTCTCTGAACAATTAAAAGAGACTGGTCAGAAGACCTCAGCATCCTGGGAGGCTTGTGCACCTGTAAGAGCTTTGACAGATAGAATGGTGCTAACCTATGTAAGGACTTAAAAACAAATACCAGGAGCTTAAAATCATTCCTGTGTTGGACTGGCAACCAGCCCAGTGAAGGCAGAGTAGGAGAAATATGATCCCAATTGCGAGTCAAGAGCCTAGCGACGGCATTTTGGACTAATTGCAATCAATTTAGAGCTGTTTGGCAGACACCCACATACAAAGAGTTCCAATAGACACACCTTGTAAACACATGAATGGACATGGATCACCTTTCCAAGATCATTAAAAGAAAGAAAAGGAACGAAGACGTAACTTGATTTCCTGACTGAATTTATCTGTTTATCAGCTGAAGGCATTGTCTAACAGTACCCCTAGATTTTTGACCACAGGTTTACAAAATGGTCAGCTCACCTAAATTTGACCGTTCAGGCGAAGCAGGCCTCCCAATCCAGATAAAGCTCCGTTTTACTCTCATTAAAATGTTAAAAAAGTTCACTGACTCCCAGGCTTTGACCTCTTTTAGACCGTTCACAAGGGAGTCCAGAGCATTTACATTGTCTTTCCTCAGGGGAAAATACATTTGCGTGTCATCCGCATAAAAATAAAAAAGGAAATCCCATAGTTGCAAGACTTTTAAATCGTTTTTAATACCCTGTTTCATCTCAGAAATGCAAATCATTCATGATGATAACTTTTTTTGTTGTTGTTGTTTGAGTACACAAAAATGAAGTCATGATCACAAGAAAACAACATGTCGAGAACTTCCAGAAAGACCAGAAAATAAAAAAACAGTAGCATGTCTCCAATGAAACCTGCCAATCTGTGTGTGTAAAGTTTTGGTAGGTGAACCAAAATGGACAATCCAGTGAATCTGGTGTCTTCTCTTGAGTTGTTTGTTAGTGGTAAACGGCTGTTGTGTGGGTTTCAGAGTTTGCTGAAGCTGCTGCCGGAGCAGGAACAACTCAACACATTAACAGAGCTGAAAGACGAGTACGAGGAGCTGGCTGAGTCTGAACAGTTCGGAGTTGTGGTGAGAAACACAAACAATATTGACTTGTCATAAACACAATCACACAGTGCATGTGTTTCAGACTGACAGTGCATGTTTGTCTCCGTCTGTAGATCAGTTCAGTGAAGCGTCTGAAGCCCCGTCTGAGCTCCATCCTCTTCAAGCTCCAGTTTGAGGAGCAGGTGAATAACGTCAAGCCGGACGTGGTGGCGGTGACGGCCGCCTGCGAGGAGCTTCGGAAGAGCGAGGGCTTCGCCAAACTGCTGGAGATCACGCTGCTGCTGGGAAACTTCATGAACGCAGGATCGCGCAACGCCAAAGCTTTCGGATTCAGCATCAGTTACCTGTGCAAGGTGATTCCCTGCATCTGCTCAGCTTGACAAATGCGCTCAACGCTACATTCTGTGGGCATTTGATGTGTTTTAAACGAGCAACTTTTCATATAACTAATATTAGGGGCATGCCGAGATTTCTCGTCGAGTGAAAAGCTGATGTCGACCATTACAGAGCATCAGGGGGAAATTAGCATAGAATATGCCAACGCTAGGTTTACATTACATCCTCCAATGTTGTTTTGCTTTTTTTTTATAGAAATAAAAACCATTTAATTCACTTAAATAACGGTCGCTTCAATTGTAAACGTCTGCACTGAGTGCGACTGCGTCAGAACTGCAGCAGGAATCACAGTTCACTGATCACATGACGAGAGTAAGGTGAGATGATTGACAGTACCATGGCGAAAGATTCGTGAGCCACACAGCCTGATAGATAAGGCCAGACTGATAAATGTCTTATTTTCTTGTAGAATGTGCGCTCAGCACCGCTGCTCCCTATACACAGAGTTTGTACGATAGTGTATAGGATAGTGAAGGTAAACGCAAGCTCCCTGATTTGCACAAATTAGGCGACATAAAATAGCCTGTCCCTAATATCAATGCTATCGTATGCTACGCTGTGTAGTTGTAACCTCCTCTTAGCTCTGCTCTGTTTTGGTCTATCTTTGCACTTTGAATATTGAGAGAGTACTTTGATTATTATGGTTGGACTTATTGTTTGAATTAAGAAACAACTAATATTTTTGTTATTTATACTGTTTTTATTTCTATGTTTAATTTGTGGAAAGGAGTTCAATTAGGAGGTCACACACAGCCTCAGTCAGAAGCTCTGGAAGCTCATAATTCGTGTGCAGTAAGGTCTGAAATCACAGTCAGTTGGGTTTGTGGCAAAAGCTTTTACAGCTCTTGTATATCTATATGGTCATTTGATAATTCATATTTAGAAAGTAGAACTGAAATGACATTCATTACAAGATGATGAGTTAAAATATTTCAAAATGTACATCCATTTTTCCAGTCGTGAATATTGTTATTGAGGACTATTTAAAAATACTGTGCAAAAATCTCGCCTCGTCTCATTCTCGTGAACCCAATCTCGTCTCGTCTCGTGGGCTAAGTATCTCATCACACCCCTAGCTAATATATATCTTACATATCGGAAACACTTTACAATAAGATCACAGAAGTTAAAATTAAAGCTCAGGTACATTTTATATAATATTAATAGATTCAGAAATGCTTTATAAGTATGTTTCATTGTTAGTTTGTTAACAAGTGTGTAGTGTTTGTTGTTTGAGCATGAAAAGGCTCTGCAGAGTTTCAAAGTCCCTCCAGCGGGAGTTCTTGTCTATATTAGTGTGCAGTTTCTGAACAGTTTGGCCTGGTTGAGTTGGTTAGTAGTGTGTTGAAACTAGGGATGGGCGATATAGCCTAAAATCCGTATTGCGATATACATTGCAGCCTCTTGCAATAACGATATATATCACGATATATACATTTTAATGGAACCATTTCAGAACAGGGAGAACTAAGGAAACCAAACTGCTAAATGTATTTTTTTTTTAAAGAAAGAAAGAAACGTTGTATGTAGATTTGAGAACATTTATTGTGCAAAACGTATTGTTTTCTCAAATTAAAAGTTAAATTCTCATGAAGTGACGGTTTATCCGTTTGTGTCCTCACAGTGACACACGGCAGAGACTACAAAGACAGCGAGCGAGTGTCCCGGGTGTGTGTCGCCCGTGCCATCTGCGCGTCAGACGGCTTAAATCCGAACCATGTCCAAATAATGGATGTTGCACCAGTCTTTTTCACCAGCTCCTCCGTTTGGCTTTCAGCTGTTTATTTAAGATTACGAATGCAATGATGCGTTGCAACCAGTTGCAGCTCGTGGCTCTAAATTTCACGGGTAGATTGTGTCATCAACATGCATTATCACGATTTAAAATCTCTATCGTAGGCCAATTTTGTATCGTCTATATTGCAAATAGTTTATATCGCCCATTACTAGTTGAAACTGGCGGTTATGGTAAGGGGAGGGACGTTTCCCAAACATGCTCAAAGCCCTTGACGAATCACAACACACTGGTCCAGCTGACCATTCAAAGCTCAGTGTGCTTTGCAGGAGGAGGGGCTTCATAGAGACAGGAACTAAACTGAGTGTTTCTGAAAGACTGGGAAGAGAGGAGCTGCAACAATGGAGAATATTGAATAAATGATGTGCTTTTGAACATTTAAGCATGAAAACCTGTTCTAGTAGAGCCCCAAAACAAAATCAAGAGTTTCAAAAGAGGCATAATAGGTTATAACCAACATATCTAATAGTTCTCTCTATAGAATGGGTTTGTGTTGCACGTGCATGAGAATGTTAGTGAGACGTCATTTTGTACCTTTTTTGTGGAAAGTGCCTTATGTGTTTGTCCCCACAAAGTAGTAAACAGATGTGTGTATGTGTGTGTTTTAGTTGAGAGACACTAAATCAGCAGATCAGAAACAGACTCTACTGCACTTCCTGGCGGAAACATGTCAGGAGCAGTACCCTGAGGTCATGACCTTCCCAGAGGAACTCATCCACGTGGAGAAAGCCAGCAAAGGTCAGTCTCATTCCCGCCTTCATGTCAGTGATGATGCTTTCCTTACTCTGTATACACTACCATTACATTTTTTTTAAAGAAATGAATACTTTTATTCGGCAAGGATGCATTGATTTGATCAAAAGTGACAGTAAATGCATTTATAATGTTTATTTCCACAAAAATTTTAACCAGCACAAAGAGTTTCAGCATTGATAATAATCATAAATGTGTCTTGAGCAGCAAATCATCATATCAGAATGATTTCTGAAGGATCATGTGACACTGAAGACTGGAGTAATGATGCTGAAAATTCAGCTTTGATCACTGGAATAAATTACATTTTACAATATATACTATATTTGAATTGTATTGTTTACTGCAGAGTCTTGCACGGGTGCGGGTACCCGACGGGTGACCCGCGAATATTGCTGAAACGGGTGAAAAACATCCTACTGTGTCGGATACGGGTGCGGTTATGTCGGATATGTCGGACAAGGGAGAACACGGGTGCAACGAATATAGACCTATATATAAAAATATATGCATGTATATTGTAGATGTGTTCCTAAAAATATGTATATACAAAAATATGCCTTGCCTGTATTTCAAGTTGATAAAATAATTTAAAATCCATATCGGTTTATTTGTGGCCGCGCGGCGCGCGCGCCCTCCCGGAAGAATCCCAACCACGCGCGCGATCTACCTGCACTGCAGTCGTCAAGATGGATCATGAGGAGTTGAAGAAAAGATAGCCGCAAATATGGAAGTTCATCGCTGAGGAAGCACGCAGATAACTGTGGTAACAAAACCAAGCACACGCAGTTCTATCGAACAGTATTTTTGTTATGTTTCCTGAGTTTGGTCTCTTAATAACACTGTCTTAGTACATTAAGCCACGTTAAGCGTTTTCTTATGGTTCTCTTACGAGAGGTTCTCTCGTATTGCGTAAGTTCCTTACGCTACGGGAAAGTATTCTTTCTTCGAGATTTCTGAAAAACCCAAAATTATCCTTAATTTTGTAACATTGTCAACGCAGTGCGGCAGCCTGGCAGACCATAGCAGGCTATTCCAGCGTGCTATTGGCTGCTCTGCTGGCAACTGCAGCAGCCTATCGGTGAGCCCGCGTGACGTGGCGACCAATGAGGGCGCTTCGCGCCCACCTGGCTTCATTTGCCTACAGGTGGGGCGTGGCCACGTGTATATAAGCAGGGCTCACGGGCTGCATATTCGATTTTCTTTTCTTCAGCGAAGCCCTTCGCATCGCTGGATCTGGAACCCGCCGCCGTGATCGTGCAGACGAGCAAGCAGAGGACAGCGCCTGGAGAAGCCGGCAGCATCGCGCCACCTTCAGCCATCCGTGCCTGCTCTGCTATCCGGCAGCATTATATCCTTTCATTGCACGTGTTCTCGCCGTTGCGTCACACGTTTCATAAAAGAGCACGAGCGTTTTTATCAAAACGCCTCGTTCCACCTGCGGCTCGTGCCACGTGCAGCTCAGCACCAGAGACCGCCATGTGTCTGCGCTCTCTGTCTGGGCCGTGACCACGCCGCCGCCGCACTCCTCGCGGGCGAATGCCCCGAGTGTGAGGAACTCTCTATGTCGACCCTGCGGGCTCGACTCGAGCAGTTTTATGACGACATCACTCCGCTGTTCCCCCCCTCTGTTCAAGCCGCGCCACCGCGCCGCTTACAAGAGATGGTTGAAATGAACGGTCTCGGAGCGAGCCTCCTCCCCCTCTGTTCAAGCCGCGCCGCTTACAAGGGATGGTAGGAATGAACGGTCTCGGAGCGAGCCTTCTCCCCCTCTATTCAAGCCGCGCCACCGCGCCGCTTTCAAGGGATGGTAGGAATGAACGGTCTCGGAGCGAGCCTCCTCCCCCTCTGTTCAAGCCGCGCCACCGCGCCGCTTGCAAGGGATGGTAGAAATGAACGGTCTCGGAGCGAGCCTCCTCCCCCCCTCTGTTCATGCCGCGCTGATGCGCCGCTTATATACAAGGGATGGCAGAAATGCACGATCCTGCAGCTCTCTTTACGTTACAAGAGAGCTGTTCCACCCTCGCGCACATTTTTCAGTCCCCTCATGAGTTCAGGCGACTGGAATTGTTCATATTGCTGTACACGAGCCTGTTAAGACACGCACGCCAGCAAACATACGCCGTCATAAGACATGACGCTGACATATGCTCTCCAACGAACCCGCACTCCCCCCTCTTGGACCGCGCAGATTGCGCCGTTCACAAGGAATGTGAATGCGCTCGGTCACGAGCACGGGCGCGCGCCGCACTCACCGGGAAATTAACAGAGGGTGTTTTCGTCCCGCTGTGGCCGGACGAACCGCCATTCTCTAGCATTTCTCAGCCCCCTCTCTAGTTCAGGCGGCTGGAAATATTACTATTGCAGTAACGAGCCTGTCTTTTATGCACGCACAACTGCCAACAAGCACGAGGACGTACTGCTGTATGCTCGCGCTAACTGAACGCTATTGTCTCCCTCCCGGTAGCACAGTGGCAAAATCAGCGGCTGAAACGCCGGAGACCCGAGTTCGAGCCCAGCTCTCGCGGAAGATAAAAATGTTTTACTGTCCGCTTCCCCGGGCTCGCGGCCAGCTTTTCTTACATACAGAAAGCTAACTCGCACCACGTGGTGCTCGAGTATTTTTGGACGTCTATACATAAGGAGAGAAAAGACGGTTAAGTCCCGCTGCGGCCGGACCACCGTTAAAACTCTGTTTTTCCTGTCAGTCCCCACTCCTGTGGCTACTGCAGATGTTTTCCACGCAGCCTACGAGCCGGAGAACTCGCCCTCTCGCCTGTTTCCAACTGTAGCCCCTCCAAAGTCCTCCTAGCAGAGGGGGGAAGCGACGGTTAAGTCCCGCCGTGGTCGGACCACAGTCAAAACTCTTCTTCCTGTCAGCCCCCACTCCTGTGGCTGCTGCAGATGGCTCTCACGCAGCAAACGAGCCGGCAAAACTGCCCTCTCGCCTGTCTACAACCGCCGTTTTTATGACGAACCAGAGAAATCACGAAGTTGCCTTTTTTCTGGTTGCACGGCTCACGCCGTATGTGTTTTCAAATGCAGTAAACGTGCCCACTTTTGTGTTCACCCCTGCACCCAAGCACCACAAATCCCGTGTCTCTCACTCACATAAAGCGGCCACCGGCCGCTCGAGTGCTAGAGTTAGGTCACGTGTCCGCTTATTTGCGCCCACGCCTAATCACCACACGCGCTGTCACACAGCCACTCTTAACCGGTCATGTTCCACGCGTAAGAGTTGTGCCCGCTCAAACGCGCTCACACATTTTCGCGAACATTCTGCCCCCGGCGCCATGCGCCGCGCCACACACCATTTGTTCTCAGCCCAAGGTGGCCGGAACGACGAGTGTAAGGCCACACACAAGCCACTCCCTGCTCGAAGCGGCAGAGATACAGTGTGTAGGGCGGCCAGCCATCGCGAGCGATCGGCTGGCCCACAGCACAGAGAGCGCGCGCACTGCGCCCGCCCCTCCTATACAGGCCGTCGAACCCGCAAAGCGCGGCGTTTCGAGCCCGGAGGCCGTTCTATCCCGTGTGGCACACGCGAGAGCGTGGGAAGCCATTCCAGGTGTATCAGAATGGGTGCTGAAAACAGTGAAGCACGGCTACACTCTGCAGTTCGCTCGCCGCCCTCCGCGCTTCTGTGCGCGTACGGAGACGAGAGTGAGCGAGGAAGTAGCACATCTACTTCGAGCGGAGATAGCCACACTGCTGTGCGAAGGGGCTATAGAACCGGTTCCCCATTCTATGAGCGAGTCAGGCTTTTACAGCCGGTATTTTCTCGTGCCAAAAAGGGTTGGGTCGCTCAGACCGATTCTGGATCTGAGGCGTCTGAACAAAGCTCTTATGAGAAGATCGTTCAAGATGCTCACGACCAAGCAGATCCTCGCGCATATTCGCCCGAGAGACTGGCTAATCTCCCTAGATTTGAAAGACGCATATTTTCAAATCAAGATAACGCCGCGTCACAGGCCATTCTTACGATTCGCCTTCGACGGCCAGGCTTATCAATACACCGTCCTTCCGTTCGGCCTGTCACTAGCACCCCGTACATTTACGAAGTGCATGGACGCGGCCCTTGCTCCCCTGAGAGGTCGAGGGATGCGAGTGTTGAACTATCTGGACGATTGGCTCATCCTGGCGCAGTCAGAGGCCGAGCTCCTCGCCCACAGGGCAATGCTGCTCAGCCATCTGGACAGCCTGGGGCTCACGGTCAATTGGACCAAGAGCTCATTAGTGCCCACGCAATCAACCTCATTTCTGGGTTTGAATCTGGACACTGTGGCAATGTCAGCCCGCCTGTCACCCCAACGCGCGCGCCAAGTTCGGCGCATGGATGCGTACTTCCGGCCGGGCAAAATCGCACCTCTCAAGCTCTTTCAGAGGATGCTGGGACGTATGGCCTCAGCTGCAGCTGTGCTCCAGCTGGGCTTAATGCGCATGCGCCCGCCGCAATGCTGGTTAAACGCCCGAGTGCCTCACAGAGCCTGGGCGTCCGGAGGCTTCAGGATCAGAGTGACTCAGGGATGCGTTTCAGCCCTAGAGCCCTGGTTAGTAGCCGACTGGTACCAGCGGGGAGTGACGATGGGAGCCATCTCACACCGCAAGGTCATCTCGACGGACGCCTCCACCACGGGTTGGGGCGCCGTTTTCGAGGGCAGATCGGCCTCGGGCCTCTGGTCGAGCGGGGAAAAGCTCCTACACATAAACTGTTTGGAGATGATAGCGGTAGAGAACGCGCTCAAGCAGTTTCTCCCGCTTATACGAGGACACCACGTGTTGGTCCGGTCGGACAATACCACAGTGGTGCCCTATGTGAACCGGCAGGGCGGTGTCAGGTCCATGTGTCTGGGCAATCTGACAGAACGCCTGCTCGTGTGGGCACACAGCTCGCTGCGCTCGCTGAGAGCTGCGCACGTACCGGGCCACCTCAATGTGGGCCCGGACAAGCTGTCCAGGGGCCTCATTCTCCCAGGAGAATGGTCCCTGCACCCTCAGACAGTCCAGCTGGTATGGCGCCTATTCGGCAGAGCGGAGCTCGACCTCTTTGCAACAAAAGAGAACGCCCGCTGCCCGAGGTTTCTGTCCAAAAGCGAGGATGCGCTGTCCCAACCTTGGCCCAGCCTCCCGCTGTATGCTTTCCCGCCGATTTCCCTATTGCCCCAGGTCATAGCGAAAATCAGGGAGACGCGCCGCCTGGTGCTCCTTATAGCGCCGCGCTGGGAGAACCAGATTTGGTACCCAGAGCTGGTGAAGCTGTCGCACTCACCCCCCTGGCCAGTTCCGCTGAGAGCAGACCTCCTCTCTCAAGCAGGAGGGTCAGTTTGGCATCCCCATCCAGAGCGTTGGTCTCTGCATGTATGGGTGACCAACGGATACCCGTTGACCTGCCCGAAGGGGTTATGAACACGATTTCACACTCTAGAGCCCCCTCGACGAGGCGGTTATATAGTTCTAAGTGGTCGGTGTTCACTGAGTGGTGTGTTTCCAAGGGATTGGACCCACAGCAATGTGGGGTCCAGCGGGTGCTCTCCTTCCTCCAAGAGCTTTTGGAACTGGGCAGGTCCCCTTCCACGCTCAAAGTGTATGTGGCGGCTATAGCAGCGTTCGCTCAGACGACGCTAGGTAGCACGCTAGGAAGGAACGAGCTCATCATCCGTTTCCTCAGAGGAGCCAGACGGATGAATCCCCCGCGGCCCCCATCGGTTCCTATATGGGATCTGGCCTTGGTCCTAGAGGCCCTGAAGGCTCATCCTTTTGAACCGCTCGAGACTGTGGAACCAAGGTTCCTTTCGCTAAAAACCGCGTTCCTGATAGCTCTGGCTTCAGTGAAACGCGTGGGGGATCTACACGCGCTCTCAGTGAGCCCGACGTGTATGGAGTTCGGTCCTAATGACTCTAAGGTCATTCTCAGACCGAGGCATGGTTATGTCCCCAAAGCGATTGGCACTCCCTTCAGGGCGCAGATTATCTCCCTCTCGGCTCTGCCAGCATCCGACGAGGGGGACGGTGGCAATATCCTCTGCCCTGTCAGGGCATTGAGGGTTTATGTCACACGCTCCGCCGCCTTCAGGCGTTCTGAGCAGCTATTTGTTTCGTTTGGTGGGCGCACTAAAGGTCTCGCCTCCTCGAAACAGACCCTTTCCAGGTGGAGGGTGGACGCGATTGCAACTGCATACGCTTCCAAACACCTGCAGTTCCCGCTAGGTGTCAGAGCACACTCCACCAGAGGCATGGCCTCTTCGTGGGCTTGGGCCAGAGGGATTTCCATCCACGATATCTGTATGGCGGCAGGCTGGGCCTCCCCGTCTACGTTCGTGAGATTTTACAATCTGGAAGTTCCTGCCTTACAGCCGAAAGTGTTACCAGTTCAATAGGGCTGTTGGTCCTGCCCAGTGATTCTGCGCAGACATAGCTCACATACTGGTAGTAAGTTCGGTACTAGGCTCATGTGAATTTGAAGGAGACCGGCGGTGCCGTTTCCTCATTTACGAGACGAGCTGTTGTGAGTTTGAAGGTGACCGGCGGTGCCGTTACCTCACTCATATAACAAAATATTGTGAATTTGAAGGCGACCGGCGTTGCCGTTCCCTCATTCATGAGACAAGGTGTGGTGAATTTGAAGGAGACCGGCAGGTGCCGTTCCCTCATTCATGGGACAGGGTGTTGTAACCACCCGTTGTAACCACCCGTCAGTTCGAATGAAGTGTCTGTAGATGTGGTGGCCCGTTTTCCTTACCGGCCACCCTGCCCGAGCAGTGTTATGGTCCCCGGTTCCCTGGGATACATATGCTGTACGCGAGGCGCGCACGGCGTTGACAATATGTTCCCGTAGCGTAAGGAACTTACGCAATACGAGAGAACCTCTCGTAAGAGAACGATACTCGGTTACTTAACGTAACCTCGGTTCTCTCTAGAAGAGGGAACGAGTATTGCGTTCCTTGCCGTGCGCCCCGCGGGCTTTTACGCTTCAGAACTACGAAAACCGAATATGCAGCCCGTGAGCCCTGCTTATATACACGTGGCCACGCCCCACCTGTAGGCAAATGAAGCCAGGTGGGCGCGAAGCGCCCTCATTGGTCGCCACGTCACGCGGGCTCACCGATAGGCTGCTGCAGTTGCCAGCAGAGCAGCCAATAGCACGCTGGAATAGCCTGCTATGGTCTGCCAGGCTGCCGCACTGCGTTGACAATGTTACAAAATTAAGGATAATTTTGGGTTTTTCAGAAATCTCGAAGAAAGAATACTTTCCCGTAGCGTAAGGAACTTACGCAATACTCGTTCCCTCTTCTAGAGAGAACCGAGGTTACGTTAAGTAACCGAGTATCGTTTTCTATGAGAGGAAAACGCTTAACGTGTAATTAAACGCGTTACGTTCATATTCTGGGCTCATCTGATTTTTTGTACATAGTATACGTTATTAGTATTATGTTTACTGAGTTTGGGCTCTTAATAACTGTATCTTACCTACATTAAGCGTTTTTCACGTTAAGCGTTTTATAATGTCCCTGCTGAAGTTGTCGTTGTCGTGTAATAACTTCTGTATGCTGGCAATAAACATTTTTGTAAGTGTGTCTATAATGTGATATGCTAAACTGATTTTATTGCGGGTCGGGTGTCGGTTCTATTTTAAGCGGGTCGGGTGCGGATTTTATTTAGTGCTGTTGTCGGAAAACGGGGGGGGGGGTGCGGGTTTACAAACTCAGACCCGTGCAGGACTCTGGTTTACTGTATTTTTGATCAAGTAAATGCAGCCTTGGCGAGCAGAAGAGACTTCTGTCAAAAATGAAACAGTATTACCGATCCCAAACTTTTGAACAGTTTTGAACAGGTATGTTTTTCCTCCCTCTCTCTTAGTGTCGGCAGAGACGCTCCAGAAGAATCTAGATCATATGAAAAAGCAGATTCATAACCTTGAGAATGACATTGCGACGTTCCCCCCCTCCGCAGAGCGACAAGGACAAATATGTGGAGAAAATGACCATATCCTTTATCCCCCCCCCCCCCCCCCCCCCCCCCCCCCCAGGAAGTGTCACTTTGGTTTCCGCTGTCATTTCCACAAACAATAATGTTATAAAAATACAGTGTCAATGATCCATTGTGACATCACATCCTGTTTGGGTTCTAGAAGAAGAGTGCCGTCCTGCAAGCATCCTGTGGAGTTTATTCATTGAGGAAGTTTAGGAGGATGTTTGTTTTAGTACTTGCGCTCTGTTTGGCGGGTAAAACAACTGATTTCATGCGTTTAGTAATGATTTATAAATATAAAAGCTGATCCCGAGTGATATTGAGTTGTGCAGTGAATCATAATGCCGTGTTTTTCTTAACCGAGTGCTATACATTTTTGTATCGACGGCTCATGAGCAGTTTGAGAAGATGCAGCTGATGCACCAGAACATGGAGAAGCAGTATGAAGATTTGGGCAAGTACTTTGTGTTCGACCCCAAAAAGATGAGCCCTGAAGAGTTATTCGGTGACCTCAACAACTTCAGGAACATGTTCCAGGTGAGATCACAAACGGCAATCAGCAGAAAATTGACCTTGGATAAATATGGAAGCTTTTAATCCCAAAATTCAGACACTTTCGAGTTTATATCTCACAGTTCTCACCTTGTTGATTGTGTGTGTGTGGCAGATGGTTCAGTCATCAGTCTGTGTTTTGGTATGTTTTAGTCTAGACATACTGATATTCTCTCTCTCATAAAGGGACCCAAGACTCAATGTCAAAAACACACACACTTATCTAATCGGTGCTGCGGTTTCATCTGTTCATCGTAACGCTTTATAACTTTATATTCTCCTTTAGGCAAACAAACATTAGTTCTGAATCCACTGCATGTATGTGCTTTTTTTTACAGCAAGCGGTGAAAGAGAACCAGAAACGGAAAGAAGCAGAGGAGAAGATTCGTCGAGCCAAACTGGCACGAGAGAAAGCGGAAAAAGAGAAAGAGGAGAAACAGAAGAGAATGAACGCTGGACAGATACTCAACATCAATGATGGTAAAGATGGTTTGTGTGTGTGTCTCTCTCTCTCTCTCTCTCTCTCTCTCTCTCTCTCTCGCTTTCTCTCTGTCACTCTCTCTGACCTACTTTTCTCGTCTGGCTGTAGTTTGAAACTTTTGGGGCTCCAAATTTCCACTCATTATTTTTGCAGACGTGTGTGTGTGTGTGTGTGTGTGTGTGTGTGTGTGTGTGTGTGTGTGTGTGTGTGTGTGTGTGTGTGTGTGTGTGTGTGTGTGTGTGTGTGTGTGTGTTGGGGGGAAAAAAGATGGTACTAAGTTGTTAATTAATTAGCTAAAGTAAACTAACTTTGATCAATATATTTACACCTTTTATTAATCTTTGTTAATGTTAGTTATTAAAAAAAAAAAAGTTCATTGTTCATGTTAGTTCATTAACCTTAACAGATACCGTTTGATTTTTAAGTTGTTGAAGTATTGTTTATTGTTAGTTCCTGTTAACCAAAGTCATTATTTACTGGTCATTAACTATTTTTATTAATTATATAATTATAAAAAATATTAAATATAAAGTTAATTAATTATTTTAATTTTATTTGGTTTTAAGTTTTTAATCTAGTATTTATAGCCTATAAATTTTTATTTCAGCTTTATTGTTTCTAATGAAAATTATGTTTAATAGTTTTAGTTTGAACTAAACACTGATTGCAGAGTGCTGTACAGAGAGCATGTAGATGATGAAAACGGTTTAGTCACTTTTTTGCAGCTAACAAATCCATCATAACAGCTATGACCAACATATGTTATACATTCATAAGAATCATTTAATGAGACGATCAAAGCAAGTGTCATTTTATCTATTCAAATTCAAGATTAAAGTCTGAGTTAAGTGATCAAATACTTGTAGGAGGCCACAATAACTGGTCATTTATGAGCTTTGATTTGCATACAGGTGGCAGATTTAAATGTCAGTTGAAAGAACACACACACACACACGCACACACATGCACTCCAGAAGACCACAGAGATCTGCATGTATCTCATCTGTGTGTTATCTCTCTCTCTCTCTCTCTCTCTCTCTCTCTCTCTCTCTCTCACACACACACACACACACACACACACAGAGGGTTCATTGAACTCTCAGGGTTGAATATTTGAAATGTTTGGCCTTGACATTCCCACAATCTCAAACACACACACACACACACACACACTATCTTTAGTTTAGCAGTCATGCCCTGAGAATTAGACAAATAGAAAGGGTTTCCCACAGCAGCTCCTGTGGACGCTCAGTAGGTGTCAGTGTTGTGTGATAGATTCTCTGTGTACAGACAGATGTGATTGGTCAGTACTGTGATGATGCTCATGCAGCAAGGAAAAAATCTCAGCAGATCAGATGTGCTGTTCCTGTAACGCACCTCACGGTGGTGTGTGTGCACTGCAAACAGCTCTGTGTGTGTGTTTGTGTGTGTGTGTGTGTGTGAGAGAGAGAGATCTGGGTTCTCAGGTCAGACGCAAAACCATCTGGCTGCAGATTTTCTGGGGATTACAGTGAGACTGTATTGTGTGTGTGTGTGTGTGTGTGTGTGTGTGTGTGTGTGTGTGTGTGTGTGTGTGTGTGTGTGTGTGTGTGTGTGTGTGTGTGTGTGTGTGTGTGTGTGTGTGCGGGCGTGTTCATGGGGGAGGTGTTTGTGGGGGGCAGGGAAATTAGAAGCATAAATCTTTAACGCCATGTTGTCCAGAGCGGACATGATTGAAAACATCTGTCTGTCTATATATATATATATATATATATACATACATATGAGTGTTTATAACACGCTTCTATCAAACTATTTTACACAGACTAAATGTTTTCAGAGCGTACAGTCCTTCCCATCGTGTGTGTGTGTGTGTGTGTGGTTCAGTTATGTAGGTCAACAGTGTTCATCAGTGTGCATAATGTAGGGGGCGCTATCTGCTGTAACTTGTTTTCCCATGATCCTTTGCTCCTCTCTCATCTGTTGTCATCTGATGATACTGTTACTCACAATTCTGCATGTGTTTCAGCAGTAATACTTCATATGAGGGGTGTGTGTGTGTGTTTCAGATAGTGATGATACTTTTATTGATGTATAATATTAATAGTGTTTTTGTTTGTGTGTTTAATGCTGTGTTTGTGTGTTTCAGATGGAGATGAGACTGGTATCATGGATGGTCTGTTGGAGGCGCTGCAGTCTGGAGCTGCTTTCAAGAGGAAGAGAGGACCACGACAAGCAGGTACACACATCAGATTAAAATGACATTTGTCAAATATGCAGTTATTGCTGGTATTGAGGAAACAGAAAATGCAGAAAATTACAATATGGAAAGTTACAATTGTGAAAATCTTACACAGTAATAAAAGAATAACATAATAGAAACTGGAGACGCACACGGCAAGTTTGAGTTTGATTGCACATGATGAACATGATGAAACGTATCATTTAAATGATGTGTGCTTTTGGATAAAAGTGTCTGTCTAATCCACAGTAACATTCAAAAGTCTGGGGTCAGTGTTATTTTTGTCAAAAAAAAAAGTTAATGCTTTTTTTCAGCAATGTATGCATTAGTCAAATGTAACAGAACTCGTTTGTAACATTATAAATGCTTTTACTATTACTAATAAATTATGTTTCTATTCATCAAAGAATCCTGAAAAATGTATCAGTTTCTACAAAAATGTTTGCCAGCACAACAGTTTTCAACATTGATAATAATCATAAATGTGTTTTGAGCAGCAAATCATCATATTCGAATGATTTTTAAAGGATCATGTGACACTCAAGACTGGAGTAAAAAAATTCAGATTTGATCACAGGAATAAATTACGTTTTAAAACACATTCACAAAGAAAACAGCTATTTTGCTGTTTCACAATATTCATATTTATACTGTATTTTTGATCAAATAAATGCAGCCTTGGAGAACATGAGACTTTAAAAAAAAATCTTACATACCCCAAACTTTTGAACAGTAGTGTGTTTTTGAAGGGAAACATGATTTGTACACATTAAAGCAAAAATTTTTGTATTTATTTTCCCTTATTTTAGACTTGTAAACAGTGTGGAGCAGCGCTGTGTGTGTGTGTGTGTGTGTGTGTGTGTAACTGGATCTGTCGTTGAATGAATCCAGATGTGCTGCTATGTGGCAATAGTGACCATACACACACACAATCTCTCTCCCTCGCCGCCTCCACATTCCCGCGCTTTTTATCTTTTGTATTTCGTTCCATGACCAACTCTTTTCCCCCGTTTTCACCCCTTTATTCCTCTCTTCTCTCTTTCCGTTTTGTACCTCACCATCTTATACTCCCTCTCATTCTCTCTCATGTTTATTTCTCTGTATCTCTGTACTGTCTTACTTTGCTGTACTGTATCTCTGTACTGTTTACTTTGCTGCTTCAGACTGTATATTTTCCTTGGAATCGAATCAAAGTGTGTGTGTGTGTGTGTGTGTGGGGCGTGAGTCATAAGTTGTGTGTTTTGTATTTTTAGCCTTTCTGAAGCAGCCCTCGCACAAGCTCTGTTCCAAAACCTAGTGAGCTCCCTATCTAGACAGCATGTGAGGCATCATAGATGTATGTTCAATGCATTAAAGGTTGTTCCAAAATGATGCAGCCTTTTAAAATGCCTTCTATTAGTAAGATACAGCCTTTGTAGACGTTCCAAATCATAATGCTGCCTTTGAAGGGAGCTGCCTATGTGGGCAGCACAAACGGAGTTAAACACGGCTCATGTGACTCAACCCCTCGACATATGCCACACACACATACCAACACACACCCATTCTGACCACTTGTTCGTTCTGCATATGGATGCGTTCACTCAAACACACACAGTGTAGATGCCTTTAGACAGACCGCAGGCATGCAGTGTGGAGACAGGAGACGCCCTGTAACCTCTGACCTCTGACCCTCTGCATAATGAGTCCTCAGCCAATCAGAGAGATGCTGAGCGATAGACAGCAGCTGCTGCTCTACACACGCTTACAGATACACACAAAATACATTTAAGTTGCGAATGCATGTATAAAAACAACTCATAAATCTCTTTAGTAAAAAAATATATATAATAGTATGTCTAAAAAACAAAGTTTGCAGTTTGTGAATATCATGTTTGATGGCTTTTATGGCTCATATAGTATGATATAGTGAGAATATGGAGCTCAAACTCCATAGAGAAGGAAAAAACACCTGGATTTTATTCAGAGGCACAAAAATATGCAATTTGGTGCAAATGCTGATATTTATATGAACAAAAGTAGGATTCAATTCTGATGCTTGTAATGTAAATGAATGTGATATTTGTAACAATATAGCAGACTACTTGCATTAAATGCATATAAATATACGTGCCAATAATATGTCTTAAGATGATATATAAAGGCATGATCAAAGCGCTGCAGTTTTAAAACATGTAATGCGATGAAATACAATGATGATTGAGAGATGAACAAATAAACCTTCCTCAAAAGCCTGATGATCATATATGATACTCACATTTATCATGATTTTACTATAAAATGATGGACTATGAATAATAAAGTAGCTTCAGTTTGTTTACTCTGTAGGGTAAAATAGTTTTCCTCTCAATTTTTCATCATCTGAAATAGTCCAAACTGTCACAAACTATTAGTAATAGTACAAACTAGTATAATGGATCTTAGTCAGGATAGACACCATATTTCGTTTGGCGTGAAGGAAAACAAGGCTGTGACAGATGTTTCCAGAAACTTTCCAGTGGTCAAAAAATGTCAGAAAACAAGGTTGTATACATATCCCTCACAGCAAGAAAAAAAACACAAGATTGACTAAATTCAATGATAGGCCAAAGAATATCCACGGATGCTGTTTGGCCCTTGTTAGGCGTACTATTTTTAAAATCTATATTATTTGCATGCACACATCCTAGTCTCACATGCTTTAGGACTTTAGGAAAGATAGTATGCAAATTAGGATGTAGCCGGTGTGGGTGTGTCTGTTTTTAGACTCTTAATTAATATACACACATCTGCCGTGTCATGACCCCACACACACACACTCCTGACTCCTCGACAAAAGACACACACTTCAACATAAAAGACACACACGGACTCGTACAAAGAGCCAGAGACGCACCCCATGCCCATCTCACAATATCACTTTATAGAGACCAAACTCACAAACACACTGTGTGCCAGATGTCCACAAAACACACACACACTCCTTTGTCCAGCTCACAAACACTGAGGCAGACACACCCTCTCCAATCTTACGAAAAGAGCAACACACACACAATCCTGTTGTCAGCAGAACAATGCCACACACTTAATCATGTTAGATGTACAACAAACTCAGTATTTTTGTCTTGTTTTCCAGTACGAAGATACATTTACTTGAGAAGGAAAATTACTTTCAATATCAAGTCTTGTTTTCTGAAAATGAAGTGCTTGAACCAAGGAAAAATGATTCATTGATGATTTTATTATAAAAAAGTTTATTTTTCTGACCCCATTGGCGGATATTTTTTCTAGTTTTAAACTTAAACGCACATCATTTTGATGCATTTTTCAGAAAACAAGACTTAATATCTTTTGTCATTTTCCTTTCAAAGTAATACATCTTGATTTAAGAGTGTTTAGATATTTATACTGAAAAACAAGACAAAAATATTGAGGGAGAAAATGGTTTTCTGCAGTGCGTCCTGCTTCACAGCGAGCTCAACACTTCCAAACACTCTAAATTCTTTCTTATTTTTAGCTTCATTACCCTGATGATGATTATCACAGCTCTCGTTTTACACCCAGACAGTCTGAATCACACTCACACACTAGCAGCAGTGAAAAGTGTGATGAACCAATTGTCTATATATAAGTTTAGGATGCTAAACCGATCAAACAGGCGAATGACAGGAAAGCGTGAAGGCGGCAGAGGCGGTTCAGATGTGAATCAGTCATTATGTGGGCCATTTATATAATGTTTACTGTCTCTCGTTCTACTCGTTCTCTAATTATAGAAGTTACCAGCTCTGCAGAACGTGATGTTCTTCCTCTGCATTTTATATTCCAGAACAAATATTTAAACATTTTTAAATCAAGATACATAAACTTGAAATGTAAAGTATTGTTTTCTGAAACAATAATCAATATTAAGTGAGTTCATGATTATAACAATACATTATTTGGTTACATTTTATTTCGATAGTCCACTTTAAACATTCAACTAACTATAAGTAACTTTGCAACTACATGTCAACTAACTGTCATTAGAGTATTAGTTGACTGTCAGTAGACTGGTAGGTTATGGTTAGGTGTTAGGGTTCAGGTTAGTAGAATAAGTTGAATTGTAGTTGCCAAGTTACTTATAGTCAGTAGAATGACTGTTGGTGGACCAACAAAATAAAGTTTTAGTAAATATTAAGCAGACAGTCTACAAATACTCTAATGACAGTTAGTTGACATGAAGTTGCAAAGTTACTTATAGTTAGTAGAATGTCTAAAGTGGACTATCAAAATAAAGTGTTACCCATTATTTATGTATATATATATATATATATATATATATATATATATATATATATATATATATATATATATATATATATATTATAAATACACACAAATTATATTATATATATTATATAAAATTATATTTATATATAAGATACATTTTATATATATATATATATATATATATATATATATATATATATATATACACTATGTACATGCAAATATTTCTTAAAAATATACATTGTGTGTATGCATGTGTGTGTATTTATATATAGATAATAATTATACAGAGTACACACATATGTAACCACAAACTTTTATTTTGGATGTGATTAATCACGATTCATTTATATATATATATATATATATATATATATATATATATATATATATATATATATATATATATATATATATATATATATATATATATAATATATAGGGCTAAATAAAAATAAACTTGTTTTTTAAAAAGAAAAACATTTTTTCCTGACCCCATTGGCAGGTATTTTTTTCTTGTTTTAAGCATAAACAATTTTGAAAATTCTTCAGAAAACAAGACACATCTTAGGTTTTAATATCTGTAATCGAAAACGAGACAAAAATGTAGGCTATTATTCAATAAAAGGTCTTACTTTTAGCTGTGTTGCTATGCGTCATGAGTTGGCAAACAAAAATTGCGAGTGGTCTGCTCAGATCTGTCAATCACTTTCCAGCTCAACCAATAGCGAGAGTCTGAGTAGGCTAACACTGTCTAGAGCGAAAGCGAACGTTTCACAGTCGCTAACGGCAGTTTCATGCTCGAGCTTCGCGTCAGCTTCATGTCAGCGCAACTCTCAAGTCACTGCAGCTGCAGACGGCGAGAGTATTCACACAGCAAGCGTTTGTACAGCGTCACAGCAGCGCCTCCAAAGCTATATTAAGTGAGCAACTAGCCTATAAATGTGGTTTTATAAGTTGGTCATTTATAAACTTGACATGGGGAGGTGTACAACATTTGCATGTAAGTGGTAAACAACATAAACAACTAAGAAAACAGCTCCAATCATGTCCTTTCAGTCTTCGATATGTTTACAAGACAGCAAACTTGACAGATGAAAAACTAAAACGTTTGATTTGGGTAGTGCTAGAGCCTATACCTGTCTGTGTATTACATAATAAACTAAAAGAAAGTTTATATATCATTTTCTGGCTAGTTTACTTTAGTTTTTTCATGACATGTTTAATATTTGAAGGTCTAAATGCAGTGAAAGTTGGCCTGTGCCCAAATCTCTTTTCCCAGTTCCCAGATAGTGCATCAGTCATGGTCCCACACCGGCTAAACACACTCTGGCTCCGCCTGCTACAGTAGCCACGCCCCAAAAAATGTCCCAAAAAGTGTTTTATGGAAAAATCTTACATACTTCACCTTTAAACATCAAACGTTTTCTGATTGACTGTGATTGTGCCTTTGCCTTGCTGGAACACTGTGTAATAATAGAAAAACGTACCATCATTTTATAGCAATAAGTGCTTTTGGCTGAAACTATGGATACAACGGTAAATGTTTATAAGGGTCCCATCTGTCACTCATAACCTGAAGCTACAATCGCACCCATAACGACTTTTTCTCCCCAACAGACTCAGTGCTGTCCTTATCACAGCTCACACTGGACACCTGCTTGGTAACGTCTGTGTGTGTGTGTGTGTGTTTGTTCATCGCTCTGCATGCTTCGTTGCAGATGTTTGTTCAAAGATTGTTATCAGCAGCACTGGGAGTTCCGTGTGTGTGTGTGTGTGTGTGAAATCATGGCTTACTCTGCATGGTTTTGCATACAGGCTGGAGAATTTGAATGGAATATTACAATATTCTCATATGAATGTCTCACCGCAGGAGGTTTGTTCTACACAAGTGTTTAACTTGTGTGTGTGAAACAACACACAAGCACACTTGGCAGTCTCCTACTGACCTAAATAAACCAACATGGCGGCCAGCTCACATATATGACGACATATATGATATTCTGCAGCTGTCTCTGTGTGAATCTGATGGGTGTGTATAGGAATATTTCAGGTTATTTTCGAGTATTAATGTGGATGAACCACATGTGTGGCATGTGATTACCACACAGACAATAAACTATACAGATTAAATTCTAGAGTCGACATTACACTAAATTGAGCCCAACGATGACACTTTGTCCAGAGCTGCTTTAGGGCTGAAATTGTATTCATTTCATAACCAAACTAATGCAAAGCTGCTTTTGAAACAATCTGTATTGTAATATGACTGGACAGATTATGTTAAAATATTTACAATAAAAAAACATGCTAGATTTAGACATAACACGTTTACATGTTACGGATTTAACAACCATATGAGTTTCACTTTTATGCTTCTAAACCTTCCAATCTGTTTATTTTGTATTATTGTAAAATATTAGCCGTTCTGCTTTTTACAACTGAGGAATGAGTTCATCAAGTTGAAAATAACCTGGAATATTTAGTTAATGAGTTGTTGGTTGTTTTTGACTGTAGTGCTTTTAACAATGACCTTTGAACTCTAACACCTGTGCCTGACCTCAGAGCGTGGCCTTCCCAGCATGACGTTTTTTAATCAGACTTTTATTTCCCGTTCTGTTTCAGCCAACAATCGGAGAGGAGCCGGTCAGGCCGTGACAAACCTTCTCGCCAAAGAGCTTCTTCAGGAGAGCGGGCCGCCCAGTGCCACGAAAAAGACCCGATTGAACGCCTCCGCGAAGGAGACGTCTCCGGAGGACACGGGCTCGCTGGAGGATCTCTTAGATGACGCTCCGTTACGGTCAAATTAAGGACTTGGATCCTGCTGGCTTAAAGACAGAATGTGTTTTGGGGACCAAATCTGCGAGGGCAGGGCTCTCGCTAAACCACACCCTCTTGAGTAAGCCCATACGGCTTCCTATTGGCCGTCACACAGGAGGAGAGGTCTCGTCGTGTCACTGTCACTCATTTTGTCGTTTTCTAGCCTCTTTCGCTCTACACACAAGATTTCATCTGTTCGTTTGAATTTGCACGATTCCAAAGAGTTTCGTTCCATTCCAAATTCACCCGAATTTTCTCCCGGTTCCTTGTTCTGCTTGAACTTTTTTTGTTTTGTTCTTGACTTTGAAACAAATCACGTGGCTGAATGTTTGGAATAAGTTACGTTATTGTTCTCGAAACGCACCGTGCCAATAATGTCGAGCCCATAAATGCATGTTCGGTTGGTGTGTACTTGAGGTGTTCTCACTGAGGTTCTGTAGCCAGTCACAAGATTTAAAGAAGGTCTGGTACCTGTTCACAGGGTTAGTTCTTTCGCGCTTCCGTTCCTGGATACTTCATTCTGTCGTTTTAAGTTGAAATCTCAAATCCTTGTAACTTGGACCACGTAAATTCTTGCATTGTCACAGTTCATGCAAGAATAGTTTCAGATAGAATTGATTCATACACATCATGCAATAAATTGCTGCTTTGAATTAAATGCAATAAATTGCGTCACAACTGTTTTATGAAATAATTGTTTAATCGCTGCACCGCCTAAACTTTCGTAGATGTGTTGTCTTTCCAGAAACGTCCGTCATGTGTGTTTGTGAAGTGCTGTAGTCCATCTACTGTTTTCTGTAACTGCTGATGCGCACACACTCGTTTTTCAGTGTCGTTTCACCATCACAAGATCAATGTCATGGACGTGTTTTAATTTACCGCCAGAAAAACTGTGTAATCCAAACATTTTAAGGGCAAAACTAACATTGACAATGATCTTTGGCATTTATTTCTCCGATAAACGGTTTGATCGAGCCACATGTGAGGGACTGTACCAGAGAACTTCTGTCCTTGACGCTGAAATATCTGTTAAAACCTGCACATAGATTTATTTCATTGAGTCCTGTTCTTCTTTGAGGTCTTCGTAATAAGGTGAGCAAATGTCCGTCTTTTACGTTGTCTGATCGCCAGCAGAGTCGGCCTTTAAGACTGTTCTCGAGTCATGAACGGTGGCACGGGGAAATGTGACCTCAGAGGTTCAGCTTTGCAATATGACTTCCCTGAATGTTGACGTCGGCTGAATGTTTGAGGGTAGAGATCACTGTTTAAAGCCATAGCTCTGACTGCGCTTGTCAAGAAATCCTGAGAAATTGTCTTCCAGATTATACTATATTAAAACATGTATATGCATTTATGTAATGTGTGAAAAGCATGACTATGATTTGTTCTCCAAGTGCTGCCTAGACACCCACACGTATCTGAGAGAGATTGAGGATTCCTGGAGTTTTTGAAGCCACATTTCCAGTTGACATTTTTGAACTTTCTGCAATTTTGGAGACTTGCGCGCCAACAGATTCTGCTTAAAGACCGACTGATCGTACTGATGGTTGTGCAAGTATACAGTTTCACTTTATTGGGAAAACTGGATGAAGATCACTGGAAAAAACAAAGAGACTTTGAGTTTTCTTTGTTTTGATGTTTTTTTATGAACAGGTGTTCTTTGTCATTTTTATTGTTGATTGTTTTACTGTAATAATATAGAGATTGTATTGGTGAGATCCATTTGGTCAAATATTGCATTTTGACTGTAGAGATGTTATTTTCTGGCTATCTCTAAACCCACACCATTAAAATATCTTCTTTAATACTTACTCTGTTTTATTGTGTCTGTGTTTGATTGTTTGTGAACAGATTTTGATACAGTGCCCTCCACTAATATTGGCACCCTTGGTAAACATGAGACACAAGGCGACTGTGAAAATAAATCTGCATTGTTTATCGTTTTGAGCTTTCATTCAAAAAAATGCACAAAATTCTAACCTTTCATTGAAGTGAAACAATTAAAATTGGGGGGGAAACTCACAATATGAAATACATTTTTGCCACAATTATTGGCACCCAATTATTAAAACCTTTTCCCGAGATAACAGCTCTGAGTCGTCTTCTGTAATGCCTGATGAGTTTGGAGATCAGAGATCATTCCTTCATACACAATCTCTCCAGATCCTTCAGATTCCCAGCTCTTCTCTTCAGTTCACTCATTTTCTATAGGGCTCAGGTCAGGAGTGGGACGGCCATGGCAGAAGCTTCATTTTGTGCTCAGTGACACATGTGTGTGTTGATTTTGATGTTTGTTCTGGATCATTGTCCTGATGGAAGATCCAACCACAGCCCATTATAAGATTTCTAGCATTTTTTATCTGTTGGTATCTGCTAGAATCCATGATACCATGAATCTGAACAAGATGTCCAAAAAAAATAAAAATAGGCCCAAACATGAAAGATCCAGCGGTATATTTAACCGTGAGCATGGGGTACTTTTGATCCCTGTTTGCACCAAAGCCATCAGATGGATTTGTTGCTAAAAAGCTCTTTTTTGTATTTTTTTATTTCATCTGACCACAGAACCAGGTCCCGTCTGAAGGTCCAGTCGTGTCTGAACACTGAATGTGCTGGAGTTTGTTTCCGGATGAGCGAGGAGGATTTTTCTTGAAACCCTCCCGAACAACATGTCCTGATGTACAGGGAGTGCAGAATTATTAGGCAAATGAGTATTTTGACCACATCATCCTCGTTATGCATGTTGTCTTACTCCAAGCTGTATAGGCTGGAAAGCCTACTACCAATTAAGCATATTAGGTGATGTGCATCTCTGTAATGAGAAGGGGTGTGGTCTAATGACATCAACACCCTATATCAGGTGTGCATAATTATTAGGCAACTTCCTTTCCTTTGGCAAAATGGGTCAAAAGAAGGACTTGACAGGCTCAGAAAAGTCAAAAATAGTGAGATATATTGCAGAGGGATGCAGCAGTCTTAAAATAGCCAAGCTTCTGAAGCGTGATCATCGAACAATCAAGCGTTTCATTCAAAATAGTCAACAGGGTCGCAAGAAGCGTGTGGAAAAACCAAGGCGCAAAATAACTGCCCGTGAACTGAGAAAAGTCAAGCGTGCAGCTGCCAAGATGCCACTTGCCACCAGTTTGGCCATATTTCAGAGCTGCAACATCACTGGAGTGCCCAAAAGCACAAGGTGTGCAATACTCAGAGACATGGCCAAGGTAAGAAAGGCAGAAAGTCGACCACCACTGAACAAGACACACAAGCTGAAACGTCAAGACTGGGCCAAGAAATATCTCAAGACTGATTTTTCTAAGGTTTTATGGACTGATGAAATGAGAGTGAGTCTTGATGGGCCAGATGGATGGGCCCGTGGCTGGATTGGTAAAGGGCAGAGAGCTCCAGTCCGACTCAGACGCCAGCAAGGTGGAGGTGGAGTACTGGTTTGGGCTGGTATCATCAAAGATGAGCTTGTGGGGCCTTTTCGGGTTGAGGATGGAGTCAAGCTCAACTCCCAGTCCTACTGCCAGTTTCTGGAAGACACCTTCTTCAAGCAGTGGTACAGGAAGAAGTCTGCATCCTTCAAGAAAAACATGATTTTCATGCAGGACAATGCTCCATCACACGCGTCCAAGTACTCCACAGCGTGGCTGGCAAGAAAGGGTATAAAAGAAGAAAATCTAATGATATGGCCTCCTTGTTCACCTGATCTGAACCCCATTGAGAACCTGTGGTCCATCATCAAATGTGCGATTTACAAGGAGGGAAAACAGTACACCTCTCTGAACAGTGTCTGGGAGGCTGTGGTTGCTGCTGCACACAATGTTGATGGTGAACAGATCAAAACACTGACAGAATCCATGGATGGCAGGCTTTTGAGTGTCCTTGCAAAGAAAGGTGGCTATATTGGTCACTGATTTGTTTTTGTTTGGTTTTTGAATGTCAGAAATGTATATTTGTGAATGTTAAGATGTTATATTGGTTTCACTGGTAAAAATAAATACTTGAAATGGGTATAAATTTGTTTTTTGTTAAGTTGCCTAATAATTATGCACAGTAATAGTCACCTGCACACACAGATATCCCCCTAAAATAGCTAAAACTAAAAACCACTTCCAAAAATATTCAGCTTTGATATTAATGAGCTTTTGTGTTCATTGACAACATGGTTGTTGTTTAATTATTAATGTTGTAAAATTAATCCTCAAAAATACAACTTGTCTAATAATTCTGCACTCCCTGTATATCTGTTTGATATTCTTTTAGGCTTTCTGACCCCAAGACTCAACTAATCTCTGTGATTCTCCATGTGTGATCCTTTGAGAGTCTTTGTCCACTCAAACTCTCCTCCTCTCGCGCTTTAAGACGATATAGACACACGTCCTCTTCCAGGCAGATTCATAACATCTTTATTTGAGTGGAACTTCTTAAATATTGCCCTGATGGTGGAAATGGGGATTTTCAATGCTTCAACTATTTTCCTACATACACTTTCTATTTTGTGAAGCTCAACAATCTTTTGCTGCACATCAGAAATATATTCTGTGCTTTTACTTTTACTTACTGAATGGGAATATACACTCACCTAAAGGATTATTAGGAACACCATACTAATACTGTGTTTGACCCCCTTTCGCCTTCAGAACTGCCTTAATTCTACGTGGCGTTGATTCAACAAGGTGCTGAAAGCATTCTTTAGAAATGTTGGCCCATATTGATAGGATAGCATCTTGCAGTTGATGGAGATTTGTTGGATGCACATCCAGGGCACGAAGCTCCCGTTCCACCACATCCCAAAGATGCTTGTTACGTCCCTCAGCTCTGGTGTTTGTTTCTACACGTGTGTATAAGTGCAGTGTCTCTTCCCCTTGTTCTTAATTAAAGATGAGCCACACCTGAGTGAAGCCTACTTGCGCTATAAAAGGCTTCTCGGTCCGCTCCTGAGGGGGCACACAGAGACTGAGAACAGAGACGTTGCAGAGCCGAGCTTGCTGTCCTTTGAGTGACTGCCGTCTAGCCGTCCACCCGGCAGTAGAAAACGTTCCGCTTTTGTGGTTGTTGATCTTAGTGTTAGCCAACCTATTATTTGATACCCATTCTGTTAAATAAACATACCCCTTGACTTTGATACGAGCTGATCTGTGTGCGTCTCTCCTTTATGTTAAGGGTGGTGTCCAACCGCCCGTAACATAGTGGGGGCTCGTCCGGGATCAATTGATTAAACCGGACTTTAGTGTTAATTGCGGAACTTCTGAACGCTACAACATTTTGGTGAGTATTGTGGTGAGCAATTGTGATTATCTGTTCCTTTGTTTAGTCGACGTTTATTTTATTTTGGGGCACGTAGGAGATGCCTCAAGCTGAGTAAGCCACTGAAGATTGCGTAGGTATTTAGGATTTTATTTTGGTTTTGTGTGTAGTTAGTTAGATAATTTGGACAACATTTTGCCTATCTGAATACCTTTTAGTTTAGTTGTATAGCTTGTGATATATTGGGGCATATTGCCTATTTAGTGAGCACTGGTACTCTGATTTTACTAGCCTATTGGTTACATTCGTGAGAGGGCATGTTTTACCAGTAATGGCTAAGGTGGCCGCTATTCAAGAATTTCCCGGGCCTTGCGATCGGCGTGCGCTACGCCGATTTTTAGGAATGGTAGGCTACTATCGCAGTTTTTGTAAAAACTTCTCGACTGTGGTTTGTCCCCTCACCAACCTATTGAGCCCCAAAACTAAAGTTGACTGGACGGAGTCCTGTAATAGAGCGTTTGAAAATGTCAAAGCTCTCTTTTGCTGACTGCTCCCGTGCTGGCTGCGCCGGACCATAATAAACCATTTCAGCTTGCTGTAGATTCCAGCAACATAGGCACCGGTGCCGTACTTTTACAATCAGGCGCAGACAACGTAAACCATCCCGTGAGTTTCTTCTCTAAGAAATTGAATTCTGCCCAGCAAAAGTACTCCACTATCGAGCAAGAGACTTTGGCTTTAGTACTGGCTATCCAGCACTTCGAAGTGTATTTAGGTTCTTCGGTAGATCCAGTTAAAGTCTATACTGATCATGACCCACTCAAATTCCTCAGTCGCATGTACAATTCAAATCGTAGGTTAATGCGCTGGAGTCTATTGCTTCAACCGTTTAACCTCCAAATTGTGCATGTCCCGGGAAAAGACAATATTATCACAGATGCGTTGTCCAGGGTGGATGCTTAATAGCATTACTTTTTTTATTTGGAAAAAACAAACAAACATGTTTTGTTTATTATTATTAAAAAAAGAAACTTGCATGTGTCCTTATTAATTGAAAATGCTCTATACATCTAGGTTATAGTTAATAATAATAATAAAAAAAAAAACTATCTATAGATTATTTGTCTTGATATTTATTTTGATTTTTTGGGCTTACTAATCAAATATAATTCTGTAGCAATACTAAGTATTGCATAGTTGTGATTTGACCATATTCGCCAAAAGAATACATTCCTGTGTAATTCTAATTTCTTTTCACATGCAGATACACCTTGAATGAAGTAATGATTATTTGTAGCTGGAACTCTACTGTCTGGGTTAGCTCGAACAGTGAGCTGAACACAGACTTCATGAGAGTAAAGAAAATGAGTGTTCTTATGTTCCATATATGGCGACAAGTCACCATTTTGGGTTGGGGATGTTACGTGTTTGTTTCTACACGTGTGTATAAGTGCAGTGTCTCTTCCCCTTGTTCTTAATTACTTGCGCTATAAAAGGCTTCTCGGTCCGCTCCTGAGGGGGCACACAGAGACTGAGAACAGAGACGTTGCAGAGCCGAGCTTGCTGTCCTTTGAGTGACTGCCGTTTAGCCGTCCACCCGGCAGTAGAAAACGTTCCGCTTTTGTGGTTGTTGATCTTAGTGTTAGCCAACCTATTATTTGATACCCATTCTGTTAAATAAACATACCCCTTGACTTTGATACGAGCTGATCTGTGTGCGTCCTTTATGTTTATGTGTGCCTCCTTTATGTTAAAGTTGGTGTCCGACCGCCCGTAACAATGCTCTATTGGGTTGAGATCTGGTGACTGTGGGGGCCATTTTAGTACAGTGAACTCATTGTCATGTTCAAGAAACCAATTTGAAATGATTCGAGCTTTGTGACATGGTGCATTATCCTGCTGGAAGTAGCCATCAGAGGATGGGTACATGGTGGTCATAAAGGGATAGACATGGTCAGAAACAATGCTCAGGTAGGCCGTGGCATTTAAACGATGCCCAATTGGCACTAAGGGGCCTAAAGTGTGCCAAGAAAACATCCCCCACACCATTACACCACCACCAGCAGCCTGCACAGTGGTAACAAGGCATGATGGATCCATGTTCTCATTCTGTTTATGCCAAATTCTGACTCTGCCATCTGAATGTCTCAACAGAAATCCAGACTCATCAGACCAGGCAACATTTTCCCAGTCTTCAACTGTCCAATTTTGGTGAGCTTGTGCAAATTGTAGCCTCTTTTTCCTATTTGTAGTGGAGATGAGTGGTACCCGGTGGGGTCTTCTGCTATTGTAGCCCATCCGGCTCAAGGTTGTGCGTGTTGTGGCTTCACAAATGCTTTGCTGCATACCTCGGTTGTAACGAGTGGTTATTTCAGTCAAAGTTGCTCTTCTATCTTCTATCAGTCGGCCCATTCTCCTCTGACCTCTAGCATCAACAAGGCATTTTCACCCACAGGACTGCCGCATACTGGATGTTTTTCCCTTTTCACACCATTCTTTGTAAACCCTAGAAATGGTTGTGCGTGAAAATCCCAGTAACTGAGCAGATTGTGAAATATTTAGACCGACCCGTCTGGCACCAACAACCTTGCCACGCTCAAAATTGCTTAAATCAACTTTCTTTCCCATTCTGACATTCAGTTTGGAGTTCAGGAGATTGTCTTGACCAGGAACACACCCCTAAATGCATTGAAGCAACTGCCATGTGATTGGTTGATTAGATAATTGCATTAATGAGAAATTGAACAGGTGTTCCTAATAATCCTTAAGGTGAGTGTACTTCAGAGCAGTGTTAATTTCGTTAACGAAGACGATGACGAAAAATATTCGTTAACGGCCACTTTTTCTGTGACTAAAACGAGACGTTGACAAGCTAAACTAATATCTGATGATAAAAACTATGACGAAACGTATGCCGTTTATTTGTTGACGAGACGAGACGAGACTAGAAAGTTATTTGAGGAATATCGGACATTAAAAATACATGATCTCTTCCTATGCCGTCAAAAATGCGTGTCCGTCAAAGAAGGCGTCTCCAACAGTATCCAGCCAGCTGCAGGCACGCAGCAGCAGCTGACGTCACATGTACTGGTAGTCTAGGCTACCAAATTTGAACTAGAGTAGCAAGCTCGCTGCAACTATGGCGTCAGCGGCACCTGCATTTTTAGGAAGGAAAAGAAGAGATGATATCTGGAAGCATTTCACTTATATGTTATCTGAAGGGAAAACAGTGTGTAATGTCACAGAATCTCACGACGACGGAGAGAAGCCCTGTGGCTATAAACTGTGCGGAAAAAACACGACGAATCTTAAAAGACATCTGAAGTCACATCACCCCAGTGTTTATGCGGCCACCATCACGATAAGTAAGCTGACTAAAGTATTTTTCCCAAAGGGAAAAACAAAGTTTGTTTTGATTCTTAAACTATAATACCATTTTCTCTATCCTTCATATATGATCCTATCTTAGAAATTAGCGGACGACACAGCATACAGGCTATCAGTGGCGGCTACTGGTCTGTCAGAGAGGGGAAGCTCATTGATTAACTCATGAATGAATGAAGGAATGAACGATCAAAAAAATATATATTAAACTCTGTAAAACTGAAACAAGGAATGTGGTGTATAATTGTGTGAAATGTATGATGAAAATCAAGCAATTTCGCCAAGAAAATATCAAAGAAATAGGTTGCAGCAGTTTTTATTTCGACTGAACTTGAGAAATCCGCGATGGGACTGAGCGCGAATAGCTTCAGTGATTCCTTATAGTACAGAATCGCTGTCAGTCAAAGGGAGATGCAGTCTTTCGACAGACCCTCCAATCATCACGCAGAAGCTCGGAGTCCGGGCCAGCCCACTCCCCATTCACCCCAGAGACGCTGAGCGTCCGTGGGCGGGACATAATCGCAGCGTTTATCCAATGACCGTCTAGTTTCGAAGCGCTGAAAAAAAACGTTCAAAGCAGCCCCATTGAAGTCAATGGACGCTGGGCTTCAATAGGGAAATGCACTGTGACGCTGCGGGAATGTATGAGAAGGAAATCGAGTCAGCCGACCTGCTATATGTAACTGATTCTGAACGAACTCGTCTTTGAGATGAACGTTTTCTAACGCATTTTTAGTCAATAAAATGTTAATACAATAGTACATATTTGACCATTCATTTTGTGACATTATAAGGGAAGCCGAGCTTCCCTTGCAGTCTTAAAAAAATCGCCACTGCAAGTATCCAACTAAGGAAAAGGGATATGTAGCATTGCACAAGTGCTACTACTCAGAGTGTGATGTCAATACAGCCTAGATTACCTAGATTAAAAACTGAATTGGTCTAAATAGAGACATTATAATGAAAATTTTTGTCTAAAGACTATATATTAAATTGAAAATAAAATTAATGCTGGTAACGGCAGTTTGACTAAAATTAATGACTAAAACTTAACAAAAATACAATGACTTTTCGTCGACTAAAACTAGACTAAAACTATGAAAGAAAAAATGACTAAAATGTGACTAAGACTTATAAGCATTTTCGTCTGAAGACGAAGACTAAGACTAAATCAAAAATGGCTGCCAAAATTAACACTGCTTCAGAGATATTTTACTCATAAGATTTCTAGGGGTGCCAATAATTGTGGTCAACATGCATTGGTTCAAAACCTGTTTTACTTCCTTAGTGTGACATACACTCACTCGCCTCTTTTGCCTTCAGAACTGCTTGAATTCTTCATGACACATTCAACAGGGTCCTAAACACATTCCTCAGAGATTTTGGTCCATATTATCATGATAGTATCATGTAGTCTCTGCAGATTTGTTGGCTGCACATCCATGATGCAAATCTCCCGTTCCAGCTCATCCCAAAGCTGCTCTACTGGAGATCTGGTGGCTGTGGAGGCCATTTGAGTTTAGTGAACTCACTGTCATGTTCAAGAAACCAGTTTGAGCTGATTTGAGCTTTGTAACATGGTGCGTTATGCTGGAAGAAGCCATTGGTAGATGAGAATACTGTGGTCATAAAGGGATGGACATGGTCAGCAACAAAACTCAAGTAGGCTGTGGTGTTTATACAATGCTCAGTTGGTACTAAGTGCTCAAAGTGTGCCAAGAAAATATCAACGGTTCAGCAGCCTGATCCGCTGATACAAGACAGGATGGATCCATGCTTTCATGTTGTTTACGCCATCTGAATGCTGCAGCAGAAAGCTCTTCCTCATTCTGATGCTCAGTTTGAACTTCAGCAGATTGTCTTAACTATGCCTAAATGAAAACATAGAGGTTGGTTTTCACATGTAAATCAATATGTGAATCAGATTGCAACGTTTAGGGTTCATATAAACATAACTTGCAGAATCTGAATTCATATTGGATTCATTCAGATTGCATTCAGTGCGTATTAACATGTTATGACTGTACATAAAGAACTGTGATACATATGTGTGGTAACGTCTAAGGAACATGTGTTGTGTGTGTGTGTGTAATTTGGTGTGACGGGTACAGCATTTATTTGACATTCCTGTGTGTGCATCTGTGCACTGGTTTTATGTCTCATGAGTGTGGAAAAAATGCAGCTATGATTTGGAATTTCCTCTCTGCAAATCCCAGACACACTCACTCTCTCTCTCTCTCTCTCTCTCTCTCTCTCTCTCTCTCTCTCTCTCTCTCTCTCTCTCTCTCTCTCTCTCTCTCTCTCTCTCTCTCTCTCTCTCTCTCTCTCTCTCTCTCTCTCTCTCTCTCTCTCTCTCTCTCTCTCTCTCTCTCTCTCTCTCTCTCTCTCTCTCTCTCTCTCTCTCTCTCTCTCTCTCTCACTCACACACACACACACACACACTTCTCTGTTACAGCTCATATACAGACATCCCTCCTACATGTAACACATGCAGGTCACACCGAGTCTAATATCCTGTTTGTAAGTTGTTTGGCACATGGGTTAATTCGGTTAGCTGTTTCTGACGTGTTCTGTGAAGTCTTTCTCAGCTCTTTTATTTTATAAGAGATGTTCCATGAGAAGGGGAGTCGGGAAAATGGTGGAATGTTTGCTTTGGATTCCCTCCATTCCCTGTAACCACAGCGGTTATTTCTCTTAGAATAGAATCCAACTCATCCACAGATTGTGCTAACCAGAGCAACTTATGCAGCGTTTCACCCTCACTGGCTCCTAATAGCACGTGTGTCCGTGTTTGTTTTGTACATGCATCACTATTACTATTGCTCATGCTTAGTGTCAGGGGTTTATTCAAATCACTAACTCTAAACACACTATATTGCCAAAAGTATTGGGACACCCCTCCAAATCATTGAATTCAGGTGTTCCAATCACTTCCATGGCCACAGGTGTATAAATCAAGCACTAGGCATGCAGACGCTTCTACAAACATTTGTGAAAAAAATGGGTCGCTCTCAGGAGCTCAGTGAACTCAAGCGTGGGACCATGATAGGTTCCCACCTGCAAAAAGTCCATTCGAAATTTCCTCACTACTAAATATTCCACGGTCAACTGTTAGTGGTAAGCACAAAGTGGAAGCAATTGGGAACAACAGCAACTCAGCCATGAAGTGGTAGGCCACGTAAAATCACAGAGCGGGGTCAGCGCATGCTGAGGCACACAGTGTGCAGAAGTCACCAACTTTCTGCAGAGTCAACAGCTACAGACCTCCAAATTTTGTGTGGCTTTCAGATTAGCTCAAGAACGGTGAAGAGAGCTTCATGGAATGGGTTTCCATGGCCGAGCAGCCAGTGTTAATTTCGTTGACGAATAATTTTCGTCAACAACCTTTTTTCACTGACGAAAACGAGACGATAACTAAATAAAAACTAGTGTTGGATGACAAAAACTATGACGAAAATCAACTGTCATTTTCGTCAACAATAAAAACGAGACGAAAATGTTAGGGAGGGACGATTAGGGAAGAGATCCAGTCAGAACTGATGTCCTGTGTAACAGATACGCACATTTGATTTGAACGTGCTGATCTAACCGCTGGAAAACACGGCGCTGTTGCACGTTTTACAGGCTCACACTGAAACTAATGCTGCGTTCCAGGCAGGTTTTTGAGCCTGTAAGTTACGACTTCAAACCACGACTCACGACTTTGTAGCATTCCAGGTAAAGTCACGCCAAACTGCCTGAGCGGTAGCTAGATGTAAACAAAGAATGGCGAACCTTACAGTGATTATGCTCATTTACAATAATTTCTATCGCCAAAGGTGCTTACACCATGCTTATTTGAGGGAAACAGAGGAGATAAAACAGTGCATAAGGCAAGAGAAGCTGTTATACCTTTTATTTTACGTTATTTGCATATTTGGAAATGTATTTGGTATTCATTTATTCTTGCACTCCATGGCCTGAAAACTAGCTAACACTAGATAAGCTGCTGATAATGCATAACATTTGCAGATAAATAACGTTAGAGCAATACCTTATATTTGGTTTTTAATGTACGACTTTCATAAACGCCGCGTCCATAGGGGCTGCTGTTGCTTCGCTGGCTATGTGACGTCAGATCTCGTAACTGGGAGTACATCGATCTAGTATCAGTTCATGGGTGGGAAGTCACGGGTTTGATTGCCCCAGTGCACTTTCACGGGTAGAAGGTTGGAAAAACACGGGGGGTTGCCTGGAACGCGGAATAAGACTAAAACTATTGGCCAAAAAACATTTTCGTAAACTTAAATAAAATTTAAAAATCATAATAAATGAAAAACTAAACGAAACTAACAACTCTTACTGAAAAACTAACTGAAATAAAATAATAATTAGCAAAAATAAATATTCGTTTTCGTAATTAATAAGCTCTCTTTACTGTGGCGGAAAATCTGACCTGTGGCGGTTGATGGAGTGTCATATGGCGCTACTGCGCGTGAAGTGAGTTGAGGAGATTAACCGCTGTCCTGTGACGCGACGCGTGCAGTGAACACATCGCGCTAGTCCTTAACGGCTGTTCACAAAGAATGCTGTTCACATTTATGCCAGGCAATTGTTTATGAACTAATGCTGATGAATAATGACAATGTTTATGTTTTAGACGGTTGTAACAATGCATATTTTATCTCCTCATCTGAACTTGAATGAGCATCCAGCAACTGCAATAGTAAAGCGCAGACATTTCAAAATAAGAGTCATATTTCGAGCTTGTTTATAATTAAAAGTCACGCGTTATATATTCGTTTTTGGTTACACAATAAACTGTATTTAATTTATTTATTCCCATTTAATTCATAGTCAGGAGGAAAGACCAGTATTTGACACATGTTCAATAAGGTATCAGGGTTATCTAAATCTTAATTGCTTGAAATTAAATAAATGTTAACTGAAATTAAAAAAATAAATAAACTAATTTGAAGCTTTAGCTTAACCTGATATGGCCTACTAACTAAAAGAGAAATACAAAGTTATAAAAACTATAGATGTTTAAAAAAAGAAAAAGAAAAGTGAATTGAGCTCTCTATCATGTATTTTTAATGTAAAAAACAAAATGATGTCAAAATGTCAGTTCAAGTGACAGTCAGTTATGTAGGCTAATGCTTAAATGCGTAATGTTTTACAATTTAACTAAACTCATTAGATTTTAGTCGACTAAAACTAGACTAAACCTAAAAACAATTCAGGTGACTAAAATATGACTCAAACTAAATGGCATTTTAGTCAAAAGACTATGACTAAAACTAAATCAAAATTTGCTGTCAAAATTAACACTGCGAGCAGCTCATCCAAGCCTTACATCACCAAGTACAATGCAAAGCGTGGGATGCAATGGGGTAAAGCACGCCGCCACTGGACTCTAGAGCAGTGGAGACGTGTTCTCTGGAGTGACCAATCATGCTTCTCTGTCTGGCAACCCGATGGACGATTCTGGGT
Source organism: Romanogobio albipinnatus (assembly GCA_023566225.1). Lineage (NCBI taxonomy): Eukaryota > Metazoa > Chordata > Actinopteri > Cypriniformes > Gobionidae > Romanogobio > Romanogobio albipinnatus. The sequence continues at coordinate 47,174,762 of CM042246.1, read as the reverse complement.
TTGGCGGTTGCCAGGAGAATGGTACTTGCCTGACTGCATTGTGCCAAGTGTAAAGTTTGGTGGAGGGGGGATTATGGCGTGGGGTTGTTTTTCAGGGGTTGGGCTTGACCTCTTAGTTCCAGTGAAAGGAACTCTTAATGCTTCAGCATACCAACACATTTTGGACAATTTCATGCTCCCAACTTTGTGGGAACTGTTTGGGGATGGCCCTTCCTGTTCCAGCATGACTGCGCACCGGTGCACAAAGCAAGATACATAAAGACATGGATGAGCGAGTTTGGTGTGGAGGAACTTGACTGGCCTGCACAACTTGAGTCCTGACCTCAAACTTTGGGATGAAATCGAGCGGAGACTGCGAGCCAGGCCTTCTCGTCCAACATCAGTACCTGACCTCACAAGTGTGTGCTTCTTAGAAGAGGGTCAAAAATTCCCATAAACACACTCCTAAACCTTGTGGAAAGCCTTCCCAGAAAAGCTGTTATAGCTGCAAAGGGTGGCCAACTCCATATTAAACCCTATGGATTAAGAATGGGATGTCTTTAAAGTTCATGTGCATCTAAAGGCAGGCGTCCCAAAACGTATGGCAATATAGTGTATGACCAATGATAATAGTGAATAATGATTTTGTGAATTGTAGTGGTTTAATAGGTTGAGACTGTTTGATGAGAGAGTTTGACTCTGATCATCTAAAGCCTCTGTTTGCATCTAAAGATCTGAGATCTTAAAACAAATACTGCATGCCTTTCTTTGTTGTCAAATGAAAGTGTGTGAGTGTTTTCGTGTCTCATTTATGGCAGGTTTCTATTAAAGCTTGACCTCTGACCCCTGTGGGAGTTCATAAAACAGTTGCTCTCCACATTCTTTCACCCTAGCATCACATCAGCGATTTTGAAATAAAGCTGGAATAAATATAAATAAATGTTTTTCAAGTTTAAGTTTTTCATATATTAAGTTAAACTTAAACAAAGTAAACCTAAATAGAAATATTTACAAATATAAAATATTTTTGTTTAACATTAATGCATTAGTTAACATTAACTGGTAACCTTTGTTAATGTTAGTTAATAAAAATACAGTTCTTCATTATTTGTTCATGTTAGTTCACAGTGTTAATGTTTGGTTTTAAACATGTATTAGTAAAAATTAATTAAGATGAATAAATGCTGTTGAGATTTTGTTTATTTCATGTTAACTAATGTAGTTAAATAATGTTAATTTAGCAAATTAAACCTTATAGTGTTAGTAGACAGAAAGTGAAGTGAAAGAAAGGATGAGAATAAGAGAAACATGATGGATTGATTAGAGCTCTTAAAAAGATAAAAGCTTCTCAGAGTTCCTTTGTTCTTGATGAGATGCTGTGTGTGTGTGCGTGTGTGTGTGTGTGTGTGTGTGTGTGTGTGTGTTTTGACACTGCACATTTGTTTCCATTTAAACACATTGTTTAAGCATAAAGGCGTAGAACTCTTTGTTCGTGTGTTTGTCATTACAGATCCTCTTCAGAAAATCAGAACACACTCTTAATGTCCAGAGCCTGTTTCTCGTTACTTGTTATATTTCTCCCTCTGCTTTGCTTCATTATCTGGTTTGTGTTCTTCAGGACAGACTCTTGGCGAGTAATTGGCTCGGTCGTGGCCAGGCGACACAATGACAGCTGCATTGATGCTGTAATGAGCTCTGGAGTGGCCGGCCAATCGGACGACAGGGCCTGGGTTCTCAGGCAGCTGATTGGCTGGCTCAGTGTCACCGCGGTCTCCAGGTAGCAGAGGGATCGTGGGAGAGTATGTGCATGTTTCTGGAAGGTGGTCAGAGACCGTGAAGGATGGATGTCTAATTCAGCCGTCTTCATTAAGACTTTAGCTTTGAATTTGGATTAAACTATGCAAAATATGCCCACCTAGAGTTTCAGCAGTAGTTCTGGCATCTCTCTTAGTACATTTTAATATGTTTATCACAAAATATTGTTAAAGTTGCCATCAAGTGCTTGATTTTTGAGTCTGCCTGTCCAGAGAGAGAGAGAGAGAACAGGAAAAGAGAGACAGACACACACACACACACAGAGAGAGAGAGAGAGAGAGAGAGAGAGAGAGAGAGAGAGAGAGAGAGAGAGAGAGAGAGAATGTGTTATGAAAAGAAAAGGCAAGTGAAAAAAGTGTTTCCAAACTCTATGGCAAGCTGTTTTAACATGTAATCCTTAAAGGCGGCATGAAATCAAATTTTACAATTCGTTTTTTTTATATTTAATATTGTAGTGTTTACTATAACTGATTTATCTGTGCACTTCATTAATTTAAAAAAAAATTAATTTACCCTTATAATCTTTAATAAAATACTTTAACTTTCCCTCCCCCATCGAAACAACTTCTCTTCTCTCCCGCTCATGTGCTATGGCGCGAGGGCGGGGTTATCGCCCCCTGTCTCGTTTCTGCACCGCCTCTCAGAAACCTGTTACTGATCGTAACAATATGGTGGTTAGGTACATTTTTCTCGGTGTACACAATACCTTCTTCAGGAAGGACTTGAGGCAAAAAGAGAGAAATGAGAAATAAAAGCTTTTTTTATGTAAAAATTACTCAATATAGTCGGACGAACAGCTTGTAGTGACGGCTCGCACTTAAGGGAGCCGTCCCTTATAAGGGAGAGCTGAGAAAAAAGTTTTACATAAATAAAGCCATAAAAGGCTTAAAATAAGTGAAATCTGTAGCATAAACCAGCGAAAAGTGAGGAAATATGCTCAGTAACATATGTAGAAAATATTTAGAGAGAAAATACATTTAAGAGATAGATCAAGTTTTTCTCCACAACTGAGTGCAAACTGGCATTCAAATCTGATTTCAAAGGACGAAATCAAGCTCCGTCCTACATTTTTTCTAATTTCAGAAGCCGTTTCACTCGTATAGACGTCACAATAAGGAGAAAAAGACGATCTCAACTTCCATTTCATGCCGACTTTAAAGGTCCCATGGCATGAACATTTCATTTTATGAGGTTTTTTAACATCAATATGAGTTTCCCTAGCCTGTAAATGGTCCCCAAATGGCTAGAAATCTTGATGGGTGTAAACCGAGTTCTGGCTGTCTTTCTCTGCCTTTGAGAAAATGAGAGCTCAGGCGAGCTGATCTGGAATTTTCCTGTTATGACGTCATGCCAGGAAAGGTTACCTCCCCCTCCCCCTTCCTCTGCTTTGCCTGCCCAGAGCATTCAGAGAAAATGGATTCAGTTTATGTCAGCACAGGCTTTACAAACAGACTTTACGATATGGATTTGACAGCACCGCGACAAACAGTGAGTAACAGTGTTCATTAATGCCTGATCTGTGATCAGTGAATTTTGATGTGTAGCTAATCATTCAAGTTCACTCAGACTTTCTTTCTAGATCGTTTCTGTTAGTAGCATGAAACAAATCCGTTTTTTAAGTGGTTAAACTACAGAGAGCGATCAAAGAACTCTCTTTATAATGTTCGGATCTGTCAATCACACGTCGCGAGTGTATCTGCACCCTTGCCCAAACAGCCATTATAATGAATGACGCTGTTATGCTGCACAAAGCTCTTACTGTATTCATGTCGATGTCGTGTTTGCGGTTAGTTGTGGTGAAAGCATTTTGTGAGAGAAAACGCGTCGCAATGACGAGATCACTGCATTCACGCGATCAACAGACCGTCTGTGTACTCAATGCTCATCACTGCAGCTTTTCATGTGATAGGAATAGATCATAAAATAATGCTATAATCCACACTTTGACAATTAGTTCATCTCGACGGCTGTAATGGTACATTACAAGGTGGAAGACAGAGAATCGACGTGACTGGGACTGTTTATTCAGAACTCTCAGATACAAATAAGCTCGCTAACAGGACAGTGCTCTCAACAACTCAGTACAATAAATGTAGCGGACCCCGTCCGAATGATGGCTAGACTTTACTGATGTTTCAGGAGTTTATTGAAACCATTGTTTATCTCCAAAAATCACCGTAAGAGCTGAACAAAAAACAAAGAAGTGCGCATAAACACCTCGTACACAAACTCTCTCTCCATAGCATTATCAATAACAAACAATACAGAGAAATACACAAACATACTCATTACAAATGACAGTAAACAAGCACATACACACCTATTGTATTTTCAGGGGGTGCTAAACAAACTGTAAACTTTAAATCTGCTTAAACCCACTGAATGATGGACCGCGAGCTCTCACGAGTGCTCCCTCTTTTTTAATTTCGCTCCATAGACTGCAATACCCGTCAAAATAAAAGCCCCTACTTATTTACACAGATAATACACACCTAAAACCTATTTGAACGCTCAAAAATGTACACAAAAACAAATTATAAGATATATTACAATGAAGTCTGTTACAATAAAACTTTCTCCAGCTCTCCGTGGTTCACCAGTGCCCTGTCAGTCTCTCTCTCTCATGCATGCAGTGCCTGCAGTGCCTCGCTAAACCACGCCCCCTCCGCAACATAATCTAACACTCATTTCAAATGCAAAGATGTCAGCCAATCACAACAGTGGGCGTTTTCACTGAAGTTTATTAATTTGCCTGAATATTTTTGTCATTTGTTTAACATTTCTGATTAAAGAAGCAGCTGTCAAATATGAAATGTTTAGTTTAGCTACATATCTCGTACTTGACGTCAAGTCGTGCTGCTAAAATTCGCGCTCAGCCTCAGCAGCATCTGTGCGTACATAAAGCCCGCCTACTTTGATTTGATTGGTTTTCTCAAATATTTTGACATTGATGAGCGGCGACAGACCAATGAGGCTCAGATCAACGCACACACCTCTGCTTCTGACTTGCGCTCTATTCGCCGCCACAGCGGATTGAAGAACACGCTGATTAAAAAACGGGACGAAGTCGAAGCCACCCGCAAGTTTCATATGTTATAAAGGTTAATCACAAATTTTTTAGGGGGGCTGGGCAGAAGTTTAGGGGTGGCTGAAGTCCCCCTAAAAAGGGCCTAGTGACGCCCATGGAATTAAGTAAAACCTACTTAACTTTCTGATTCTGGTGTTCCCATCATGCACTGGGGTGTGAATAATGAATAATGTTGCACTGTTTTACAAATGTTTTTAGTTTGTTTTATCATCACTTTTGTTGTTAGGTTTAGTAACTTGCTGTTTTGTGACAACTGGAGTTCATTTTCTACTCAAAATGACATTCATATTCAAAAATGATCCAACAAATGTTACTATTAGTGTGGTGTACCAAGTATTGAGAGCTCTTTTTTCAGGTGGGTACCACATTACTTGCATTATGTATGTTTTCTACACAATATTCACTGTATTATATACTAGTATGTCCTAAGTAAAGCATTAACTTTAAAAAGCATGATGTTGTATTGTATGAGTAAAATGTATGGAGTATTGGAAAGTAAACTGGCCAAGTTAAAGTTAAAGTGTTATTTTCTTTGTTAATTTTTACTTAACTTAGTTAAGTAGATTGTCCTTAATTCCATGTGTGACATTTACTTTAAAAATGTGCAAAAGCATGCAAAAAAAAAATTTCAGAGTAAGAATAAGCACTTGTAGTAAATTAATAAGTACTAGTACTTAATGGAATAGATAGGAGTTTCTAAAAAAAATAAGTACAAGTAGCATGAAAATAGATACTAGTGTGTTTTAAGGATTTAATGTTAAACTGGCGCTTTGAGCTTCTCTGAGGGTCTGATGGATGTTTCTATCTCTCAAACTGGCCTAAAGTGATGTCACAATAACTTAAATATATAAATGATATATAAATTATACTTGCAGGACAATAGGACATAATTCATTTGACAATGAAAATGTGGAGAAGGTGAATAGACACAGTGTGTTCAGCCAATAAAACCAAAGCACTGGCCAAAAAAACATAGCTAAAGATGTAGTCACATTGATGAAATTTTGTTGTCAATTTTCATTGTCAATAGTATCACAATGTATGATGAAGCACGGCTCCCAAATAATTCATTTTCAAACCAAGCAGCTTTCTGTTGTTCAGTGCAGCACATTTACGTGACCAACACAAAGCCGCTGCATGGAAAATGTATAGCCTTGTGAATATCCAGCCTCCTCTCTGACTAATGACCATTATCACATTATAAAACGTCTAAGATCGTCCAGTCCTGATGTCTGGGTCTTCTCCTTCCCTCACTGTCTCATTCTGTTTGAGATGATGAGCGAGACGAGAGAAATGACCTGAACATCTGACCTAAATCAGTCCTTCACAAAGAAAGAGAGAATCTCTATCATTGCTTTTGTTGTTAGGTTTCGGTCATTAGTTAGTTGTCCTCGATGTTGACCTTTCTTTCTATCGGAAATAATTATTCAGCAAAGATGCATTTAATTGATCAAAAGGGACAGTAAAGAAAGTTATTTTAATTATAATAACAAAATATTGATATTTAAAAATAAGTGCCATTTTTTTAAAACTTATGTTCATCAAAGAATCCAGAAAAATGTATCACTGTTTCTATAAAACATTAAGCAGCACAACTGTTTTCAACATTGATAACGATAATTAATGTTTCTTGAGCAGAAAATGACATATTAAAATGATTTATGAATGATCATGTGACACTGAAGACTGGAGTAATGATGCTGAAAATATGTGTGTATATATATATATATACAGTGAGGAAAATAAGTATTTGAACACCCTGCTATTTTGCAAGTTCTCCCACTTGGAAATCATGGAGGGGTCTGAAATTGTCATCGTCGGTGCATGTCCACTGTGAGAGTCTAAATTATAATCTAAATTAAAAAAAATCCAGAAATCACAATATATGCTTTTTTAGCTAATTATTTGTATGATACAGCTGCAAATAAGTATTTGATCACCTGTCTATCAGCTAGAATTCTGACCCTCAAAGACCTGTTAATCTGCCTTTAAAATGTCCACCTCCACTCCATTTATTATCCTAAATTAGATGCACCTGTTTGAGGTCGTTAGCTGCATAAAGACACCTGTCCACCCCATACAATCAGTAAGAATCCAACTACTAACATGGCCAAGACCAAAGAGCTGTCCAAAGACACTAGAGACAAAATTGAAAAAAGGTCCACTGTTGGAGCAATCATTAGAAAATGGAAGAAGCTAAACATGACTGTCAATCTCCCCCAATCAGTTATTGGGATTTTCACGCACAACCATTTCTAGGGTTTACAAAGAATGGTGTGAAAAGGGAAAAACATCCAGTATGCGGCAGTCCTGTGGGCGAAATTGCCTTGTTGATGCTAGAGGTCAGAGGAGAATGGGCCGACTGATTCAAGCTGATAGAAGAGCAACTTTGACTGAAATAACCACTCGTTACAACCGAGGTATGCAGCAAAGCATTTGTGAAGCCACAACACGCACAACCTTGAGGCGGATGGGCTACAACAGCAGAAGACCCCACCGGGTACCACTCATCTCCACTACAAATAGGAAAAAGAGGCTACAATTTGCACAAGCTCACCAAAATTGGACAGTTGAAGACTGGAAAAATGTTGCCTGGTCTGATGAGTCTGGATTTCTGTTGAGACATTCAGATGGTAGAGTCAGAATTTGACGTAAACAGAATGAGAACATGGATCCATCATGTCTTGTTACCACTGTGCAGGCTGCTGGTGGTGGTGGTGTAATGGTGTGGGGGATGTTTTCTTGGCACACTTTATGCCCCTTACTGCCAATTGGGCATCGTTTAAATGCCACGGCCTACCTGAGCATTGTTTCTGACCATGTCCATCCCTTTATGACCACCATGTACCCATCCTCTGATGGCTACTTCCAGCAGGATAATGCACCATGTCACAAAGCTCGAATCATTTCAAATTGGTTTCTTGAACATGACAATGAGTTCACTGTACTAAAATGGCCCCCACAGTCACCAGATCTCAACCCAATAGAGCATCTTTGGGATGTGGTGGAACGGGAGCTTCTTTCCCTGGATGTGCATCCCACAAATCTCCATCAACTGCAAGATGCTATCCTATCAATATGGGCCAACATTTCTAAAGAATGCTTTCAGCACCTTGTTGAATCAACGCCACGTAGAATTAGGGCAGTTCTGAAGGCGAAAGGGGGTCAAACACAGTATTAGTATGGTGCTCCTAATAATCCTTTAGGTGAGTGTGTGTGTGTGTGTGTGTGTGTGTGTGTGTGTGTGTGTGTGTGTGTGTGTGTGTGTGTGTGTGTGTGTGTGTGTGTGTCATTGTTCACCAAGGCTGCATTATTTGATCTATTTGACTGAAATACAGTAAAAACAGCAATATTTTGTATATATATATATATATATATATATATATATATATATATATATATATATATATATATATATATATATATATAAACTATTTGAATTTGTAATAATATTTAAGAATATTGCTATTTTTACTGTATTTCTGATCAAATAAATGCAGCCTTGGTGAACATGAGAGACTTAATAATAATAAAAATAATAATAATAATTACCAACCCCAAACTTCGATATAATATGTACATTCTATATCTCATATAAACGCTGTTTCTGAATTGTAGATACATCAGTTTTTCATGTCCTATTTCATGTCGATAATATAGGTCAAATTTGTGTGTGTATCTCATGTTGCCCTCCAGGCTCTGTCTGTCTGCTGATCTGACCACTGTGAACCAAGGTTTTGTGTGTGTGAGAGAGAGAAGAGAGACGATGATAAGTATAAAATGTGTCTCTTTATGTCCATGAAGCTGTGAGCGTCGTCCGACTGCAGGTCTTCTAAAGCAGAGGTCAATCGCCTGAGGACATGAAGTGTCATGTGAGTAACCAGTGACCTTTGACTGACTGGTAAAGACACTGATTCCTCTGTCCTAAAAGTGTCTGAAAGATCTCTATTCACATTCAGGAATGAACTCATGAATTCTCAACTGAAATGAATTCTGTTTCATGTGCCGGACAGACTTCTCTGTTCTTGTTTTCAAAGCTGAATTCAAATGAAGATGATTTTTTTCAATTTATCATCATCATAGTCATAACATGAAGATTTCTGAACAAGTTGTTTGTCCAGGTTCATTTCAATAAATGTTCTGGGTGGACTGGAGAGGGAGTTATGAATGTTATTTTATCAATGTGATAAGTCTGTGAGAGACCCAAAGGACCGTTGCAACAATGAGGCAGTGTGATGAACTAACTTCCTCCAGTTATTACACACAGGCTCTTTTGCACAAGACTTTTGGTGAATAAGGGTGAAAATTCTGTAATAATTACATCATCTCCCCTCCGAACATGCACAAAAACCTTTTTAGATCAGTGTGAATGACTGTTCATTGTCGTGAGTGTGTGTGAGTTCTGTAAGGGTTGAGTCACTGTTACACCCTCTTTATTTATGATCCTAGACACACTTTACCCCTCAGTCATTGTTCTAAATACAGATTTTCCTTCATATTGTCTTTCTGGTTGGGAGGGACTGTGGTTATGTTTAGAATGGCATAGCTATGTTTTGCAGTAATATTGTGGCACCAATGGTTACCCAGCATGCATTTGTGGCCAAGCTGGATCTGACTCATAGTGCACATATATACTTCGTATAGCATTACCGAGAGTGTCACCTCTATATGGAATGAGCTGAAGCAGTTCAAGAGTTATTTAGATAGGATGAACTTAAATGCGCCTTTTCATCTCGCCCGCTCTCCCTCAGTTCTTTAATCTTTCCGGACAGACTCAGAGGGAGGGATTGTTGGCAGAGGGATTGTGGGTAAAGTAGGGCAGTAGATCTTGGTGACTCGACACTGTGGAGGAATTTTCTTTGCAGTTTGACATCCTGCTGTTATTAAAGGAAGCTTTTGTTGCTGTATTGCTGGACTGCGTTCAGTCACTGTCAGAGTTCATCTGAGAAGAACACACACACACGCGCACACAAACTCAGTCCAAAATAACCAGCACAACCACAAAACCCGCTTTAATTCAGGGAGTATCGCCTGCATCTGCTTTTATCATAAACATCACCATCCCATTAAAGTCATTGTGTGTTTATACAGCCTCTAAATGAACATCCGCATCAATATGTCCATTCCTCTGATGATTTATGATTGTGTCCTTTCTAGAATATTCCCATCCTAATCCAGCAATGTTTATTATCAGCTGTAATGAGTTTGTTGTTGACATATTTAGTAATGTTGAGAACACATTATTTACAGCTGCTGTGTCATTTCTGCATGGCTAGTGGCATCAGTGTTTCCACTCTGTAAATAAAAGTGTGTGTGTGTGTGTGTGTGTGTGTGTGTGTGTGTGTGTGTGTGTGTGTGTGTGTGTGTGTGTGTGTGTGTGTGTGTGTGTGTGCGCGTGTGTGTGTGTGTGTATCCATAATTGGAGATACATTTTGCATTTCAAAAAGTTCACTAACAGAATCTTATTGAAAACACAAATCCATTTTTTAAAAAGTGCTTGCCAAACACAAGTTACTTCCTTTTTTTTCTTTTTTTTTATACTTTTAACAAAAAACTGATGTCTTTATAGTATTGTTTGTCAACTCTGTTGCTGTCAATTCTGTTACATACTGTAAACATTACTCTACCTTGGTAACAGAGTTTGACGGTAACAGGATTGACATTTTAGCCAACAACTTGCTAGCATAAATGCTAAGAGCACATGGCACTAATGAAATGATGATTAACAGACGTTTAAACAACCCTCTGTGTGATCAGACACATTCTCTTTTCCTTTGGATATTGTGGTTACAATATTGACGTTTTACAAAATAACTCTTGGTGTAAGAACTTTTAGATAAAAATATTTTCTGAGCGAAAGTGACATCACTTCCTGTATCTTACATTGTGGAAAATAATTCTGTCAATTTAAAGGAACACGCCTAGTTTTTGTGACTTTAGCTCATTCACTGTATCCCCCAGAGTTAGATAAGTCCAAACATAGCATTCTCATCTGTGCGTGCCATAACTCTGTCTGACGCACCCATCGCTAGCCTAGCTTAGCACAAAGACTGGAGGTAAATGGCTCCAGCTAGCCTACTGCTCAATAAGTGACTAAATAATGCCAACATTTTCCTATTTACATGTTGTGATGTGTATAGTTACATTGCGTATTAAGACCGACGGAAAATGAAAAAGTTGCGATTTTGGCTAGGGACTATACTCTCATTCCTGTGTAGTGATCAAGGAACTTTGGAGCAGTTTAACTCTAGTCTTTGTGCTAAGCTAGCCCAGCGGTGGGTGCAGACAGAGTTATGGCACGCACGGGGATACAGTGAATAAGTTAAAGTCCCAAAAAGTCGGTGTGTTCCTTTAAAGGCAAAGTATGGTACGGTAACAGTTGACGCAAGATTTATGGAGACACATTTTTACAAGATAAAAGTTATTTTCAAACAATTTAATGTTGTAGAATTAGGAAAATTACCATTCATAGCTTTTATAAATAAAACAAATGAAATATTACCAAAAGAAAAGTAAAATACATTATTTTGGCTACACAACATGGTAGAAAAATACTATATTGTTATGGTCTGTAACATCTTGTGATCCAAGACCCCCGACTTTAACGGGCCATTGTCCCGCGAGGATCGAGGCATGGGTGGGCTCGTTCGAGCACTATGAGCGGCCCGAGTTTCCTTCGCGGAGATATAAACGAAAAACTGCAAATTCCCCAATGAGTAACAAATTATTAAAATAATTAAAAATATAGCTGTAAAAAAATGCCTTTGGACACCAAATGTACCCACAATTATAGAATCACCCATGTCATGTGTGTGTATGTATGTATGTACCGATATGTATCTATGTCCTATATGTATGGAGAGAGAGCGAGAATAGTTTGTTTAGGGCCCTTTTAAAAGATTGACCATGTTTTTGTTAGTAATGTGAAGGCATTAATGTGTGTTTATGTCGAAGAGAGACTAGAGTTTGATCGGTCACAGTATTATCACATCCTGTGTGATTTTGGTTGTTTGTTTCCTCACAATTCCATAGCAAACCATTTGGGAAACTGTGTGAGGGCAACATCCCAGAATATCCTAAGCAGCTGCTTCATTGCCTTGACAACACCTGTCGCCATGGCGCTGAAGTGTGGATAAGCTGCAGTGTGAGTCGGCGTGTCTAATGCAGTTTGGGCGTCGCACTTTCACACACTCACACTTCTCGTTGTCACTTTCTCTGTCTGTGTCTCAGCGCAGTGAACTCAGTGTTCCACTCAGACGGGTCTGCTTGGACATGATGCTTCTTAAATCAAGCGATCTGTTTATTCTCTCTCTGTGTGTGACGTTAATATCGTTGTTTTCACAGACCTTAATCTGTTCTCCAGATGCTGTTCACGACAGGGCTGTAGAATTCCACTCACCGCAGACAATTCTGTATTGTACTTGCTCTTTAGACATTACAGTTCTATAGTCAGCCTAAAACCATTTATTGAAATTAAAAACACTAAAAAACTAATTTTTAATGACTGATTCGTGTAGAAAAAGTGCAATAATAAATAAGTCAAGTTTAATGTCAGTTGAAGAGTAATATTTTCATATCAAATATAAAATGTATTTATAAAATATAAGCATTAAAGTAATATGTTCCTTTCTTGATTTTTATACAAACAATTCTAACATCATTTGGTTAAAGCTCTTTAAAATGAAATTGTGTTGTATTTGTTACTGAGCATGTTTAAAATGGGGGTTTTTCAATTAATGAGTAATAGCCTAAGTTAAGGAGTAAACACAAGTTTTCGATACTGCATGTGGTTACACATACCCATATGGAAAACCCAACATTTGAAGCTGCTATGTTTAGTTTCTGAAAACGTATGTTTTGAAGTATCTAGATACGAATGTTTGGGTTGTGAGTGTGTGCAGTTTACTTTGTAGAACATCAAGATCAAGTTTCATCAAGTTACGTTTCCCACAGGCGTTATTTTACTTATAAATTGGAAAAACCCCATTATAAAATCTAGCTCAATCATGGCCAAAAATGTGGGAAAACCGTGGACGCAGCCACACTAACCAGTGGATTTCCCCCCAGGGTTTCATGAAAATGAAGCACACTTTTCGAATTAGGGGTCGTTTACATGACACCGTTTTCAACTAAACAAATTTTATTGGCCGTTCATTTACAAGTTTTGGTGGCTTGAAAACGCACACATTCAAAGTGCAAGTTGTTGAAAATACACATTTGCGATTTTGTGAATTTGTGAAAACAGTGATGTCAAGCACATACACTCACCTAAAGGATTATTAGGAGCACCATACTAATACTGTGTTTGACCCCCTTTCACCTTCAGAACTGCCTTAATTCTACGTGGCGTTGATTCAACAAGGTGCTGAAAGCATTCTTTAGAAATGTTGGCCCATATTGATAGGATAGCATCTTGCAGTTGATGGAGATTTGTGGGATGCACATCCAGGGCACGAAGCTCCCGTTCCACCACATCCCAAAGATGCTCTATTGGGTTGAGATCTGGTGACTGTGGGGGCCATTTTAGTACAGTGAACTCATTGTCATGTTCAAGAAACCAATTTGAAATGATTCGAGCTTTGTGACATGGTGCATTATCCTGCTGGAAGTAGCCATCAGAGGATGGGTACATGGTGGTCATAAAGGGATGGACATGGTCAGAAACAATGTTCAGGTAGGCCGTGGCATTTAAACGATGCCCAATTGGCAGTAAGGGGCCTAAAGTGTGCCAAGAAACCCCCCCCCCCACACCATTACACCATCGCCACCAGCCTGCACAGTGGTAACAAGGCATGATGGATCCATGTTCTCATTCTGTTTACGCCAAATTCTGACTCTACCATCTGAATGTCTCAACAGAAATCCAGACTCATCAGACCAGGCAACATTTTTCCAGTCTTCAACTGTCCAATTTTGGTGAGCTTGTGCAAATTGTAACCTCTTTTTCCTATTTGTAGTGGAGATGAGTGGTACCCGGTGGGGTCTTCTGCTGTTGTAGCCCATCCGCCTCAAGGTTGTGCGTGTTGTGGCTTCACAAATGCTTTGCTGCATACCTCGGTTGTAACGAGTGGTTATTTCAATCAAAGTTGCTCTTCTATCAGCTTGAATCAGTCGGCCCATTCTCCTCTGACCTCTAGCATCAACAAGGCATTTTCGCCCACAGGACTGCCGCATACTGGATGTTTTTCCCTTTTCACACCATTCTTTGTAAACCCTAGAAATGGTTGTGCATGAAAATCCCAGTAACTGAGCAGATTGTGAAATACTCAGACCGGCCCGTCTGGCACCAACAACCATGCCACGCTCAAAATTGCTTAAATCACCTTTCTTTCCCATTCTGACATTCAGTTTGGAGTTCAGGAGATTGTCTTGACCAGGACCACACCCCTAAATGCATTGAAGCAACTGCCATGTGATTGGTTGATTAAATAATGCATTAATGAGAAACTGAACTTGAAATTGAGGTGAGTGTACAACACAGTGTGTTACATGTGCACAAAACATGTACACAGTGTTCGTATTACATGTTTTGTCACAGTGACCCCTATGGATTTTTACAGGGCCGGTTCTGACCAATTTGCTGCCCTAGGCAAGATTTTACTTGGTGCCCCTTGTATCAAGGTTTAGCACTACATGTTTTCAGTCTCAGTTGTGGAAACACTGGTACTGTTTTATTTTTGTAATGCATTGATGGTTTTTTTATTTTTTTTATTGTTGTTTTATATGATGTCCAGTCCATTCTACCCCATCATTATGTTCATGACATTATTATTATTAAAAAACATTTAAAGGCTGATGATAGTTAAACTATACAAAAATAGCACCTACGCCACATTACAGCCTAAACAAAAATAGCAAGAGTGCATCTGCATTCATGCACAAACTATTGAGAACTAGCAAAAGTGTTTGTTTTCCAGTAGATGGCAGCAATCTTCCACTAAACTATGCACATTCATGTTTTCACCATGAATTAAACTGAGAAATTTAGATATTTAATGTGAAATTTACATAAAATGTTGCTATTTTAAATAAACCTGTATATAAATATCATTACTAATTTGGGCAAATACATTTTAAAATTGCCATATGTCCCCTTAAAACTGCACAACGGCAGAATAAAAACATTAGGCTATTAAAAAAGTGATATTACATGATTTTTTTTTATTTCTATAAAACCACACTGTCTGTGGCCTCTGGAGAACCCAGAACGGCTGCTTGTATATATAAAACTGGAATTAATTAGCGAACATTAGTATTTTACTACTATGCATTTAGATAAACTGGTCATTCATTAGCCTACCTCTATCTTTACACTGCAAAAAATGCTCTTCTTATTTAGTATGTTTTTTCTTGTTTCCAAATATCAAAAAATTCTTAAATCAAGATGTATTTACTAGTAAAATGACATTATATTTTTCCTTGTTTTCTGGGGGGAAAAAATCCAAATGAAGTGAGTTTTTGCTTAAAACAAGCAAAATGATCTGCCAAATGGGGTGAGAAGAATTATCTTATTTCTGTTTGGGACAGAAACAAGAAACAAGCTTTCAATCAGAAACAAAATTATTTTTCTCACCCCATTGGCAGATAATTTAGCTTGTTTTAAGACAAAATATAAATTTACTTATCTAGTAGGCTAAATACATCTTGATTTAAGATTTTTTTTTTATATTTAGACTAGAAACAAGACAAACATACTAAGTAAGAAGATAATTTTTGCAGTGTATCCCTTATCTTCCCTGCATCAGAGGGCTTCTGTCTTTTTTGACACAACAATTCGGCAATCCGTCATAAATAATCAGGCAACTTTAACCGTGTCTACACCTGGCGCGAGCGGCCAAGCACCCTAAAAAATGAAAGCAATCCTGTCTATATCAGATGCGGCGAGAGGCGACGCGACACAACAAATTCCATAAGTTAAACTGATCGCGCGTTATATTTCTGACGCACTTCAAGTAGCTCAGCGGGGGAGATTGATGAGGCGGACCGGGAAGATGCAGGGACTTAGTTAAGTTTTTTTGCGCTTTATTTGGTAATCTTTCAAATTAATATGAATAAAATAGTATCAGTAATACATTTTATAATACATCACCAACAACTGGCCTGACAGCAGAACACAGCGTTTTAGTCGTTTTCATGGATCAGTGTGAATGGAGATCATTTTGGCAATGTTGTAGATATGTAAAAAAACACAACAAAGGAAAAATGTTTCCATTTTTAGTGCGTTGTTGCTGTGTAAACACACCCTCAACTTCTGGGTTTTTTTGACGTACATTTGTAGGCCAGAAGGCAGTTTACTTTCACACTGGTTCCCTCCAGGAAAAAAATCAAATGGGCTTCTGGATTATTGCAAAGAATAAGCTCTGTTATCAACAAAAGATTATGATGCTTACATGTTTTGTCCATTGAGAGAAACTTTTATACATTTTGAAGCCTCAATGCAGTCGCCAGAAGTAAAAAGCTGGTATGGCCTGTCCAAATACCCTCACTTGTGGTCTTCGCATTTGACCACTTATGTGACGTATTTCCTGTATTTGGCCCAAGTGTTCAAGTAGGCGTGAAGACTGCAAGTGTTAGGATAGGATTAGGATTTTGGTTGAGGGTTAGTACATGGACATAATTACATGTAACATATGTAGGCTGTTCAATTTGAAGGCTCAAAAGAGGGCGTCATGCCAGTTAAACACATTTGAATTGAATTGAAAAGTAATAAAGTGTAGATTATAGGCTCTTTAATCAACTTTGTTATGCAAGTAGTGGTAAAAGTGCTAAAAAAAGAGGATTAGCATTTCCAATAATCCTTCAGAAGAAGCTTCAAGTGTCCTTTTTCTGATCTGTCTCCCCTGTTCCACATGTCTGTTTGTGTTTTGTTCGTCTGTCCCCTTTTTCGCTCCGTTTGGATTCTAATCACTCCTTCCATTCGACTCTCTTGGAAAAGGAAAGGGTTTCTATGGTAACGCCAGCTGAAGTGGAAAATACTTTTTTTGTAAGAGTGCTGATGCAGTTTGTGTGTGTGTGTGTGTGTGTGTGTGTGTGTGTGTGTGTGTGTGTGTGTGTGTGTGTGTGTTGATGGGTGAACAGATGGGCTTCCTTGTGTTTTCTTTATGTGGTCAACAACAGAGGGATTTTTCCCCAGGGTTACATGACAGAGGCAGAGAAAATGAAGCACACTTTTCTTTTTGTCTCTGCTGGATTTTTGGCATCTGTTAATTGTCTCAGGCTGAAATCTCGTCATATCCTTAACTCTCGTGAAAAGCCTTTGACCTCTGACCCCAACCACTGACTTGGTTATCAGGTCCTGACCCGGATCACCTGTTTGAAACCTGGCGGAAGTGAAATGGCACAGCTGTTAAAACACTGATGCAGTTTTGGCAAAGGAAGCAGAGATTTAACCTTTGAGAAGAAGAAAGTGTCTGTGGTCCTGAATGAGAAGATTGTTTCATCGAGCTTAGTTTGACTGAAATAGAGCCGAGAATGCAGAGCACTGAACCAAGAGCCAAATCATTTGTCATTACTGGTTAACTGGACAGGCTTTTGCCTGACAGAAAATACATTGAAGATTGAACAGTGAAACAGAACTTGAGTTGTACATTGATGTAATGTTCAGTTGTTCTTTAAGGCAAATCAAACCCTCAGGAGATGTGCTCCATTTTTCTTTCTTTTTTAATGCTTTGGCAAGACAGTTTGCATATTCTGTGAACATCAGAAACTATTTCATTTGCAAATGTGGTGAAAAAATTCATGTTGATGAATGCATATCTATACTGTATATATGTATGTATGTCTATATAATTTATATATATACACAGTGAGGAAAATAAGTATTTGAACACCCTGCTATTTTGCAAGTTCTCCCACTTTGAAATCATGGAGGGATCTGATCGTAGGTGCATGTCCACTGTGAGAGACATAATCTAAAAAAAAAAAAAATTCCAGAAATCACAATGTATGATTTTTTAAAAATATATTATTTGTATGATACAGCTGCAAATAAGTATTTGAACACCTGAGAAAATCAATGTTAATGTGAAAGTGAAGTGTGGCCAAGTATGGTGACCCATACTTGGAATTTGTGCTCTGCATTTAACCCTGCATTGCACACACACAGTAGTGAACATACACACCGTGAACACGCACCCGGGGAGCAGTTGGGGGTTTGATGCCTTGCTCAAGGGTCTCACCTCAGTCGTAGTATTGAGGGTGGAGGAGGGCGCTGGTTATTCACTCCCCCCACCAACAATTCCTGCCGGACGTGAGACTCGAACCCGTAACCTTCCGGTTACAAGTCCGACTCTCTAACCATTAGGCCACGATTGCCCCGTCGTGTACAGTAGTACTATTTGGTACAGTAGCCTTTATTTGCAATTACAGAGGTCAAACGTTTCCTGTAGTATTTCACCAGGTTTGCACACACTGCAGGAGGGATTTTGGCCCACTCCTCCACACAGATCTTCTCTAGATCAGTCAGGTTTCTGGCCTGTCGCTGAGAAACACGGCGTTTGAGCTCCCTCCAAAGATTCTCTATTGGGTTTAGGTCTGGAGACTGGCTAGGCCACGCCAGAACCTTGATATGCTTCTTACAGAGCCACTCCTTGGTTATCCTGGCTGTGTACTTCGGGTCATTGTCATGTTGGAAGACCCAGCCTCGACCCATCTTCAATGCTCTAACTGGGGGAAGGAGGTTGTTCCCCAAAATATCGCAATACATGGCCCCGGTCATCCTCTCCTTAACCCTCTAATGCATGAATTATGTTTTTGCATTAAAAAAAAAATTTTAATCTTATTTTCTTGAAGATTTAAGATAACAGATTAACAAACAAAAAAAATTTTTTTTTTAAACCCACCCCCTTAGCAGATTTTATTTTGTTGCCTCAGGGCAACGCTATGCAGTATAGGTAGTAAATCACAGAGAAAAATGTAATATTGTCTCAATGTTTATTAGGAAAATCAAGAGGGAACTGGCACTCTTTTCAATTAATAATGGGTTTCAAATATTTAATTGTAGCATTTGGTCCATTTAATATAAGAAAAGGGCTTTAAACATGTATTTTTCTGCCTCTCAAACCTCTTTCTGGGGTCCATTCTTCATCACTGTCACTTTCCTCAAGCTCACTGTCCTCACTAATAAATCCATTGTTGGGTATGATTCTGACTGATAGCTCCTTTCTACCATAAAATGTCCCTGCGTCCATTTTCCTGTAAACATCAGTGCAGAAAAAGCAAAAACACTGATTTTGGCCTTCAAGAAAGACACATATCTACCATTAGCATTGCTATTGCACTGAACACTAGCCTGTAAAAGTACAATTTAATTATTATTATTATTATTTTTCCATATTGTGCACAAATAACATGTAATGATGTGTGATAACATCCAAACACATTGTCAGCAAAGACCTCCATAAAAAGTACCCCTTATCGCATAACGTTGCCCTGAGGCAACAAGAAGAAAAACGGAATTTCTAAACATGCTAAATTAAAAAAAAGTTAATAAAACTTGACAAACAACTTCTCTACACCATCATGCACATACATATATTTTTTATTTACAGTTCATGTCATTGTAAATAAGATTACTGAAGCAAATAATCTTACATTCTTCTCACACCATGTGCTCATGTGACCACATGTCAGAAAAGGAAGCCCCGCCTTCAAATGATGCTTGATAGTGACTCCCACACCTTATTGGACCATTCTATAGCAATCATTTGACCATTTTGATTGGTTGCAATTATTTAAAGAAGCATGTACTGGAAATTAAACTTAAAAACACTTTCCGTTGCCTGAGAGCAACGCTATGCAGTAGAGGGTTAATACAGTGCAGTCGCCCTGTCCCATGTGCAGTAAGTGTGTATACACCAATCAGATATAACATAATGACCACCTTCTGAATATTGTGTTGGTCCCCCTTTTGCTGGCAAAACAGCCATGACCTGTTGAGGCTTGGACTCCACTATACCTCTGAAGGTGTGCTGTGGTATCTGACACCAAGATGTTAGCAGCAGATCATTTAAGTCCTGTAAGTTACGAGGTGGGTCCTCCATGGATCGGACTTGTTTGTTCAGCACATCCCACAGATGCTCGATTGGATTGAGATCTGGGGAATTTGGAGGCCAAATCAACACCTCAAACTCATTGTTGTGCTCCTCAAACCATTCCTGAACCATTTTTGCTGTGTGGTGGCGCATTATCTGCTGAAAGAGCCACAGCCACCAGGGAATACCGTTTCCATGAAAGGGTGTACATGGTCTGCAACAATGCTTAGGTAGGAGGTACGTGTCAAAGTAACACCCACGTGGATGGCAAGACCCAAGGTTTCCCAGCAGAACATTTCCCAAAAAGTCACTCTGCCTCCACCGGCTTTGCTTCTTCCTGGTTAGATTAAGGTGTGTACATGTCTGTAGTGCACTTGATTTAGTAAAATAGGAATAGCCTACTCCACATGTCTTGATTTGATGTGTGTTTACTTGGAGTAGCCTATGACTTTAACCGGATTAAGGAAATTCGAAATCGCTGTTTAAGTGGTAGTTTCTTAATCAGAGTATTGTCTAAATCAGGTTAATATCGGAGTATTGTTGTCCATATAAACATAGCTACTGTTCCTTCCTTCCTTGATAGGCTACTGACCACTGCAGACCGGGAACACCCCACAAGAGCTGCAGTTTTGGAGATGCTCTGACCCAGTCGTCTAGCCATCACAATTTGTGGCTTGCCAAAGTCGCGCAAATCCTTAGGTTTGGCAATTTTTTTTCTGCGTGTAACATTAAAGGTGAGGACAAAATGTTCACTTGCTGTGTAATATATCCCACCCACTAACAGGTGCCGTGATGAAGAGATTATTAATGTTATTCACTTCATCTGTGTATGAATGTTAAGGTGAAATATGATGTATAAGGGAGTGCAATAAGAACACTTTACAGTAAGATTTCACTTGGTAACATTAATGTATTAACCAACATGAAGTGACTAACAGAAGTGTGTGGACAGTGAAGGAGTGTGAGCCGTAAGTGTTTGTGTGAATAGTCAGTTCTGTTGTGATAGGGCTACGATGTGCTAGTAGATTTTGTAATGTATAGTAGTGTAGTAAAAGGTAAAGAATGTAGTACATGCTTTTTGAAGTAGAATCGTGGCTGTTGTAAAGAACAGGCGCGTTGTGCTGCAGCCTAAATGCAGGGTTAAAAATAACCCAAGCTGGCTTGAAAATGGACTAACCCAGCAGTTGGGTTAAATATTTGCTTAAAACAACCAAATTGCTGGGTTGGTCCATTTTCAACCCAACTTGGGTTATTTTTAACCCAGCATATTTTTTAGAGTGTGAGGTTGCCAGATTTGTTGGTATGTGATGAGCCGTTTTAGATCAAATGAGGGAATGGAAATCTGTACACATACCCACAAATCTGGCAACCAACTTGATTAACACACGGACCTGCATTACAGATCACATTTTGCTCAAACCTCTACACACCTTACATCATTACTTCATCACATTTAATCTACAACTTACTACTTGTGCACCACAAGTCCCTCTACCAGTTACTTTCACACAAAACCTGCACTCACTTGTTGAAATGAACACAGTAGAACAAAGTAAATGCAGTAGAAGGGCACTTCATGTTAACTGATGAAACCTTGTTGTAAAGTGTTTATGGAAATACACATGAATTTGAACAATCCCCCCCCCCCCCCCCCCCCAACAAAACAATGAAACAAATAATTTCAGAACTTTTTATTTGAAATGTCAGTGTTCAGGAAAAGAAGAACAACAAAATAAAAACAGAAATATAAATATTAGCATATAAAATGAAAGTAGCACACAGGAGCCGGGAATCAAAGCAAGGAACCGTCTTATCAGCAATGTTACAGCAGGATTACAGCATCAGCAGACACACGCGCGCGCACACACAGATAATACATCTATTCAGATTCTTCATATAGACATTAAGAAGCATTCTCACATGTAAGCACAACAGAGATCACGAAATTAATAAACAGAGGCGTTAAGGTCTATTCGTCCTCCATTTTGTGTCTTTTCGTGGAAAGGTGTGACAGGAAAAGAGGAAAAATGAACACAAAAATATATGCATAACATCACAACTTCTAATCTAAGAGTGTGTCTATTTGTTTTCATAAGTAAAAGTTAAACTCTTTATTTACAGGTGCGTTAGTTGGCTTTCATAGTACTAAAGAACTACATTGGTAACAGAGTGTCAAGTGTTGTTTTTTTTTCCTTTCCTTTTACTCCATTTTAATATTTTTGATACATTTTTTTTCTTCAAAAATAAAATGACATTCCAGTAGTAAGCCATTCCTCTCGAGCTGATTATCTGAAAAGGTGTGTGTGTGTGTGTGTCTTTAAGGGCTGATTTCTATTTACAAAGAAACATCATGCCAATGAGAAAGTGAACCGTAATCAGCATTTGGACGGATTAAGTGTCTTCTAGACCACCAGCTTTCCAAAAGTTCTACTCTTGACTCTTTCATGGATTTAACACGCGCTTGTTGTACATTCAGTGAGCACAAGTTGCCTTCTAAAACAGCATCTTAACCCGAATTTAAATCCTTTCATATTGAAATCTATTGTTCACTGAGGAAATTGTTCACGTTGCATCAGGAAACTGTTAGCGTGCGTCCGCCACTCACATTGCCTGGAGGTATTGTCACCATCAAAACAGCAGATACTCATAGCGAGTACCATTACTAACTCGTCTAATTACGACCAGCACTGAAAGAGCGTCAACACACCAGGATAACCTGGAAATACTGAATACTAAGGACGATATGCCACTGCGGGAGCTCATGGACTTAGGTAACTGGTTTCACAACGCTCTCATAATGGCTCGGACGTCACTAATGCTCCAAAAACATTCAGTTAACGTTTTTAAAAAAACAACAACCACCAAACTCTGGCTCAGTGATACACAGGGGAATCCATATTTGAAAGAAATTACACTAAAACCTCCTCCTGAGACGGGTGTTTGTAGACGTCAGGTGACAGGGCGATTATCTACGGCGCAAAAAAAACAGCATGCAGCTCTAATCACCTGATCTACGCGAACACGTCTCCTAAAATAAAAGTCCATAGTGGTATTTTAGTAAACAATAACAAAAGCAATAAGAATCATCCTACTGGGCACGTCAGGAAATGCAGCAATGGACACTGTGTCTTTAAACAAGAACATGATTGTTTATAATAATACATTTCCTCTTTCTGTCCAGATGGTTTAACATGATCACGGTACTGTGGTAAATACATTATTGGCTAGATATAAGCAGGAATATAGTGTTGCATAAAGTTGGCAAACGTGAGCATGAAAATATGAAAAAACATCTGAAAGTTCAAAGGGATCAAATGATTTTACAGTACTTGAGCAGGAAAAGAATGCATGTGTGAAATCTGAGAAGTGGCTTTTTACGTTTACGCATTTATTTTTCTAAATAGTTACAGATTTCCAGCAAACCTCGGAACAGCGCGGGATGGAGTCGTCCAGCTATTTCAACCTCCCTACGTGTCTAGCATGCCTCAGGCCTCTACTTCTTCTCCTTCTTGGTGGATTTCTTCTTGCTGGCGGGCGTCTGGGCGGCCTTGGGCGGCTCGGGTTGGGCTACGGCAACGGCCTGCGGTGGTGGCAGGGCCTGCTGGGGTTGCTGTTGGTTGGAGGTCAGGGTGGCGGTGCTGCCGGGGATGTAGACGTTCTGCCGGTAATCAGGGACGTGCTGCAGGGTGAACTGAGGGCTGTAGCGGGTAGTCAGACCCATGGTGCCCGGAGCCAGAGTGTTGGTCGCCTCGCTGACCTCTGTGGAGAAAGAGTTTTCTGTTAGGTGATTGTCAGAGAGTTTTCTGTTGAAAGCAATTTTTTTAATGAGATCGGTGTCATCCGGTGGACACACTGAGCATTTTTATCACGCAATAGCACATTTTTACCACTATAGTGGATCTTGCGTTTTATATATATATTTTTTTAAATTGTATCTTCATCGGAATGGTCCAAAACTTGGTGACTTTATTGGTACTTGGTATATGAACACCCAACAAAATTGGGGACAGGATTTGAAAAGTCTAAGTGGTCGTAAAAAAAATTGTCACACTCAGGCCCTTCGGGTCAAAAATGACCCCCATAGGAAATTAATGGGAAATTAGTTTTTTTGTGCATACAATCTACAAATCAGCCAGGATGCAGAAAAAAGGACTCATCAGGGAAGGGGTAAATCTCTAAAACATCAAGAGTGCAAAACAAAATTAACCCGTGCCATTCCAAAAGCTAATTGTTTTTGTGTGTGTGTGTGTGAGGTTTTTTTTTTGTCTGTTTTGCACTCTTGATGTTTTAGAGATTCACCCCTTCACTGTTGAGTCCTTTTATTCTGCATCCTGGCTGATTTGTAAATTGTATGCACAAAAAAACTCTATGGGAATCATTTTTGACCCGAAGTGGTCCTGAGTGTGACTATTTTTTTTACGACCACTTAGACTTTTCAAATCCTGTCCCCAATTTTTTAGGGTGTTCATATACCAAGTGCCAATAAAGTCACCAAGTTTCGGACCATTCCGATGAAGCTACGATTTTGAACATTTTTTATTTGTAAAAATTCGGGTCAGAAATGATCGAAGAGCACCAGAGGGTTAAAGACGACGTCTAATAGCCGTCCAAACACAGCCCTGACGTCTAGGCTAAAACAAGGCAGAATTTGGGCTGTCAGCGAAAAATGAACAGACGTCTAACCATAGCCCAAGAATACACTAGTCATCTAGAACATGAACATGTCAAAGAAATGAAACCGAACACCTTGTAATCACTGTTGACTTGCATGATGGAATATCATACATCACAAAATAAAAGTTATTTTGGCAAAAATGACATGCAACCAAATTCAAGGTTGTTTTGCCTAGAAGTGGGTTACTCATAGCCGGGCCTAAAGTTAACCGAGTGAAATGATGTCTATTGCTTGCTGGGTAGTGTCATCATTCAGTTTAAGTTTTGCTCTCATCCAATCATGTCACTTTGCATAAATAACACGAGAAAACACCAGAATCTGAAATAAACCAGAAACTCTTTTTAAACACAACAAAGCTTATTCTACAAGATTATTTAGCCTAGAAAACAAACAGCGGCAATTGCAAACAAACTGAGTGTTAATGGAAACCTGCTGATTGGCTGATCACAGAACACTGGACACAACAGTGGAAACATTGAGACTCTCTGGCGGGAACCAAATAACTCAATAATGGCTGTCTCAGAGTCTTTGCAGAACAAAAATAAAATGATTTACCTTGATTCCGTCTCATGTGTCTGTGTGAATGACTATAGAATCTGGACAAAACAATCTGTTCTAATCTGCTTTTGCATATGCTGGTGTCCATTACAGTTCAAAAGTTTGACGTCAGTATGTTTTGTAGTTTTTTTTACTTTTATTCAGCAAGGACACATTCAATTGATCAAAAGCGACAGTGAAAATGTACAATGTTTATATTTCAAATATACACTATGACTTTCTATTTATCAAAAACTCTTAAAAATGTATCTCCGTTTCCACAAAAATATGAGAATGATTTCTGAAGGATCATGTGACATTGAAGACTGGAGAAATGATGCTAAAAATTCAGCTTTGATCACAGGAATACATTACATTTCTTATTTACAATAGAAAACGGTTATTTTAAATTGTAATAATATCTCACAATATTTTGCTGCCTTGGCTAAGTACACTAAGTACACACATTAAAGATGTAGTCCGTAACTTTTTGAACTCTAGTTGTTAATAAACAGCAGAAGAACATTGCAGCCGGAACTACTTCTCTCTGTTTGTCTATGGCGACTGTGCTCCTCCGCAGCAGTTCCTACCAGACCAGTCTGAAATAGTCCCAATATAAACACTTATTATAAGTGTACCATAATGATTCAGGGTAAGACAAAAACACAGTTTGGTAAAAGGATTCATGTTGTGCGTCTTATAGCCTATCTTACTCATGGTGCTCACTTTTCATCATCAACATATGAAATTAAAGCAATAATACAATAGGCCAATATTTAAACATATAGCCTAACTATGAATCTAAATAGGCTACATTTTGCATGTACATAGCCTACTCCACTCCAAACGCTTCAAAAATGTATTTTGTTTATTAAACGCAAAGTTTTTAATTTCAAATATAATTTCTAAATTCAGTTAATATTTCCAACAAACCAAATTCCGAGCCAAAATAACGAAGTGGTAAAAAAAAATTGCAAAAATGAAAAATATTAAAGAATTTGCGGGCGCTTTCGTCGGCATGAGTAAGATAGGCTATAAGACCCGCAATGTCTCTCAGCTGACATTTTTATTTATTTACATTAGTAAGCTACAGGACATAGTCCTTCAAAACATGACCTGCGCGAAAGAGAGAAAAACAATTAATGCATCATGTACCCAGCACTTCTGAAAATGCACTTCTGAATGCGTCTCTGTCCCCAGCACATTTCAAACCAAACTGACGCCCAATGCGTTCAGTCCTTGCACTCACAAATTCCGCCATGTAAATAGCGAATCTGCCATGGTGCAAGCGCAACTGGCTTTTAAAGGGAATGGGAGATGAGATTCTGATTGGCACATTAGGCCCAAAACACACCTATGGCTCATTAAGAGACTAGGTACAACCCTATTGACCAGTTTTTCCGTCCTTAAACTAGCAAAAGTGGATTCGGACACGCCCTAAGTGCACCTGTGGCATGCGCTTCAGACCATGTGCTCATAGCGTTAAAATAATGCGCTTTAGAGATGGTCTTCAAAGTTAGTTATTAGCTTTATGTAACAGCAGCTGTCATCTAAATGATGAGGAAATACCACAGCAACTAAGTAAATGTGTGATGAGTCACTTTCCTTTATCTCCATTCAGTCGCAGCATCAGTGAAAATAAAGGGAAACATGAGAGGGCGACGTCATGCTGCTGCGTCACCAGCTTTGATGTGGTTTATATAGTTACGGGTGTGTGTGAATTGATCACTCATCAGACAAATCTACGCAAAACTTGATCTGATTATAATGTACACTCTCAGAATGCATGTCTCTCATATGCACAATGTTCTTGCAATCATTCAAATTTAGAGCAAAAGAGAGATTCTCACCATTAGCGGCGGCCATCAGCGCCTGGAGCTGCTCGGCCTCGGTGGGGGGGTTGGGCCAGGGTCCTGTTCCCATGGCAACCTCAGGAGTGGCAGCAGCCCTGCAGAGAGGAACAGGAAGTAGAGTCAGCAAAACAGAGGCCGTTCTGTAATGCTGCTATCAGCAACAGCTGCAGTGTGTGTGTGTGTGTGTGTGTGTGTGAGGCGCTTTGTGCCCTCATTTTAACACTCACACACTCAATCCTCCATGTTACTTATAACTACACCATGTTGGAAAATGAAAGCGAGCGGGGAACGAGAGGTAACAGCTGCTGAAAACTACAGCGCACGCACACATAACCACTGATCATTTCCATGTGTGGCGACTTGATCTTCAAAGGCTTGTTCAATTTGCATCCACGGTGAACAAAAGCCCTGATCGCATTAAAAATCACCTCATTACACACAAACTTTCTTTACTGTCGGTAACCAGGAAAAGCAACAAATACACTTCCAATTTACCACCATTAATTCCCCACTAACACACGCTTTAGAAGATTAAAGCTCCACAAACAATACATGATGTGTTAATTAAACATTAAAATGATGCCTTTAAAATAATTTCCTTAATTAGTAGCGACTGCATGAACAAAGGACAAATCGCTGTTCCTCATAAAAAAGTCCGGATGTTCTCTTTTCTCTGCGTGTGAGAGGAATAATGGAGATTCCTCATCCTGTTCCCAAACATCAGGAAATACACGACTGCTCAAAAGAGTGGGCTCAGGATTGTGAAAGAAGTCTCTTCTGCTCACCAAGGCATATTTCACTATATGAAATATTATATTATTTCACAATATTACAGATTTCTATGTGAATATATAGTAAAGTGTAATGTATTCCTGTGATCAAAGCTGAATTGTATCCCTATATTGCATTATTATACATTATATTTAACATTATATACAATTTAATGTAGTACTGACACTAAACCTCTGTAATCTCAATCTTTTGGTTGACCTATACACAATACAGGTTGCCACTATCCACGATACATATTGATGCAGTTTTGTATTGCGATATATTGTGACATGATATATTGTTACACCCCTAATATGCTGAAAAAATAAAACAGGACAAAACCGTCTCACACTCACAGCATCTCACAAATCTTTAATCACTAACAAGCATCTTCAGCATAAAGAGAGGATGAGATGCTAATGCTAAAGGCCATCTGTCGCTGAAAGGGTTTAAAAGGAAGTCGGGGTCTCACTTCCTGTCTTATAAGAGCCCGGCAGCTGTAAAACAGTCTAACGCCACAGACACCAGACAGCTAACCACAACGGCACAGCACAACATCTGCATACAAGACACGACCACAGGACGGGCGGGAACAGAGGACGAAGACAGACAGGAAAAACTGGGAGAGAAAGAAAGAAAGACAAAGAGAAAAGACAGACAGACAAGAGAGAGAGAGAGAGAGAGAGAGAGAGAGAGAGAGAGAGAGAGAGAGAGAGAGAGAGAGAGAGAGAGAGAGAGAGAGAGAGAGGGAGGGAGGGAGGGAGAGAGGGAGGGAGAGAGGGAGGGAGAGAGGGAGAGAGAGAGAGAGAGAGAGAGAGAGAGGGAGGGAGGGAGAGAGGGAGGGAGAGAGGGAGGGAGGGAGGAAGATAGATAGATAGATAGATAGATAGATAGATAGATAGATAGATAGATAGATAGATAGATAGATAGATAGATAGATAGATAGATAGATAGATAGATAGATAGATAGATAGATAGATAGATAGATAGATAGATAGATAGATAGATAGATAGATAGATAGATTCAGTGTTTCTTTAGTATCACCAGCGTGATAGATAGATAGATAGATAGATAGATAGATAGATAGATAGATAGATAGATAGATAGATAGATAGATAGATAGATAGATAGATAGATAGATAGATAGATAGATAGATAGATAGATAGATAGATAGATAGATAGATAGATAGATAGATAGATAGATAGATAGATAGATAGATAGATAGATAGATAGATAGATAGATAGATAGATAGATAGATTCAGTGTTTCTTTAGTATCACCAGTGTGATAGATAGATAGATAGATAGATAGATAGATAGATAGATAGATAGATAGATAGATAGATAGATAGATAGATAGATAGATAGATAGATAGATAGATAGATAGATAGATAGATAGATAGATAGATAGATAGATTCAGTGTTTCTTTAGTATCACCAGCGTGATAGATAGATAGATAGATAGATAGATAGATAGATAGATAGATAGATAGATAGATAGATAGATAGATAGATAGATAGATAGATAGATAGATAGATAGATAGATAGATAGATAGATAGATAGATAGATAGATAGATAGATAGATAGATAGATAGATAGATAGATAGATTCAGTGTTTCTTTAGTATCACCAGTGTGATAGATAGATAGATAGATAGATAGATAGATAGATAGATAGATAGATAGATAGATAGATAGATAGATAGATAGATAGATAGATAGATAGATAGATAGATAGATAGATAGATAGATAGATAGATAGATAGATAGATAGATAGATAGATAGATGGAAAGAAAGAAGGAAGGACGGATGGACAGAAGAAAGGAATGATGGACAGAATAAAGGAAGGATAGGGGGAAGGAAGGAAGGATGGACAGGAGAAAGGAAGGATAGGGGGAAGGAAAGAAGGAAGGATGGACGAAAGGAAGGACAGAAGGAAAGAAAAAAGGAGGAAGGATGAACAGACAAAAAGAAACAAAGAAACAAACAAACAAAGTGGAAAATTAGAGGAAACTGGAAAGAAAGAAAGAAAGAAAGAAAGAAAGAAAGAAAGAAAGAAAGAAAGAAAGAAAGAAAGAAAGAAAGAAAGAACATAAAACATTCAAGAACAACAAAAAAATTTAAATATGTGAAGGAAAAAAATGACAGAAAGAATGGGTGGAAGAATGAAAAGCAGAAAGAGGTTTGAGAAGGGAAGACTGTTTTTGCCAAGCATTTCAAAAGGGATAAACTCCCAGTGCCAAGATGAGGGAAAAACAGGGTGATGTTGTTTCAGAGTGAACAACCCTAATGAGAACCAGAGCTGATCTGAAGTCAGTTCATACGACGCATCAGTGCTGAGATCAAACCTGCAACATTCAGACCACCAGATCAGATCTTTAACCACTACACCATCATACACACAGAGCAGTGAAAACCGAGCCAACTGCCATATCCTGGAGCAACACGTCAGTCCGACAGTTCCTGTTCACCAGCGTGAAGATAAGACGCCTCACTGCTCCATAATCAGCGTCTCATCACACTTCCTGTGGTCAGCATTATCACATCCTGTGTGGTTGGATAATCACTTCCTGTGGACCAGATTGTGCGGGTTGTCAAAAACCAAGAAGTATGGTCCAAGATGTCATTGTTTGTTGCTGCTCATTCCTAAAACCCCTTACAAATGTTGACACGAAGGACATTACATCACCATTCCCTTCACAGTTCCAAAACCATGGGATGCACTGCAACAAAACAAATCATACACTAATGTACAAGGGACAACGCTACACACTGCTTTCTATTCTATGAGCACAACGGCCCCTGAGGGCCCCAGCGTCACTATTGGACACTAATGCAGCACCTCAGCTCAGATGATCCTGGGAGAAACCTACAGGAACGAGCAGGGACACTAGCTACGCTTCAATACCTCAGCCTGCTCGGCGGCGTCCATCTTACATGTGTGGGCTGGAGCTTGAAGGAACTGAAAAAAAGATCGAAATGAACTATGATGCTGTGGCGGGAAATGAGGTATAGGACAACCAAACTGAAAGGGAAAGTTCACACACAAAAAATATGAAAATGATCCCATAATTTACTCGCCCTCAAGCCATCCTAGGTGTATATGACTTTCTTCTTTCAGCCAAACATAATCAGAGCTGTATTAAAAAGAATATCTTAGCTCTTCCCAGCTTCATGACAGTAATCCATATATCATAAACAGATCGGCCCAGAAAAGTAATCCATACATCGTAAATGTGATCCATACATCATGACAGTAATCCATACAGCTCCAGTGGGTTAATAAATGCCTTCTGAAGCGCAGTGATGGGTTTTTGTAAGATAAAATATTAATATTTAAAGCTTAACTGTAATCACTGACTTCCGGCAGAAACCTCTTCGTAAAAAAACAAGGCATTTATTAACTCACTAGAGGCGTATGGATTACTTTTATGATGGATGGATGGATGGATGGATGCGCTTTTTGGAGCTTCAAAAACCTGTGCACTATTCAATGCCATTACAAATCTGGGAAGAGCCAGGATATTATTTAATATAACTCTGATTATGACTACCTAGGATGGCTTGAGGGTGAGCAAATTATGAGATAATTAAAAAAAATTTTTTGACGGACAACCATTATGTTGTTACTTTAGTCACTGAGATACTATTATAGTTTTTATTCATATTTTGAATAATATAATCAGTGTTTTTTGCTATTCTATTCTTAGGCGACAGGAACAGAAAGAGGTTAAGGGGAAAAAATACTATTTTTGTTATTGCAATACTTTTTTTTTTAATTTAACTTAAAAGACTTGAAAAACCTTACTTAAACTTAAAACTTTCCTTAAAAAACCCTTGTACACATTCCTAGTGTATTGTATAATATAAAATAAATATATATATAAAGATTTACACTGGCTGCTCAGAGCTGTACAGCAGCATTTAAGTATGAAATTGAATGAATAAACGTAAAAATAAAACACTACATAAACTTCACTATAAAATATACATTGATTCTAATTGAAGCTACTGTATTAAAGTTTTTCAGTCAAGAGCAGTGAGTGGTTTTCTCTTTGTCTTTTGTTGTTTTATTAACATTAAAGGGATAGTTCACTCAAAAAATTACTCGGCCTCAAGTTGTTTTACACCTGAATAAAGTTCTTTCTTCTGTTGGACATAAAATGTATTTTGAAGAATGTTGAAAACCAAACAGTTTCTGGTCCCCATTGCAGGAAATAATAATATGGATGTCAATGGCTACCATCAACTGTCTGTGTTCAACAGAAGAAATGAGTGAGTAAATAATGACATCATTTTAGAGGTGAACTGTCCCTTTAAGAACAAGCGGCAGCGTGTTCACTAGGCTGCGCTGCTGTCAATTTAAGACCAGCCCGCAAATAATGAACTTTCGTGATTGTGAATAACTATAGTGTTCCGTGAGTGTAACCATTAACGTGTGATGTGAATGTATGTCGCGTTGTTTCAGTATATTGGGACGGAGGCAAATTAAAGAATGTGTAGAAAAACCGCAAAACCGAACCGAAACCAAACCTAATAGTTTGTATTCATTTTTATTTCAATGTCATTTTTAGTTACCCTCACCCTCAAGCCATCCTAGGTGTATGACTTCCCAGACAGCAACATAGTGTCGGCACAGATCCGAGCCACATCTGGTACATGTGGATTCCACGCGTCCCAGATGTGGGCCGGATACGGGGGACACAATGTTGCTGTCTGGGTTTCGTCTTTCAGCCGAACATAGTCAGAGTTCTTTTAAATATATATATATATATATATATATATATATATATATATATATATATATATATATATATATATATATATATATATATATACTGGCTTTTCCCAGCTTTGTAATTGCATTGAATAGTGCTCCAAAAAGCTCATCCATCCATCATGACCCAGACAGCAACATGGTGTCGGATCTGAGCCGACACGTACATCATAAAAGTAATCCATAAATCATAAAAGTAATCCATCCATCATAAATGTAATCCATACATCATAAAAGTAATCCATACAGCTCCAGTGGGCCTTTTGAAGCGAAGCGATGGGTTTAAGAACAAGATTCATATTTAAAACTAACTTTAATCACTGGCTTCCGGCAAAAACCCATCCCAAAAACCAAGGCATTTATTAACTCACTGGAGGCATATGGATTACTTTTATGATGGATGGATGGATGGATGGATGCGCTTATTGGAGCTTCAAAAACTCGGGCACTATTCAATGCTATTATAAAGCTGAGAATAGCCAGGATATTATTTAATATAACTCTGATTATGTTCGGTTGAAATAAGAAAGTCATATACACTTAGGATGGCTTGAGTGTGAGTAAATTATGAGATAATTTTCACATTTCGGGTGACTTATTGCTTGAAGGATGGACAACCATTATGTTGTTACTTTAGTATCACTGAGATACAATTATAGTTTTTATTCATATTTTGAATAATATATTTTGAACAAAGTTAAAGGTGTAATAATGTGTTTTTGACAATTTTATTGCTTAGGCAACTACACTGTAAAAAATGTTCTAAGTTAAAATATCAATTCCATGTTACTTTTCATTTTTCTTTAAATTTATTAGCAACTTCTGAGTGAAATTTGTTTACCTTGTTTTTCCAAGTAAATCCACACACATTTTTTGTCAGTTCCATTTAGTAACATTTACTTTATTTCAAGTGACTACGGTGGCTTTAGCTTTAGTTAACTATAATAACCCTGCTAACAACACACAGGTCTTTGGGCCCGCTGCTATATATGCAGCACAGCCAATTTAAACTAAACAAAAAGATTTAATTTCTTCCAAATGGCTTCTTTCAAACTAGGTCCTGTCAGGCTGGAATGTGTTGTGTAACGTCTGTTATGGAAACCGATGCGCCGTGAACACTGGCACACGAGAGAATCAGGACCCTATTGGCTGCCTGTGACCGGCCCCTCCCCCAAGAGAGCACCTGATTGGATGAGTCGCTGTCAATCACACTGAAATAGTCAAAGCGTCAAAGCCCTTTGGCGTCTTAATGGTACCAATCAGTTTCAGCACAATGCATTGACTATAACAGGCATTAGCATGGCAATAAACCTCACTGTCCCCCTCTTTTACTCTTTCTGGCCCCTCTCTCTCTCTCTCTCTCTTGGCAGATTGAGGCATTGAGGGTGGAGGGGTAAGTGCATGAATAACAGCAGCCATTTTGTTAAGAGGAGAAGAACATTAAGATTCAGCACACAGCTACTTTCTTTCTCTTTTTGTTTCTCTCATTCTCTTTGGATATGTTTGGAATGGCAAAGTAATTGCCTTATTTTTAGAATATGCAGTATGTACAATGTTATGTTTCTGACTCGTAATAATGACAGCCTATGTCTCTTATACTAAAGCAAATCTGCATGCAAATCTATTTCTGTATATCCTCTCTTGCTCTATATATTCATATATATATATATGCAGGTCAAAGTGTGCTAACCATTTATTCAATGCAAATGTTTTTGGAATAGGGTGACTTTGTGCATTTACATAATGCAAAACTTAGTGAAAATGTGTGTGCGTTTATGTGTGTGCGTGTGTGTGTTACTCACCCGCTGGGCCCGGGCCTCTGGTTCTGTGTGAAACGCCAGTCAGCGCTGGGTGGTTTTTGCTGTAATGAGACAAAAGGAAAAACATGAGTAATGACATATAAAAAGAAAAGTAAAGACTCACCATTCATTTGTGAGTGTATTTGTGTGACCTTGCTGTTGCCATGGGGACAGAAGAATGATGTAAGTGTGTATCCTGTTCCTGTATGTGGCGATGGCCGTCAGTGTGACCTTGAGGACACAGCATGTGACCAAACCACAAGAACGAGAGACTTGTTCATCACACTATGACTTATAGAGGATTAATTCGAAACGGATTGGTGTTAAATGGTTAGTCACACACACACGCAAGCACACACATTCCCATGTTTAAGGTTCCCATTATGATGTCCATAGTCCATAATAATTTTTATACTGTACAAACTTTATATTCCATCGCTCTACACTAACCCTACCCATCACACAAAACCTTCTGCATTTAAAAATTTTCAAAAAACATAATTTAGTATGATTTATAAGCTGTTTTCCTCATAGGGACCAAAAAATGTCACGGTCAAAAATTACTGGTATTACTATCTTTGTGGGGACATTTGGTTCCCATTATGTAGGAAATAGGTACACACACACACACACACACACACACACACACACACACACACACAGACAGAGCGAGTAATAAGTATAGTGCATCTGAAACACGACTGGGATGAGCAGGAATTCAAGCATTTCAGTTTGAACACACACACACACAGACACACACACACACACACACACACACACACACACACACACACACACAGACAGAGCGAGTAATAAGTATAGTGCATCTGAAACACGACTGGGATGAGCAGGAATTCAAGCATTTCAGTTTGAACACACACACACACACACACACACACACACACACACACACACACACACACACACACACACACACACACACACACACACACACACACACACACACACACACACACACACACACACACACACACACACACACACACACACACACACACACACACACACACACACACACACACACACACACACACACACACACACACAGTGTCCAGGATTGTTCCAGTGAGCGAGAAACAAGCTCTGTGACTAATTGGGTCAAAGACAGAAAGACCATTGTGATTCCATCCTCAGGGCAGCAAACACTCACACTGCATATTATCTCTATAAACTCACAAACCCCTAAATAAAAATGCATATATACTGCAATACTTAAGAACACCAGGATAAAAGCCCCTCCACTTCTAGAATTTAATAAAACCAAATGAATAAATACACAGAAAGAGAGACAGAGACGATCAGAAATAAACAAAAGAGAGACGCTAATAAGTCATATGATGGCATCAACATAAAATGGCATTATAGCCCATTTTAGTTCTGTAATGTCACATTTCAACATGAAACAAACAAACAAAGGGCAATCATTTTTTTTCAACAATATATTAGAAACACAAACAATATCAGAGGTGCACCCCCTTACGAAAAAGAAGTATACTTCAAGATATTATTTTTAAAAGTATACAAAGTAGATATACTTTTTATATATATTTTTAAGTATACTTGATGTAGTAAGTTTACTAATATATCAATTTGCTATTTGTGTCCAGGATTATTATTTCAATACTGCTTGGGACTAAATTGGCCCATTTTTTAGTAACATTAAGTAAAAGGGTATACGTTATATTAAAGTATATGCAACAGTAGTAAACTTAAAGTGCCCAACTAGTTTAGTAGTTTTATACTACAAGTATAATTGTAAGTTGTCTTTAAGCATCATACTTATAGTTTACTATTTATATATTATTTTTGCACTTTAAGTATACTACTTTGTTCCTATTTAGGTGTTTCTATTTTATACTTGAAATATACCTTTAAAGGTTATACATTATACATTTTTATAATGTATTCTGAGGTGTACTTATATTGTTAGTATGATTTTTACAAATGATAATTTAGAAATAAAAGGCATTTTTTCTATAGCCTACTGATGTTTGCCCTCTGGCCGATGCCCTGTTTCAAGGGGCGTGTCTGCTGTGAGACTTCAGTAAAAACGGATGTTCAGTAAAAGACGGATGGACCTGAGTTCATTTTCTCCTCAGTTCTCTCAGCCCGTCTCAGTTCAGTGAACTGTTGTAGTTACTAGCATATACTTCAGGTTATTCGTTTATTTCTAGTCGGAGGGACTGTCACTCATGTCAGAAAGTTAGTAACTTTAGTAAATGATGGATCAGCGCTGACTCGAGACGCGAACCGTTTAGAACGATTCAGTCCGATTTGGTGAACTGGTTCGACCAGTTCGCTAAAAAGAACCGGTTCAAAAGAACGATTCGTTCGCGAACCGGATATCAATCGACCAGAGACAGAGAGATTGCTAACAAAGTGATATTGTACTGAGTTGTGAGAGCGCTGTCAGTGCGAGTTTACTTTGTTTGTCTCTGAGAGTTCTGAATAAACACGAGTCCCAGTCACGCCGAGCCGTCTTCCTCCTTATTCTACCAACTTTGTAACACATGTAATGTACCATTACAGCTGTCGAGATGAACGAGTTACGAGTAAGTGTTGATTATAGCATTATTTTTTGATTTTTTCCTATCATATGAAAAGCGTCAGTGATGCGCATTGAGTACACAGCACAAACAAAGACAACAGTGCAGTAATCGAATGTAATCCAGTTTATTGTGGGGATAGCTGGATTATATCTCACGCTTACCCCCCGTCTGCTTAATCTCGCACCGCGTTTGGCGCCTCCGCTGTGGGCCAGATGCAGTACTGGGGGTCGGTGATGTTGAAGGCCGACCGGTCGGTGCAGCCCGAGCTTCGGCGTGCGTGAGGTTTATATCTAAAGATGTGGCTCTGCCGATGTTGACCAGAAACTCACGACTGTATGCATATTTTAGAACAGATAGACGCGACGAGGACGTACAAAAACACTGACTCACAAGATAGAAAACACGAAAACACCGTTCTGTCGGGAGAGAGAGAAGCCGCAGCACGAATAATAAAGTTCTGTGTGAACTTGAATAATTAGCAACACATTAAAAATCACTGATCACAGATCAGAAGGAACTGAAAAAAGACTTCTGTTTTCATTTGTACATCCAAACACTGCCAGCATTCACTCGTTCACAAGCCATGATCTCTCGAGGACAAACAGATATGGCGCTGGCATGGGTGTGCCAGATTTTCTGGGCGGAGGAAAGGGAGGTTACGTTCCTGTTGACATCATAACAGGAAAATTCACGATCAGCTTGTCTGGGCTGTCATTTTCTCAAAGGCAGAGAAAGACACCCAGAACTCGGTTTACACCCATCAAAATTTCTAGCCACTTGAGGACAATATTCAGGCTAGGGGAACTCATATTAATGTTGAAAAACCTCATAAAATGAAAATTTCATGTCATTGGACCTTTAATTCTTTCCATTTTAAAAACATTTTATTCTAACTTAATGTATACTTTTTGTCAACACTTGAATGTGGGTAAGTTTCATTTAAAAAAGCAACATTTTAAACTAAAAGCTGAGAAACTTGCATTTCAGTTGAGGACTTCGTCTGGACCGGATTCAGAACGTTTAAAACACAGATGAAGTTTGTTATCTGTGTTTGTATTGAATAAGTTTGTATTGAATGTTTGTTGTTTTACATTTGCGTTAGGCTAGCGTTTGTTTAGTTTGTTTCAGCTTCTTCTTCGCCTGTGTTTTGATCCAGAGATTCTGGACTAGAAGATGCGTACTAGTGTCCCCTACCGTATAACAGTGAAAACACTGATAGCTGTGGAGGGGAAAGAGTAAAGCAGATTTGAAGTAAATTCCTATGTACACTACCCTACACAAAAAATCAGATTCTCAGAATTATGAACATCTTTATAGTCAATCAAAAGAATAAACGCAACTACAAGCCAAGTATACTTAGAATACTTAATTATACTTTGAGTACATGTATGGTCCATATACTTGGACCTTTCTGTCAGTAAGTCAGGTACACCTAAAGTGCAATTTTAAGTATATTTCTGAGAGGTACATAAAAAGTAGACAAATTATACTTTCTTATTTTTAGTTTAAAAAAAGTATAGGCCTACTAATAGCACACTTCAATAAACTTCATAAGGGCATGCACAGACTCACAGGATATATTTGCATCAAAAGCAACACCCACAGACGCCAGATGAACAAAAGCTGAAAGAACACACAACAGAGAATACACATGCTTACTGAACTATAAATGAGAACTAATATTCATAAACCTAATAAATATACTAAAAATACAAATATAAAGTCCGATATAAAATCAGAATTGCATGTTATAAAGTGAAAAACTCACAAATCAAAAATTCAGCCCAATTCTGACTTTATATCTCACAATTCTGACTTTACATCTCACAATTCTGACTTTATATCTCACAATTCTGACTTTATATCTCACAATTCTGACTTTACATCACACAATTCTGACTTTATATCACACAATTCTGACTTTATATCTCACAATTCTGACTTTATATCTCACAATTCTGACTTTATATCTCACAATTCTGACTTTACATCACACAATTCTGACTTTACATCTCACAATTCTGACTTTACATCACACAATTCTGACTTTATATCACACAATTCTGACTTTATATCTCACAATTCTGACTTTATATCACACAATTCTGACTTTATATCTCACAATTCTGACTTTACATCACACAATTCTGACTTTATATCACACAATTCTGACTTTATATCTCACAATTCTGACTTTACATCTCACAATTCTGACTTTACATCACACAATTCTGACTTTACATCACACAATTCTGACTTTATATCACACAATTCTGACTTTATATCTCACAATTCTGTCTTTATATCTCACAATTCTGTCTTTATATCTCACAATTCTGACTTTATATCTCACAATTCTGTCTTTACATCTCACAATCCTGACTTTATATCTCACAATTCTGACTTTACATCTCACAATTCTGACTTTATATCTCACAATTCTGTCTTTACATCTCACAATCCTGACTTTATATCTCACAATTCTGTCTTTACATCTCACAATTCTGACTTTATATCTCACAATTCTGTCTTTACATCTCACAATCCTGACTTTATATCTCACAATTCTGTCTTTACATCTCACAATCCTGACTTTATATCTCACAATTCTGTCTTTACATCTCACAATTCTGACTTTATATCTCACAATTCTGACTTTATATCTCACAATTCTGACTTTATATCTCACAATTCTGACTTTATATCTCACAATTCTGACTTTATATCTCACAATTCTGACTTTATATCACACAAGTCTGACTTTACATCTCACAATTCTGACTTTATATCTCACAATTCTGACTTTATATCTCACAATTCTGACTTTACATCTCACAATTCTGACTTTATATCTCACAATTCTGACTTTATATCTCACAATTCTGACTTTATATCTCACAATTCTGACTTTATATCTCACAATTCTGACTTTATATCACACAAGTCTGACTTTACATCTCACAATTCTGACTTTATATCTCACAATTCTGACTTTATATCTCACAATTCTGACTTTATATCACACAAGTCTGACTTTACATCTCACAATTCTGACTTTATATCTCACAATTCTGACTTTATATCACACAATTCTGACTTTATATCTCACAATTCTGACTTTACATCTCACAATTCTGACTTTACATCTCACAATTCTGACTTTACATCTCACAATTCTGACTTTACATCTCACAATTCTGACTTTATATCACACAATTCTGACTTTACATCTCACAATTCTGACTTTACATCTCACAATTCTGACTTTACATCTCACAATTCTGACTTTACATCTCACAATTCTGACTTTACATCTCACAATTCTGACTTTATATCACACAATTCTGACTTTATATCTCACAATTCTGACTTTATATCTCACAATTCTGACTTTACATCTCACAATTCTGTCTTTACATCTCACAATCCTGACTTTACATCTCACAATTCTGTCTTTACATCTCACAATTCTGACTTTATATCACACAATTCTGACTTTACATCACACAATCCTGACTTTACATCTCACAATTCTGTCTTTACATCTCACAATCCTGACTTTACATCTCACAATTCTGTCTTTACATCTCACAATTCTGACTTTATATCACACAATTCTGACTTTACATCACACAATTCTGACTTTATATCTCACAATTCTGACTTTATATCTCACAATTCTGACTTTATATCTCACAATTCTGACTTTATATCTCACAATTCTGACTTTACATCTCACAATTCTGACTTTATATCTCACAATCCTGACTTTACATCTCACAATTCTGACTTTATATCTCACAATTCTGACTTTATATCTCACAATTCTGACTTTATATCTCACAATTCTGACTTTATATCTCACAATCCTGACTTTACATCTCACAATTCTGACTTTATATCTCACAATTCTGACTTTATATCTCACAATTCTGACTTTATATCTCACAATTCTGTCTTTACATCTCACAATTCTGACTTTATATCACACAATTCTGACTTTACATCTCACAATTCTGAATTTATATCTCACAATTCTGACTTTATATCACACAATTCTGACTTTACATCACACAAGTCTGACTTTACATCTCACAATTCTGACTTTATATCTCACAATTCTGACTTTATATCTCACAATTCTGACTTTACATCTCACAATTCTGACTTTATATCTCACAATTCTGACTTTATATCTCACAATTCTGACTTTACATCTCACAATTCTGACTTTATATCACACAATTCTGACTTTACATCTCACAATTCTGACTTTATATCTCACAATTCTGACTTTATATCTCACAATTCTGACTTTATATCTCACAATTCTGACTTTATATCACACAATTCTGACTTTATATCTCACAATTCTGACTTTATATCACACAATTCTGACTTTACATCTCACAATTCTGACTTTACATCTCACAATTCTGACTTTACATCTCACAATTCTGACTTTACATCTCACAATTCTGACTTTACATCTCACAATTCTGACTTTATATCACACAATTCTGTCTTTACATCTCACAATTCTGACTTTATATCTCACAATTCTGACTTTAAATCTCACAATTCTGACTTTACATCACACAATTCTGACTTTACATCTCACAATTCTGACTTTATATCACACAATTCTGACTTTATATCTCACAATTCTGACTTTATATCTCACAATTCTGACTTTATATCTCACAATTCTGACTTTAT
This sequence comes from Romanogobio albipinnatus, assembly GCA_023566225.1. Taxonomy (NCBI): domain Eukaryota; kingdom Metazoa; phylum Chordata; class Actinopteri; order Cypriniformes; family Gobionidae; genus Romanogobio; species Romanogobio albipinnatus. Next base: position 47,133,142 of record CM042246.1, on the reverse strand, counting down.
ATCTCACAATTCTGACTTTATATCTCACAATTCTGTCTTTACATCACACAATTCTGACTTTACATCTCACAATTCTGACTTTATATCTCACAATTCTGACTTTATATCTCACAATTCTGACTTTACATCTCACAATTCTGACTTTATATCACACAATTCTGACTTTACATCTCACAATTCTGACTTTATATCTCACAATTCTGACTTTATATCTCACAATTCTGACTTTATATCTCACAATTCTGACTTTATATCACACAATTCTGACTTTATATCTCACAATTCTGACTTTATATCTCACAATTCTGACTTTATATCTCACAATTTTGACTTTACATCACACAATTCTGACTTTACATCTCACAATTCTGACTTTATATCACACAATTCTGACTTTATATCTCACAATTCTGACTTTATATCACACAATTCTGACTTTATATCTCACAATTCTGACTTTACATCACACAATTCTGACTTTATATCTCACAATTCTGACTTTACATCACACAATTCTGACTTTATATCTCACAATTCTGTCTTTACATCTCACAATTCTGACTTTATATCACACAATTCTGACTTTATATCTCACAATTCTGTCTTTACATCTCACAATTCTGACTTTATATCACACAATTCTGACTTTATATCTCACAATTCTGACTTTATATCACACAATTCTGACTTTATATCTCACAATTCTGACTTTACATCTCACAATTCTGACTTTATATCACACAATTCTGACTTTATATTTCACAATTCTGACTTTATATCTCACAATTCTGACTTTATATCTCACAATTCTGACTTTACATCACACAATTCTGACTTTATATCACACAATTCTGACTTTATATCTCACAATTCTGACTTTATATCACACAATTCTGACTTTATATCTCACAATTCTGACTTTATATCTCACAATTCTGACTTTATATCACACAATTCTGACTTTATATCTCACAATTCTGACTTTATATCTCACAATTCTGACTTTACATCTCACAATTCTGTCTTTACATCTCACAATCCTGACTTTACATCTCACAATTCTGTCTTTACATCTCACAATTCTGACTTTACATCTCACAATTCTGACTTTACATCTCACAATTCTGACTTTATATCACACAATTCTGTCTTTACATCTCACAATTCTGACTTTATATCTCACAATTCTGACTTTAAATCTCACAATTCTGACTTTACATCACACAATTCTGACTTTACATCTCACAATTCTGACTTTATATCACACAATTCTGACTTTATATCTCACAATTCTGACTTTATATCTCACAATTCTGACTTTATATCTCACAATTCTGTCTTTACATCTCACAATTCTGACTTTATATCTCACAATTCTGACTTTATATCTCACAATTCTGTCTTTACATCACACAATTCTGACTTTACATCTCACAATTCTGACTTTATATCTCACAATTCTGACTTTATATCTCACAATTCTGACTTTACATCTCACAATTCTGACTTTATATCACACAATTCTGACTTTACATCTCACAATTCTGACTTTATATCTCACAATTCTGACTTTATATCTCACAATTCTGACTTTATATCTCACAATTCTGACTTTATATCACACAATTCTGACTTTATATCTCACAATTCTGACTTTATATCTCACAATTCTGACTTTATATCTCACAATTTTGACTTTACATCACACAATTCTGACTTTACATCTCACAATTCTGACTTTATATCACACAATTCTGACTTTATATCTCACAATTCTGACTTTATATCACACAATTCTGACTTTATATCTCACAATTCTGACTTTACATCACACAATTCTGACTTTATATCTCACAATTCTGACTTTACATCACACAATTCTGACTTTATATCTCACAATTCTGTCTTTACATCTCACAATTCTGACTTTATATCACACAATTCTGACTTTATATCTCACAATTCTGTCTTTACATCTCACAATTCTGACTTTATATCACACAATTCTGACTTTATATCTCACAATTCTGACTTTATATCACACAATTCTGACTTTATATCTCACAATTCTGACTTTACATCTCACAATTCTGACTTTATATCACACAATTCTGACTTTATATTTCACAATTCTGACTTTATATCTCACAATTCTGACTTTATATCTCACAATTCTGACTTTACATCACACAATTCTGACTTTATATCACACAATTCTGACTTTATATCTCACAATTCTGACTTTACATCACACAATTCTGACTTTATATCTCACAATTCTGACTTTATATCTCACAATTCTGACTTTACATCACACAAGTCTGACTTTATATCTCACAATTCTGACTTTATATCTCACAATTCTGACTTTATATCACACAATTCTGACTTTATATCTCACAATTCTGACTTTATATCACACAATTCTGACTTTACATCTCACAATTCTGACTTTATATCTCACAATCCTGACTTTATATCACACAATTCTGACTTTACATCTCACAATTCTGACTTTATATCTCACAATTCTGACTTTACATCACACAATTCTGACTTTATATCTCACAATTCTGACTTTATATCTCACAATTCTGACTTTATATCACACAATTCTGACTTTATATCTCACAATTCTGACTTTATATCACACAATTCTGACTTTACATCTCACAATTCTGACTTTATATCTCACAATTCTGACTTTACATCACACAATTCTGACTTTATATCTCACAATCCTGACTTTATATCTCACAATTCTGTCTTTACATCTCACAATTCTGACTTTATATCTCACAATTCTGACTTTATATCTCACAATTCTGACTTTACATCTCACAATTCTGACTTTATATCTCACAATTCTGACTTTACATCTCACAATCCTGACTTTATATCTCACAATTCTGTCTTTACATCTCACAATCCTGACTTTATATCTCACAATTCTGTCTTTACATCTCACAATTCTGACTTTATATCTCACAATTCTGACTTTATATCTCACAATTCTGACTTTATATCTCACAATTCTGACTTTATATCTCACAATTCTGACTTTACATCTCACAATTCTGACTTTATATCTCACAATTTTGACTTTACATCTCACAATCCTGACTTTATATCTCACAATTCTGACTTTATATCTCACAATTCTGACTTTACATCACACAATTCTGACTTTATATCTCACAATTCTGACTTTACATCTCACAATTCTGTCTTTACATCTCACAATTCTGTCTTTACATCTCACAATTCTGTCTTTACATCTCACAATTCTGACTTTATATCTCACAATTCTGACTTTACATCTCACAATTCTGACTTTATATCTCACAATTCTGACTTTACATCTCACAATTCTGACTTTATATCTCACAATTCTGACTTTATATCTCACAATTCTGACTTTACATCTCACAATTCTGACTTTACATCTCACAATTCTGACTTTATATCTCACAATTCTGACTTTACATCTCACAATTCTGACTTTACATCTCACAATTCTGACTTTATATCTCACAATTCTGACTTTACATCTCACAATTCTGACTTTATATCTCACAATTCTGACTTTACATCTCACAATTCTGACTTTATATCTCACAATTCTGACTTTATATCTCACAATTCTGTCTTTACATCTCACAATTCTGACTTTATATCTCACAATTCTGACTTTACATCTCACAATTCTGACTTTATATCTCACAATTCTGACTTTATATCTCACAATTCTGTCTTTATATCTCACAATTCTGACTTTATATCTCACAATTCTGACTTTATATCTCACAATTCTGACTTTATATCTCACAATTCTGTCTTTACATCTCACAATTCTGACTTTATATCTCACAATTCTGACTTTATATCTCACAATTCTGTCTTTACATCTCACAATTCTGACTTTATATCACACAAGTCTGACTTTACATTACACAATTCTGACTTTATATCACACAATTCTGACTTTACATCTCACAATTCTGACTTTATATCTCACAATTCTGACTTTATATCTCACAATTCTGACTTTATATCTCACAATTCTGTCTTTACATCTCACAATTCTGACTTTATATCTCACAATTCTGACTTTATATCTCACAATTCTGACTTTATATCTCACAATTCTGTCTTTACATCTCACAATTCTGACTTTATATCACACAAGTCTGACTTTACATTACACAATTCTGACTTTATATTACACAAGTCTGACTTTACATTACACAATTCTGACTTTATATCACACAATTCTGACTTTACATCTCACAATTCTGACTTTATATCTCACAATTCTGACTTTACATCTCACAATTCTGACTTTATATCACACAATTCTGACTTTACATCTCACAATTCTGACTTTACATCTCACAATCCTGACTTTATATCACACAATTCTGACTTTATATCACACAATTCTGACTTTATGTCACAATTCTGACTTTACATCTCACAATTCTGACTTTACATCTCACAATCCTGACTTTATATCACACAATTCTGACTTTATATCACACAATTCTGACTTTATGTCACAATTCTGACTTTATATCTCACAATTCTGACTTTATGTCACAATTCTGACTTTATATCACGCAATTGCGAGTTTACTTCTAGAAATTCTGAGAAAAATCTGAATTGCGCGATGTAAACTCTCAATTGTGAGATAAAAAGTCACAATTATCTTTTAAAATGTTTTATTCTGTGGCAGAAACAAGCTTCCATATAAACCTGACCTGTATACGAAAATGTAAAACATTTATACAATTTATACATTTGTACACTCAAAAAATTAGCTTTTGTCCAATTTAAGCTTTTTTGAACAGTTGTGTTTGTGAAGTATAACCAAATACACCCATAAACACACAACCCTAAACCTCTCAAACAGAACACATGACTCGCCTCACTCTGTACACATATGAACTCAACCACATCAGATTAATCAGAACAATAAGAGAGATCATAACGTTATTCATGTTCAGGGTCAGAGCCTTCAGACAGTAATGACTCCTGCATATCCTCATGTGTACAAAACGTTCATTCAGCGAGGGCAGAAAGAGTGTGGAGCGAGAGAGCGGGAAGGTTACATCCGCCAGCAGGAATGTCAGAAAATTCAACAAAATCTTCCATAATGAGGAGTCTGTGTTTCTCATGAGTATACTGCACATCGCATAAACTAGAATCTGAAACAGTATGCAATGTTCAACAATAAACATATCAAACAGTAGTATGTTACATTGTTGCCATCTAACCTCACTGTGTTCCATTTAGAATTCAAGATTCTTTATAGTGTTTATAATTGCAACCATCGCCATGGTGATCAGAAAGAGGTCACAACTTCACTATGCCATTAACTCAAAGTCAAAGTTGAATGTGGGTAGTGTCCTCTCAAATAATGGTATTTACATACTGCATATTTATACAAATAACACACAATAGATGTGTCATGCTCCCAAACACACATACACACACACACACCAAATACGCCTAAAGGACTGTGACATCTGTAAACAAACATAATGCTCTGCACACATGGCAAAGCAGGATGAAACACACCTATGTATAAACATAGACACACACACACTTGTACAATACTACAAACACTATTGCAAAATGTGTATGTATCTGTGGCGAGCGGCGAGGCTGAGGGACCGTGAGAGCGGGACATCAGTGTGGATGGGCGCCAGCTGCGTGCTGCAGCGGTCTCGTGTCTCACGGAGGAGTGACGGGAGTATAAAGGAGGAGCGACGACAGTGAAGGACGAGAGAGGACCAGGCCTGGATTATAATTTGTGTTTTGTGTACGTTTGTGTGCGCTGCAATCGCCCGTGAGGGGCTGCCGCTTTTACTTTCATTTTGTGTTCATTTGTTTTATTAAAGTGTGTTGAATGTTCGCCGGTTCCCGCCTCCTTCTTCCCACACAAACAAACTCTGTTACAGTATCAAATCAGTCATGCTAAAGCCTTTAAAAAAATCAAAAAGGAATATGACTCTAAATTCTGATTGAGCCAAAGACATTGGATTGTATGCACACATTCAGCTTACAGATTCTGAACTATATTAGCCCACGTGGAAGAATTGCTTATTCTTATAACTATAATTCGCAAAACATTTGGCCTTTAATCTGTAGCTTTACATCTGGTGCGCACACACACATGGACCACATTTGGATCAGTAGATCAAATCTGAGGGATCCTGTGAATGAACAAACTAGATTTATTCAAGACATCCTTCCTCATAGATCACACGGAAAACCTCTGTGTGACATACATCCTGACCACACAATAGAGAAACATCCCCCACCGTATTTTAAACACTGAACAGGAAGGTACCTGATTCTGTAAAGATCTAGTTTTCTTTGTATATATTATAAACACTCTGCGGAGTAACAAACTCTCTGTATAAACTGTACACACATTATCACTCAAAACTGAAGGGCAGATGCATATGACTAGAAACATTGACACTAATTAATTAATGACTCTTCTGATTAGTAAGCGACTACCTAGCATCATGATTGTGAGATCTGCACCCAAATTCAGTTTGTTTTCTGATTAAACCCGATCAGGACGGTCACAGCTAAAAAAAGAATAAAAGTAGGACACTACAAGAGCTTCAGGGAAAAGCAATGGCAACACGATCAAAGAGATCAAAGTGAAATGGTTCATCTGAAAACATGGACAAATCTGGAAAGTCGTGAAATATGTTTACCGTCATAACATGACCACAGGAGGTCAACAAATCCAGAAAGTAACAAATCTCCAGATGTTTGTCGGAAGATTGGAGCCTTTCCTACTAATTTGGTCATAAACCTGCCAGGCATGTATTAAATTGGGGTTTTTACATAAACATTGGCATATAAACAGATGAATCTCACAGAAATATGTCCAGGACACATTGTACATTTAAACTAAAAGCCAGGTAAAGATGAAGGATTAAGTCAATTTTACGAACATCTAAGATAATTTTCACATACTTTTTTAGTTAATTTTTTAAAATTCTTTTAATGATGATTCTCGTTAAATTCTTATTAATTATTTTATTTTGTATTTTTTTTTGCTTTACAGTTATGAGTAAACGGTGCTTAATTGTCATGAAAGAATGCGAGCAATTTTATGTTCCTATTCTTATTCAATATATATATATATATATATTATTAATTATATATAGAATTATTATAATATATTTTTTTGCTTTACAGTAATGAGAATTTGGAGTAAACTGTGCTTAATTGTCATGAAAAAATGCAAGCAATTGTATGTTCCAATTCTTATTCAGTATTTTGTATGTATGTATATATATATATATATATATATATTGCAAACGGTGCTTAATTGTCATGAGAAAATGCGAGCAATTTTACAACAAAATTGTTCCAATTCTTATTCAGTATTATATATATATATATATATATATATATATATATATATATATATATATATATATATATATATATATATATATATATATATATATAATACTGAATAAGAATAATATATATATATATATATATATATATATATATATATATATATATATATATATATTAGGGCTGTCAAAAGATTAATCACGATTAATCACGTCCAAAATAAAAGTTTGTGTTTACATAATATATGTGTGTGAACTGTGTATAATTATTATTTATATATAAAAACACACACAAGCATGTATATATTTAAGAAAAATGTATTATATTTATATATAAAATATTTATATTTATATATAATATAAATTATATAAATGTATACAGTATACACATGCAAATATTTCTTAAATATATACATGAATATTTATATAAACATAATTATACAGAGTACACACAAATATATTATGTAAACACAAACTTTTATTTTGGATGTGATTAATCGTGATTAATCTTTTGACAGCCCTAATATATAGATATGGATATATAGATATGTGTTCCACCACCGCCGTTCATCTTCAGAACACAGATGAAGATATTTTTGTTGAAATCCGATGACTCAGTGAGGCCTGCATAGCCAGCAATGACATTTCCTCTCTCAACATCCATTAATGTACTAAAAACATATTTAAATCAGTTCATGTGAGTACAGTGGTTCAATATTAATATTATAAAGCAACGAGAATACTTTTGGTGCGGCAAAAAAACTAAACAACGACTTATAGTGATGGCCAATTTCACAACACTGCTTCATGAAGCTTCGGAGTGTTATGAATCAGCGGTTTGGATCGCCAAAGTCACGTGATTTCAGCAGTTTGCCGGTTTGACACGCGATCCGAATCATGATTCAACTCGCTGATTCATAACACTCCGAAGCTTCATGATGCAGTGTTTTGAAATCGGTTATCACTATATAAGTCATTATTTTAGTTTTTTTGGCGCACCAAAAATATTCTTGTCGCTTTATAATATTAATATTGAACCACTGTACTCACATGGACTGATTTAAATATGTTTTCAGTACATTAATGGATCTTGAGAGTGTAAATTACATTGATGCCTATGCAGGCCTCACTGAGCCATCGGATTTCGACAAAAATATCTTCATTTGTGTTCTGAAGATGAACGGCGGTCTTACGGGTGTCAAACGACATGAGGGTGAGGAATAAATTACATTTTCATTCCTGGGTGAACTAACCCTTTAATTGGCATGAAATGCAAGCCAATTTATGTTCCTAAAAGTATCATGACAGGTTGTGTGAGATTCACCCTTAAAAAGTTGGAAAGAAAGAAGGGAAAGGGGAAATTAAAGATGATTTTTATCAGGGTGAAAAAGAAAAGGTAAGAAATCAAGAAGAAGAGTAACAAGGAGTGTCAAAATGATTATTGTGTGTCCAGAATCTGCTATGGACCAGGACCACACACACACACAGCCCTCTCTCTGTCCTCTGGACCATTAACATTTCTTCCATTTCTATTGAAACATGCCCACCTCCTCTTTCTCTCTCTCACTCACACACATACACGCACACACACACACGCACACACACACACACACACACACACAGAGCACGTGTCATGATAGCAGAGCCAGATGGCAGCCCAGAGACCCGAGACACTAAATGACTCCCAAGAGACTTAGCGTTGGGACATTACATCCAGGATGGAGAGAATGAGAGAAAGAAAGAAAGAGGAAAATCTCCCTTTCTCATGCTCATCCCTCCATAGACATAAACACAGGAGATTATAGAGGAATTCAGTTTCAACAAACAGCAAACTCATATAACACTTGCCCAAAACTCTACAAATAACCACTTCACATGCCATTGAGAAACTTGCAAATGTAAACGGACAATTTCCTACACAAGAATTCAAGGAAATGAGAATCGTCAATCAAAGCCGCCTATGGGATAACCCAGATGTGACACGCTCACACGCGCAAAGTAGGTCACATGACTCAGACGTGTGGAATCAATAACACAGGTTCAGCACAACAGGAAGTCAGGGGTCAATGAATGACCTCTGGAATCCTGTTATTCCGCCACCTCTTTCTCCCACTACCTACTTCCTCTTTCCCTCTCTCCATCCGTCATATTCCCGCCTTTTCCTTCCCCCATCCAAAACCTCATTCCTATCTGTCGGTCTGTTCCTCTTCCTGTCCATCTGTTGTCCATGTCTCTTTCAACCTCGCTTTAGAGCTTCTGTTCTGTATATTCTTTAATGTCTGCTCTATAATTCTGTTTGCTTCATGTCTTCCACCTAAACCAGTGGCTCTCAACAGATGGCTCACACACAGCGGGGGAAAACAATGCTAATTGCACATAATAAATTGCAGCTAATCCCATATGACCATGTATAGTTTGGTTATATGAGATTAGCTTCATTTTATGACTTACATTTAGCATTGTTTCTCCCTGCTGTCCATGACTCATCATCTGAGAACCAGGGGGCAGACATGTTTGTTTAGTTTTGTACGATAAACAATTTTGCTACAAGCATCGCCACTTGACGTCTAATGTAAATTCTGGGTCCTTAAGCAAAAACTGTTTTTTTTGTACCACTAATCTAAATCTGTTTTCCCTTCAGACAACCATGTTTCCAACTCTAAAATCCCAAAGTTCATGTTATTCTGATACTCTCTAAGCCTCTTTCCTTACTGCGTCTTAATTTTCTCCTCCCTTCTTGTCTGACACCATCCAGACTTTTGCTCAACGCTTTTCTTTTTGTTCTTAATATATCTGCACTCTTTTCCCCTGAGTTTCCGCTTTTTCCTCAGTTCTTCCTCCCTCTTCCTGTAAAGTCACAGGACTCACACCCTGCCAATCTATTGCAGTTTTTGGGAGCCAGTTGCCAAAACATAAAAACTGCACTATGACGTACACTTGAAGCATATTTAACACATTACCCAGTTGCATCACTCAAACTAAAACTATGCTCCTAAAACATTGAGAAACCCATGGCTTCAACATGAGTAATAATCAGCCCTGAGGTATTTTCCACCTAAACTACCGGCCAAAAGTTTGGAATCAAAATGTTTTCGAAAGAAGTTTCTTCTGTTCACCAAAGCTGCATTTATTTGATCAAAAATGCAGTAAAAATAGTAATATTGTGAAATATTATTACCATTTAACAGAAATGTTTTCTGTGTGAATATATTGTAAAAATGTAATTTATTCCTGTGATCAAAACTGAATTTTCAGCATCATTACTCTAGTCTTTAGAGTCACATGATCCTTCAGAAATCAGAGAAAAAGGGTGTCAAAATTGTACCTGTAGGGGTACAACAGCTTGTCACTGGGGCAGTGCCCTTAAAAGGACATCTTTGTACCTTTTTTACTCCTAAAATGTGCATATTAATATCAAATATGTACCTTAAGGTACTATCATTAACCTTTTTGTGGTAAAAAAGGTACAAATATGCCCTTTTAAGGGCACCGCCCCAGTGACAAGCTGTTGTACCCCAACAGGTACAATTTAGACACCCTTTTTCTCTAATATGATGATTTGATGCAAAAGCATTGTACTGTTTTTACTGTATTTTCAATCAAATGCAGCCTTGGTGAGCTTAAGAGACGCAAGTAAAAGACGAAATCCATTAGTGGCACAACAGTGAAGAATCTGATTGGCTGTGGGGATGAGTATGCTCTCACCTCAATGGCTGAGTTCATTAAGTGCTTCCTAGTCAAAGTCATGTTTAGTGTGTTGTTATGACTCAACATGGGAGTCTTGACAAACACAAAGTCGCTCCTGCTGGAGAGCGTTGAATAGCAGGGCCTGTAGGTCCGTGTGTGAGGTTCTTGAGACCCTCCGACCACCTCCATATATCTAATGGGTCCATCAGTGTTAAGCTGGAGGTGAAGGTCCTTATGGTTTCTCTGCTGGTAAGCGTGCCGGGAGCGGAAGCCCGTCTTAGAATAGCAGCACGCCGAACCGTCCTTGTGCTTGATGCATCGTACCAAGAGCACCGCCATGGTCAGCAGCGACACCAATGTCACACAACCCAGGGCGATTATGAGGTACAATGTGACATCCGTCATTCCCTCCCCCTTGCGTTTGGTAATTCGGAAGTCTGTAGATTTGTCTGCGCTTTTCTCCTCTATGGTGACCGTAACCGAGACGCTAGTGGACAGAGCTGGCTGGCCGTTGTCTTGTACAACCACTATGAAGCTGTAAGCTGGGTGAGTTTTACCGCCCTGTTCATCGTCCATGAGTTTCTGTGCGGTACGCAGTTCGCCCGTGTGCGGCTCGATGTGAAACAGCTGTGAATCGTCCCCGGGAGCGATGCTGTAGAAGAGCCATGCGTTGTGGCCGCTGTCGGGGTCAACGGCGACAATCTTGTTCACGCGATGGCCGACGGGGGCGCCGTGTGGGACGGTCAGCTGGAGCCCTGCGTCTTCAGAGTGGGCGGGGTAAAGGATTACAGGCGGGTTGTCATTCTGGTCGATCACAAAGACGTGCACGGTGACATTGGACGCCTGCAGCGGTGCTCCGGCATCCCGCACCTGCACCTCGATCTTAAACGCGTTCATTTGCTCGTAGTCCAGAGAGCGCATGGTGAAGATGTTGCCGTTCTCTGGGTTTATGTAGACGTATGAGGAGATGGGGCTGCCGTGGATGGCGGTAGGCAGGATGGAGTAGGTCAGTCGGGCATTGTCGCCCACATCTGGATCGGAAGCCGAAATGCTTACTATTAGAGTACCAGGAGCGTTATTTTCAGCTACATCCACTGAGTAGGAGTTCTGCGAGAACACTGGAGCATTATCATTGGCATCTGACAGACGGACCGCAAACGTCTTCTGAGAGGAGAGCGGAGGCGAGCCGGAGTCGGTCGCCGTGACAACGACAGTGTACTCATCAATGGCCTCTCTGTCTAGACGTCCTACGGTCACAAGTGTGTAGTGTTCACCAAAGGCTGACTTTAATTTAAACGGAAGTCCTTGGGATACTCCAAGTGTCACTTTCCCGTTATCCCCAGAATCTAAGTCTTTTGCACTGATCAAGGCAATAACAGTGCCGGTTTCAGCATCCTCCCGGATGGGGCTGGTTAGGGAGGTCAATGTCACCTCCGGAGTGTTATCGTTCACATCGATTATTTCCACTTTGATGTTGCATGAGCCCTCCATGGCGGGAGAGCCTCCGTCCCTGGCTTGAACTGTGATGTCATACACGGTTGCTTCCTCATAATCCACATCTCCCACAACACGGATTTCCCCTGATGTGGAGTCAACGCTGAACATTTTAAATATTCTCTCTGGTGTATATTTACTGAACAAGTACGATATTTTCCCATTTATCCCAGAGTCTACATCAGTGGCGTTCAGTTTTGCCACAAGTGTTCCCGGAAGAGAGTTTTCCAAGAGACTGACCCTTTTCACCGGCTCATCAAACACGGGCGCGTTGTCATTCACGTCCAGCACCCTAATAAGCAGGAGGGTGGTCCCGGATTTCTCCGGCTGTCCTCCGTCCACGGCCGTGAGCGAGAGGCGAAACGCGGCCTGTGTCTCACGATCCAAAGCCTTTTCCAGGACGAGCTCCGGAATTTTACTGCCGTCGATTTTAGTCTCCACGTTTAAAACAAAATAGTCGCTCGTGGAGAGGCTGTACGTGCGCAGGGAGTTAATGCCCACATCGGGATCGCGTGCGCTTTCCAAACGGAATCGCGTTCCTGGAGAGGCCGCCTCAGAAATCTCAAGTGATGAATTCACGTTGGGAAACTGCGGCGCGTTGTCGTTTACATCGTCAATATGAACAAGAACTCTGTGGATTTCTATAGGGTTCTGAAGAACGATTTGAAGGTGCAAAGAGCAAGTCAAACTTAAAGCGCACATGCGCTCCCTGTCTATCGTCTCTCTAATAACCAAGACACCGTTAGGATTTACCTCGAAATATTGCGCGTTAGATTCCGACATGACCTGTAGGTTTCTTTCAGTAATCCTCGTGGCGCTGAGACCCAAATCTCTCGCTATATTCCCAACGACAGACCCCGGCTTCTGTTCCTCCGGTACCGAATAACGGAGCTCACCAGACGCGATTGAGAGGTGCATGAGGGAGAGCGCGAGGCAGAGCACGGGCCACGAGCGTCTCCGCTCCATTATGAGCGATCCGGGGAAGGGAAAAGTTTCAACTTTTTCGTCTTTTAGAATCCATATTCCAGTTAAAGCGGCGCTACGATGTCGTGCGTAACGCAATCCAAATCGCGCGGAGTGAAAGAAGAAGTTTAATATAATTCATGATGGCTGTAAAGCTTTCGGGGGAAAAAAACAGTCCTCCATCCAGCTCTTCTCCAAAACTCCCTGAATTAGCTGCGCCTCCGCTGCGCAACAGGGCGGAGACTGAGTCACAAAGAGGTCCGTCCTATTGCACCCACCCATACACACACACACACACACACAGAGAGAGAGAGAGACCCACAGTCTTCCCCTAGAGCGCGGAGAAGCTTTCACAGCTCAGGTCGACCTGTTTCCAACACACATGCCAGTGATCCCATGTGGTTTCAAATATTTACGAGCCCAGATAAACAGCATTAAAGACTCAAAGGAAAGCTGCCAGTTTGTGAACACGGCCACAGACCACAAAACCATTAAAAACATATACTGACAACACAGGCAATGTTGCATCTCACAGTAAAAGATACGCAATTAGATGTTTTATGATGATAAACCACAGACGAGATATTATTTGATATGCGATTTATTATATAGAATAAAAACGAAACTCTACAATCTCTACAGGTCGACACGTACTACAATGAGTAGCCGCTAGACGGCGCAGTTTCAACAAGCGTGATCAGATTTTGTATTTATTTGTAATGTTAAAACGTAAGATGGAGTGTAATAGATGGACAGATTTAATAGTCAGCAATGTTTCCCTCTCTCTTTCTCTGCTCCATGTGAAACGGGACGGTAAGGAGAGGCTGGATTAATTGGTCAGTGAAGTTCTGCTATTTAAACTTATCAAATATTAATCTACCTTCAAAGATACAAAAATCCCCATGAGATGATACTATGTAATATAAAACCAATAACAACAACAACAACAATAACTAACAACAAAACCTACAACAATTATATAAAATTATTGCAAAACAACATAGCTATTGCATACAAATTACAATGCCGTTCAAAAGTTTGGGATCTGTAATACCACCAAGGATGCATTTATTGAATAATAATAAAAAAACTGTCATATTGTGAACTATTATTACAATTTAAAATAACTGTCTCTATGTTTAAAAAAAATATTATTAATCTTCAGTGTCACATGATCCTTCAGAAATCATTCAAAAGTGACAGTAAATGCATTTATAATGGTACAAAAGATTCTATTTCAAGTAAATCCTGTTCTTTTGAACTTTCTATTCATCAAAGATGACAAAGAATCCTGGAAAAAAAATGAACACAACTGTTTTCAACATTGATGATAATCGTACATGTTTCTTGAGCAACAAATCATATTAGAATGATTTCTGACTGATCATGTGACTCTGAAGACTGGAGTAATGATGCTGAAAATCCAGCTTTCATCACAGGAATACATTACACTTTACAATATATTCAAATAAAAATTGCAGTAAAAAAAATGCAGCATTGGTAAGCATTCGAGACTTTTGTTGTGTGATTTAAAATGTTTTTCTTAATTTAAAGATACAAAAACTGTTTAAATAGGGTGTATCAATATTTTTCGTTATATTATAGCATATTTCTAAATATTTACATTAAAACTTATCATATCACATTATTAAACTATGTCAATATTCATATTGAACATTATTATAATTATTATTATTATTTTGTTCTCTATTCATTGCTTTCTTTAAACCTGTAAATACCTTTAAAGATACAAAAATCGCATACAATAATAACAATAACAACTTTAACAGATTATTATTATTATTATTATTATTAATGTAGTATTATTATTAATTATTATTAATGCTACATATGTATACATCATACTTTTATACAGAAGATAACATTTTAGATATTGTATTAGAAAATCCCACAATAACAACAAAACCTACACAATGATATAAAACATTGCATAACTACATAATTACTATATATATATATATATATATATATATATATATATATATATATATATATATATATATATATATATATATCCTCCTGGGACCCAAGAATAGACTTTTGTCCACTGTGGTGGACATTATATTTTAGTGAATTTCTCTGACATCATACATGTCACATGTCACAGTCTGGATGTCCTTTAAAGAGCACATCCGGGGCTTTGCAGGGATACCAAATGTTTGGAGGTTTCACCAGGACAACAACTTCTTCTTGGTCTTTAAATACGGCTGACATTAATGTTTAGCCCTCTTATGGAAATATGATCATATTTTTTAATTATCATTTAAATCTGTTTAATTTTCAAATTGTTTGTTATAAATCAACATCTCAGGAAAATGTTATGGGGTTTCTAATCAAAATATGACTTTCTGTTACAAAACAGGGCATTGATTTCATAAATGACCACTGTAGTGGATGCCAGGATTTAAATCATGTTTATCAGGCATTTTGGAGACATAACAAGTCAACAGGGAAATAAATTACATATCAATATTCCTATGAAATATTAGATATTATTATGAAAATGTTGCCAATTTTTCCTCCCATTATTACACTTCTTTTTTCATTACATGTTGCACCAAGAACACATTAATATGCAAATTAGATGCAGTGAATAGATTCATTGTATTGAATGGGAAAATCCAAGTATTGTCATTTTACCCACATATTTAATAAAGTAAAATGGTATTTGAATGCATTTCATTATATCTTTCATAACATAGTTCAGAATCATCTTTAAATAAAGTTTGTTTAAAAAAACCCTGAAACCTAAAAATTGATTGGTGAATTAAAAATAAATCCCATTGTTTTTGCCTATACATGCAATTTCATGTCAACAAGCTGTCAACTACAGAGGACATATCATAACATATGAATAAAATATCATTTTTCAAAAATGTTTTTTTTCCCATTGGTTTATTATGCTCTAAACAATGTAATGACATTAAAAAATACTAAATTCAAAAAACTTTTTTTCTGGGTCCCAGGAGAGATTCAAAAACTACATAGATGAGGTTGTATAAGTGGGTTGTGTAATTTTAACTTGTGTGGTTTAAAATGTTTTTCTAAATTTAAAAAAACAAAAACTGTATGAACATGGGTGTATAAATATTTTGCATTATATTATAGAATATTTTTAACTATTCAGGTCAAACCTTATCATACAACAATATTAAACTGTCAGTATTCATATTAAACATTATTATTCATTGCTTTCTTTACATCTGTATATATAACTGTGTAAAACTAATACCATATGATGTTAATAAATCTTTAATTAGGTGCAGATGATAGATTTGTAGACTTCTTAAAGCGTATATGTGAAATCATAACCATGTGACTGACAGCAGCACGTGTGTGTTCGTGCGTTATCTTTACCGCCGCCCTGTGGTGAGTTCATGAGCTGCAGCTCTGCGCGTTAAGTGGCAGGAGGGGAGGGGCGAGCGGAAAACAAGATAATACACGCGCACATCCATGCTCATGAAGGAAACGAGAACAGTCCAAACAATGTATTCAATAAAACTATTAATGATAAATAAAAAAACTTAAAACTATAAAAATAGCAAGTGAGAGGTCTGAGAGAGAGCGCGGATCTCACATGTTGTTATGAGAGATACGGAGGAAAAGGAAAAGGATGCAAGAGCCCGTTTCAGCACCACAGTGGCGGACAGCGCCACTCAGCTAAACGCAGACAACCGAACCATCTGCTCCTCTCTCTCTCTCTCTCTCTCTCTCTCTCACACACACACACACACACACACACACACACACACACACACACACACACACACACACACACACACACACACACACACACACACACACACACACACACACACACACACACACACACACACACACACACACACACACACACACACACACACACACACACAATCTGTAATCCCATCAGCTTTCAGTAAACGAGTCAGCCACCTCTTTATACAAAGAAATTAACCTCAATCCAAACATCAAGGCAGTGACTGTCAGTCTTTTGGCATCACAGACTAACTACAAAAATACCCAGGCAGCTGCATTACATACAACAGTCTCAGTCAAATTGTGCAATGCTGAAAATCTTCAAGTTGACATTTTCTAAAGTATAATCTATTTCAGCTGTATAGGTTGCTCCTATAGTGGACAAAGTATTCACAGTATTCCACCAGACAAAGCAGAAACAATGTGGAAATGTATATTTACACCTTTCACAGGTGAATATCATGAGAAAATGTGAAACGAAATGTTACATAATATAAGATTTATACAGTTTAAGTGCAATGAAACAGACTGGTTTATTTGGCTGACATAACTACTGTGAATATGTTTACTACCAGTCAAAAGTTTGGACACACCAACTCATTCCTTATTATTTTCTACAGTTAGAATAATACATTTCCTTACGCATCCGCTCATCAATTTTAAAAATAAATAAACAAATACATTTGCAAATGTTTTGTGAAGGCATTCATACATAAACACAATACAACATTACCAGCAAAAAACTACCAGCAAGCATTTAAGTAGAAGACTTATGATTAATTAAAAATGATTTTAAGATACCCTTATCCCGAAATTAATGTGTATCAAAACTGTTGACGTGTAGCGTTTATTATAAAGTGCAAAATATCATATCTAAACTATGTTTATCTAAACTATGATAAGGATAAGGGATAAGGGTTTTTAAAATTGATGAGCGGATGCTTAAGGAAAAGTATTATTCTAACTGTAGAAAATAATAAGGAATTTCGACTGGTAGTAAATATATTCACAGTAGTTATGTAAGCCAAATAAACTGTTTTCATTGCAGATCATTACAGATCTAAACTATGTTTAGATCTACCTTTAGAAGTGGAATTATAAAATGTGGGTGTGAGTATGAGTATGCAAAATGCATTTTACACAAGAAACAAGCACAAAATTAGGTGATACATGTGTGTGTCTTCAATGCAACTCTTACCTTGATTTGCAGACATGAGTAAGGATCAGACACATGAGCAGGAGGAGAAGATATCACAGCATCAGCAGCAACACGGACATGAAAAAGAAGAAGAAGAGATTTGATTAGTGATGAAACAGCAGACGTGTGCAGGAGCCTCATACTTACCAAACCCTGCATGAGACCTTCAGCAGATCTCTAGACACCCCAGCAAGAAATACATGAACATTTGTTTATGTGAGTCAGACAGAAAGTTTAATGAAAGAAAAAAGAGAGAATGGTCAGAGAAATCGCACACCTTTGTTAAGCAGCAGCTTCAGATATTAATAATTCAAACCTCCATATCCAAACCTCCATATCACACACACGCACACACAGAGACATGTTTTATGAGGACAGGAGATGACAATACAGGAAAAAATGTTTGCCCTCAGAATGACAACAGTGCTCAAAGTGTTTAGAAGGTGCTGTTATCTCAAGTAATATATTTTGTAAAACGTGTAAAACGTTTATTATTATATACAAGTTATAATTCTTTGATTACATCCTAAAAAGCATTATGAGGTGTCCAAAGCGCACACACACACACACCATTTATCTTCATAACACGTTCATTTTGTCATCATTTGCTATATCCAACTAAAGTAAGTCCAAAAAAGATATAAGTCCTTTTCTACCTATATATATATACCTATATATATATATATATATATATATATATATATATATATATATATATATATATATATATATATATATATATATATATATATATATATATATATATATAATATCATATAAACCTATTACTAGGATAGTGGGATAGTGGCTGTTTATTAGTACTTATAATGCACATATTAATGCTTTATTCTACATGACCTTATTCTACATCCCTTAATCCACCCAATACCTAAACTTAACAACTACCTTACTAACAATTAATAAGCAGTAAATTAGGGGTTTATTGAAGCAAAAGTCGTAGTTATTTATATATATATATATATATATATATATATATATATATATATATATATATATATATATATATATATATATACTACGACTTTATAGGAAGAAAATAAGAGACCGCTAACATTGACTTAATGTTACAACTCAAGAGTTGTATATACATATATATATATATATATATATATATATATATATATATATATATATATATATATATATATATATATATATATATATATATATATATATATATATATATA
Organism: Romanogobio albipinnatus; assembly: GCA_023566225.1. Classification (NCBI taxonomy): domain Eukaryota; kingdom Metazoa; phylum Chordata; class Actinopteri; order Cypriniformes; family Gobionidae; genus Romanogobio; species Romanogobio albipinnatus. The sequence goes on along the minus strand of CM042246.1, from coordinate 47,113,442 downwards.
TATATATATACATGTGTGTGTGTTTGTGTGTGTGTGTGTGTGTCTTTGTGGGCATGTTTTTGTGTATGTTTTGTGACACAAATGTGTATAATGACATGGGTATGACATAGGTATTACAAGGAGAGGGTGAAATATGAGGACGTTACCCATGTCCTCACTTTTCAAAAGGCTTATAAATCACACAGAATGAGGTTTTTTTCACAGAAAGTACACTTTGCAGTTTCCTGTGATGGGTAGGTTTAGGGGCAGGGGCAGTGTAGGGGCATAGAAAATACGGTTTGTACGGTATAAAAACCATTACGCCTATGGAATGTCCCCACATTTCACAAAACCCCCCCTGCGTGTGTGTGTGTGTGTGTGTGTGTGTATGTGTGTGTGTACAAACTGTTATTTAACATTTTATTTTCTATTTTCAAATTCTATTGCATATAAGTGCATGGGGGGGAAATAAAATATTATTGAAGAATGAAAGAATGAAAAAGAGATCTATGTCCTCTTGAACCAAATAATGAGACAATATGTTTAGCTTATTACAGAATTCCAGCTCTCACTGATGTAATCGTGCTCCCTATAAAAACACACACACTTGTCCCTTCCCCCAACACATTAACCCAGAATCTATGGTGACTACATGCCTCCATCTATGACAGGGGAGTCTAGGGCCTTTAGCTGCGCCTCAGCACATCACATCCAGCCCTGAACCTTTCACTGCCCCCCTGTGGACTCAAGAATAATGGTACAGCCCTGCCTGTGAGTCAGCCTGTTGCCATGGCAACACCATCCCACCAAGGGATGGAAATTGGGCCAGAAGATGAAGAGGAGAAAGCATTTATGACATAAAGACAGACCATATTTATCCTCCACAAAAACATCGAAAATGTAACACCACTTGTTATTTAAGCGCAAACTAATGTGATTTAAGCTAATGCTAGAGATATCATCAGTGTCACTACAAGCTAAATTTAAGGGCTAAAAGTATAAGCATGTTTTGGGGAGTTCTGCAGTCTGGCCATGCAGAACACACAAATACATCAGACAATGACTGCAGGGAGGTGCAGACGGAGAGGGGGAGGGGAGAAATGAGAAACAGGATGGAGAGAAATAGACAGGCAGGAAAGAGAGCTCCTCTTGTATAGAGAGATGAGACACTTGATATACCTATAAAATAAATAAATGATACAATAATACATTACAGTCTTTGAAGGAAAGGTTTTATATGGAACCGTAAAGAGTTCCGTCAGCCGCTTCATTTATAGATTTGGTTTTAATAAGTATTTTATAAATTGAACAGCTTGTATACATACTTTATCACTAGAACTGACATTTCTCCTTACACGGAACCTTTTTGTCAAAGGGTTCTTTAAAAAAAAAACATTCTAAGAATACTTTGTTTTTATGATAAACAGTTATACTTGTATCTGACATTAACAGGAAACCGAGTCAATCACAACGACACATCCCACTCTCAGATATAACAAACAAAAACAACTAGCATTAATAGCTTTGCAGCCACATGGCTTTAGTTTCCTGTCTGTGGACGCAGGTCACTGTATGTGTGTTTCTGTACTGTCTCACTGGCCTTGATAAACCCAGTTTAATCCTTTCAGAGGATCAGTGTACTCACACACACACACACACACACACACACACACACACACACACACACACACACACACACACACACACACACACACACACACACACACACACACACACACACACACACACACACACACACACACACACACACACACACACACGCACGGTATAAACACACAAATCAATACATACAATCTCACACAGAATGATTTGCTTGGATGTTTCAGGTCAGCATGACTCTGTATGATCTATATTGAGAGCATGTGCACTTTAAATAACAGCATTCCTCTCCGAATCAACAATCATCCCATATTAATCTTCTCTGGAAGCCACACCTGTTCACAAAGCTCAGGAGAGACAGATTTCTTAAGGAGAGATGCAGTAAAGAACAGAAAATAAAGCTGGAACTCTTACATTATGATATGAATTCAAGAGACACAGGAATCAGTTTTTCTGGCAAATATTTGTTAAATGCTTCTCCTTTGTTTACAACCACAGGCACAGCAAAATATAAACATACTAAAACATGGTCCAAAGATGCTTTTGGGATCTGGACAGGGGTCAGCATGGGCACCCTGACTGGTCTGCGGCTATGCAGCCCCATACGCAACAAACTTTGATGCACTGTGTATTCTTACACCTTTCTATCAGAACCAGCGTTAACTTCTTGCTCCGCACGGGCATCAATGAGCCTTGGCCGCCCATGACCCTGTCGCCGGTTCACCACTGTTCCTTCCTTGGAGCACTTTTGATAGATACTGACCACTGCAGACCGGGAACACCCCACAAGAGCTGCAGTTTTGGAGATGCTCTGAGCCAGTCGACTAGCCATCACAATTTGGCCCTTGTCAAAATCGCTCAAATCCTTACACTTGCCCATTTTTCCTGCTTCTAACACATCAACTTTGAGGACAAAATGTTTACTTGCTGCCTAATATATCCCACCCACTAACAGGTGCTGTGATGAAGAGATGATCAATGGTATTCACTTCACCTGTCAGTGGTCATAATGTTATGTCTGATCGGTGTACACTCACCTAAAGGATTATTAGGAACACCTGTTCAATTTCTCATTAATGCAATTATCTAATCAACCAATCACATGGCAGTTGCTTCAATGCATTTAGGGGTGTGGTCCTGGTCAAGACAATCTCCTGAACTCCAAACTGAATGTCAGAATGGGAAAGAAAGGTGATTTAAGCAATTTTGAGCGTGGCATGGTTGTTGGTGCCAGACGGGCCGGTCTGAGTATTTCACAATCTGTTCAGTTACTGGGATTTCCACGCACAACCATTTCTAGAGTTTACAAAGAATGGTGTGAAAAGGGAAAAACATCCAGTATGCGGCAGTCCTGTGGGCGAAAATGCCTTGTTGATGCTAGAGGTCAGAGGAGAATGGGCCGACTGATTCAAGCTGATAGAAGAGCAACTTTGACTGAAATAACCACTCGTTACAACCGAGGTATGCAGCAAAGCATTTGTGAAGCCACAACACGCACAACCTTGAGGCGGATGGGCTACAACAGCAGAAGACCCCACCGGGTACCACTCATCTCCACTACAAATAGGAAAAAGAGGCTACAATTTGACAAAAGCTCACCAAAATTGGACAGTTGAAGACTGGGAAAATGGGACCCACTTTATATTAGGTGGCCTTAACTACTATGTACTAACATTTTAATGAATCATTTGATACAATGCACTTATTGTGTACATACATGTTTTTACATTGTACTTACATTTAAAAAAATTCCTGCATGTAATTACATCTGTAATTCATTTCTGTAGTTACATTTGTAATTACACAGTTGACACTTCCCTTACACCTACCCTACCCTTAAAAACCACCACACCTGTCGCTAACCCTACCCGTATCCCACCTCAATATCAGCAAAGGTGTTTTGCAATACAATATAAACACAGTAAGTACATTTTACTTATTTTCTGATGTAAGTACATAGTAGTTAAGGCCACCTAATATAAAGTGGGGCCGAAAAATGTTGCCTGGTCTGATGAATCTCGATTTCTGTTGAGACATTCAGATGGATTTTGGCGTAAACAGAATGAGAACATGGGTCCATCATGCCTTGTTACCACTGTGCAGGCTGTTGGTGGTGGTGTAATGGTGTGGGGGATGTTTTCTTGGCACACTTTAGGCCCCTTAGTGCCAATTGGGCATCGTTTAAATGCCACGGCCTACCTGAGCATTGTTTCTGACCATGTCCATCCCTTTATGACCACCATGTACCCATCCTCTGATGGCTACTTCCAGCAGGATAATGCACCATATCACAAAGCTCGAATCATTTCAAATTGGTTTCTTGAACATGACAATGAGTTCACTGTACTAAAATGGCCCCCACAGTCACCAGATCTCAACCCAATAGAGCATCTTTGGGATGTGGTGGAACGGGAGCTTCGTGCCCTGGATGTGCATCCCACAAATCTCCATCAACTGCAAGATGCTATCCTATCAATATGGGCCAACATTTCTAAAGAATGCTTTCAGCACCTTGTTGAATCAACGCCACGTAGAATTAAGGCAGTTCTGAAGGCGAAAGGGGGTCAAACACAGTATTAGTATGGTGTTCCTAATAATCCTTTAGGTGAGTGTATATTACTAATGTAAAGTAAGCATACACACACCTGACAGAAAGTACTCAAGTTATAAAACGGTAGCACTTTATTTTACAGTCCTGTTCCACATGTCTAAGATGTACTTATTACAGTAGTTTCAATAACTGGGTATTAACTTATATTAACCAGTACTTTCTTAGGTAAGTACACTGTAAGTACATGTACTGTAAAGTAAAGTGCCTCCTAAAAAACATTGCACAATCGGTCAGATCCTATAATCAACGTAGCCATGTTAGTTTTTAAATTCAAGATATGACTGGTCAAAATAAAGCAGAACATAGGATACAAAGGTGATCTTGACCATTATATATAAAACAGTGGCCTTGATCTTTCATACTAGCTTTTATACAGCAGCAATCTACCAATGAAGAATGCTTTGAAGCGAGAAGCTCATTTCAGTGATTTGTGAGGAAACAGCTCCTCAAAGCTCAAGAGCATGTGGATTTATGATGTACATTAAAAGAAAAGGCGTTAATAAGTCCAGGAACCGAAGATTAGAGTAACGAAGGCCAGATGTGGGACATTCAAGGCAAAGAGGGCAACGGTTCACACGGTCACAAATGAAGAAGTGCGGATGTGTGCACCACACACCAACAGCAGAATGTGCGTTTGTGTATGAGTGACCTTGCATGCAATTCAGGTCAACACTAAAGACAGTCATGCTCCTTTTCATTTCATAAAGACGGAGATATAATAACATGAAAACGACACTAAAACTGTAGCTAAAAAAAGTAGCAGCTTCCTGTAGTAGTGGTTTCCAGAACATCTGACAAGCACATGTCTCTCTTTACACAGCTCTTCTTTAATGTGCTGCAGAGGATCCACAAATAATAATGAGCCCATTAAAGAGCAGCTAGCATGGTACACTGGAAAATAAACCAAATTATACAAGCTATAAAGCTGAATTCGACATACTTGCTCTTTGTACAAATTTACTTCCATAATACGACGCATTTCAGAGTGGAACAAAATATACTAAGATATGATTTAGAGCAGAGCAAACATGATCGCTTCTAAATCTCATATAAGCATTTTTCCTGCATTTTTTAGCTCATTTATGATACTTATGTTTGGTTGAACACATTAGTAAATACATTTTACATGTATAATAAAACGGACTTATTTATCAGCTCTTACAATGGTAAAATCAATCATTTCTAGAGTTTCTCTCTGTCATTCATTTGTCTGTATATGGTTAAATCCTCCACATCTTCATATTCTATACTGTCTGCCTGTTGTCACAGGACTGCGCAGCTTTGTACATGCTCAAAATGGCTGCCAGCATCGCACTGCAGTGGTCTTATGTAGAGATACTGAGTGCAGACTGGTGTTCTCTCGCTCTCTCTCTCCAGTCATGCATCATCTTGTTTACCATTACGCACTTGCATTTTCTCCTCAAATAATTTGAACTGTGCGTGTGTATCAGGACATGTTTTAATGTTGTGTGTGTGAAGCAGAAAATGGGAAAATAGTGTGCAGTGTCCCTGTTCTTCCTCCATCTCTCTCACTCTCCATCCATTTGCACCCTCACAATTCTGATGAATCTGAAAGAATGATCTGAGAATGCATTCAGTTGCTTTGCCGGTTATTCTTCATCTGATAAAGCAAGGATTCAGTAAGGATGTTGCTGTATGCCGCTGTTATTTTGGTTGCATTAGCCTCGCCTCACACACAAACCCTCCCCCGCGACTCTGCAGTCTGTGAAATCAGAACGCATTTCCTGTTTACTCCTGACACCATTCTAAAGGAGTGATTAATAATGGTATATCAGTTTAAATTCCACTGAATTTTCTTGATGGGCCTAACACATAGGAACATGCAATAGAGCCCCCAAAAATATTTAGATACTTAAAGGGATAGTTCACCCAAAAATGAAAATTCTGTCATCATTTACTCTAACTTGTATACATGTATTTGTTCTGCTGTACACAAATTTGGAAGAATGTTTGTAACCAAGCAGATCTCAGCAGCCATTGACTACCATAGTATTTCCCCCCATACTGTGGTAGTCAATGCCAAATGTCTTCCTTTGTGTACAGCTGAACCAAGAAATGTATAGAGGTTTGGAACAACTTGAGGGTGAGTAAATGATGACAGATTTTTGGATGAACCATCCCTTTAAGGCGCACTGAATATGTGGATGTCAATACACAAGATGAGTGTCATCAAGCCAGTTGTCCTTCATTGGTCCCACTTTATATTAGGTGGCCTTTACTACTATGTACTTATATGAAAGAATAAGTACAATGTACTTATTGTGATCAAATTTTATTGCACACACTTTTGTTGATATTGAGGTGGGATATGGGTAAAGTTATAGACAGGTTTGATGGGATGGGTCAGTTTAAGGGTAGGGTTTGGTGTAAGGGAAGTGTCAACAGTGTAATTATAAATGTAACTACAGAAATTAATTACAGATGTAATAACATTTAAGTACAATGTAAAACCATGTATGTATACAATCAGTGCATTGTATCAAATAATTCATTTAAATGTTAGTACATAGTAGTTAAGGCCACCTAAAATAAAGTGTACTTTTGTGAACTTGTGAACATCCACTAAAAATCACCAAAAATTGCGCAATAATGATAGATAGAAAAGATCATGCAGCTTTTGAGTCATGGAGTTATAGATGCCTGATGTTCAGAAATGTGTAAGTGTAAATTAAAGGACCAAATACTGTATAAGCAAGACTTTACAGGTCAAGAAATCTCACCTCTGCACTAACATCTGGTTCCTCTGTATTCCTGTTTTGCTTTGGCACGGTCCTAGTGCCACTTAAGTTGACATTTAAAACACTTTGACTAGAGGGCCGCAAAAACTTCAGATCACTCTTTCTGGAGTCAGTGGTTCCACACACCTCATAATTGTACACGTGCTGTAAAGTTCCTGTGCCGCCTACGTCTGCGTAAAGAGGCGGGTAATACGGAATAACTGGAAGATTCGCTCCAGATTTATAAAACATCCGCTCGCGTCTCCATCTGTAGCATTTGACTGACAGTATGGCAATGATAGACACGATAAAGAGAAATGAAACCACGGCCAAGGCCAAGACTAGATAGAAAGTCAGGTTGTCGTTGTATTCCTTGTCGTGCGTAAAGTCAGTGAACTCCGAGAGCACTTCAGGGAAGCTGTCCGCCACCGCCACGTTAACATTGACTGTAGCTGATCGAGAGGGCTGGCCGTTGTCCTCCACTACAACAGTGAGTCTTTGTTTGACAGCATCTTTATCTGTCACTTGGCGAACAGTTCTTATTTCTCCATTCTGTAAGCCCACTTCAAACAGCGCCCTGTCTGTGGCTTTCTGCAGTTTATATGAGAGCCAGGCATTCTGTCCAGAGTCCACATCAACAGCCACCACTTTAGTCACCAGATAACCCACATCTGCCGAACGAGGCACTATTTCAGCCACCACAGAAGCGCCTGACTGGACCGGATACAGAACCTGAGGCGCGTTGTCATTCTGGTCCTGAATGATTATTTTCACGCTCGCGTTGCTGCTGAGAGGAGGAGAGCCTCCGTCCTGCGCTTTTACTGTGATTGTAAATGATTTTAATTGTTCATAATCAAACGATTTTGTTGCATAAAGCGTCCCACTGTCGGAGTTGATAGAAACAAAAGACGAAATTGGTGTTCCGTTCAAATCATGATCTGATATTAAGTAGGATAGGCGTGCGTTTGCTCCCAAATCTGCGTCATGCGCTTTAACACTAAACAAAGACAGGGAGGGCGAATTATTCTCCATCACATACGCATTATATGATTCCTGCTCAAACTGAGGTGCATGATCATTTACATCAGTGATCTTTACGTTCAAAGTCTTTTTACTAAACAAAGAAGGGCTGCCGCTGTCTTTGGCTGTGATGGTGATGTTATACTCAGGGATGTCTTCTCTGTCTAGCTCGGAGTCCGAGACAATACTGTAATAATTAGTCAAAGATGATTCGATTTTAAACGGAAGGTCTCTGTCAATAAAACAAGTAATCTTTCCGTTTTCTTCAGAATCGCTGTCTTGTATATTTATCATGGCCACTACGGTTCCAAGTGGCGAATTCTCAGGAATACTGTTAGAGAAAGACATAAGCGTCATTTTTGGAGTGTTATCGTTTACGTCTGTTACTTCCACAATCACCTCAGAAGAATCTGATAACCCCCCCTGATCTTTAGCTTGAATTTTAAACTCGTGTATCGCAGACTCTTCGAAATCAAGCTCCCCCATCAACCTTATTTCCCCGCTGGATGGATCGACAGAAAACAGGTCTCGAATTTTGGGTGTGGTGTGTTCGAAATAATATCCAATTTGTCCATTCGAGACAGTATCCGCATCGGTTGCATTAACAATAACTAGCAACGATCCTTTTGCGGTGTTTTCTGGGATAGATATTCTGTATGTGTCCTTTTGGAAAACCGGAGCATTGTCGTTTATATCTAAAACAATAACGTGTATTTTTACCGTGCCAGTGCGTTTCGGGTTGCCTCCATCTATAGCAGTTAAAGTCAAATATAAATGCTCTTGCTTCTCTCGGTCTAAGGGCATTTGCAAAACAAGCTCGACGTTTTTACTGCTTCCAGATCGACTTTGAGTCTTTAGTGTAAAATGATCAGTAGGATGAATTGAATAACTTTGAATACTATTAACTCCGACATCAGGATCAACTGCGCTATCCACAGTAAAACGCGCTCCGGTTGAAGCAAACTCACTGATTTCTAACGTAATTTCACCTCTTGTGAAGGCAGGACTGTTGTCATTAACATCCAATATTTCTATGGTGATGCGATAGAGTTCGATAGGATTTTCTAAGATGACTTCAAAGCTCAGACTGCATGCGGATACAGCACCAGCGCACAAAAGCTCCCGGTCGATTCTCTCCTTAATAATGATGTGCCCTTTCTCCCGGTCCAGCCCAACATATTCCCGGCCACCTGCTGTAAAGATCCGCGCTTTCCCCGTTGTCAGCCTTTTAAGCTCAAGACCCAGGTCTTTAACTATGTCTCCGACGAATGAACCGGGTGCCATCTCCTCTGGCACGGAGTAACGGACCTGTCCGAGCGCGCCACAGAGAAAGTGTGCAAAGACCAGCAGAACACACGACGGCCATGCAGAACGACAATCCTTCCTCCTCATGTTGATGGCAAAGCTTTGATTTATCTTTCACGAAAATATGAAATATAATATCCAATCGATAGCGCAGAAAGGTCTAATAATTAAAGTGAAATCTAAAAATGAAACAAAGCATTTATACTGCCTGTTAAATGCGTCATCCAGGGTTTGCTGCGCGCAAGGCTTTGTACTAAATGCACAGCCCAAAGTGGCACAGAAGGCGTGTATGATGCATAAAATCAGCCAGATCTACCTTATCAACCAACAGCGACGCTTAGGGTTCAATCCAAGAACTGCAAATTGCTTATCACAAGAGAGCTGTTTATGAAAAAAGATGGTAGTGATGGAGTAAGGTGCAAGCGGCAACATCCACTTTTACGCACATCATTGTGAAAGGCCTACAGTGGAGAAAAACTCTCTCGGTTTCTTTTCAAAACAAGCTGAAATAGTTGTATTCACTTTTAAACAGACAAAAGCCTCTTGTATAAAGTCAAAGGAAAATACATAAATGCGTAAAACACTATTCGCGTCCATACGCAATGTGTTTATTGTTTCAAAATGTTGCATGAACAAAACTAAATAAAATATTAAATTAAACACAATCTCATTCCACAAACCTCACCTGATTTTCTGTATCTCTGGATATCTGTTTATGCTCCTGAATGGGATGCAGTGTCTGTGTCCCACTGGTGTCCAGACTAATGATGCTCTGACTACAAGGTCGAACAATTAGATCACTTTTTCTAGAGTCGGTGGTTCCACACACCTCATAATTGTACACGTGCTGTAAAGTTCCTGTGCCGCCTACGTCTGCGTAAAGAGGCGGATAATACGGAATAACTGGAAGATTCGCTCCAGATTTATAAAACATCCGCTCGCGTCTCCATCTGTAGCATTTGACTGACAGTATGGCAATGATAGACACGATAAAGAGAAACGAAACCACGGCCAAGGCCAAGACTAGATAGAAAGTCAGGTTGTCGTTGTATTCCTTGTCGTGCGTAAAGTCAGTGAACTCCGAGAGCACTTCAGGGAAGCTGTCCGCCACCGCCACGTTAACATTGACTGTAGCTGATCGAGAGGGCTGGCCGTTGTCCTCCACTACAACAGTGAGTCTTTGTTTGACTGCATCTTTATCTGTCACTTGGCGTACAGTTCTTATTTCTCCATTCTGTAAGCCCACTTCAAACAGCGCCCTGTCTGTGGCTTTCTGCAGTTTATATGAGAGCCAGGCATTCTGTCCAGAGTCCACATCAACAGCCACCACTTTAGTCACCAGATAACCCACATCTGCCGAACGAGGCACTATTTCAGCCACCACAGAAGCGCCTGACTGGACCGGATACAGAACCTGAGGCGCGTTGTCATTCTGGTCCTGAATGATTATTTTCACGCTCGCGTTGCTGCTGAGAGGAGGAGAGCCTCCGTCCTGCGCTTTTACGCGGATGTTAAATTCTTTTGTTTGCTCATAATCAAAAGAACGAACAGCAAGAATCTCTCCGCTCTCTGCATTCACTGAAATATAGGTCGAAGCAGAGACGCCATTCACAAGAATATCCTCTAAAAAATATGAAATGCGCGCGTTATTGCCGGAGTCTTTGTCATGCGCTTTAACAGATAAAACAGAGACTCCGGGGGAATTATTTTCCATCACATATGCGGTGTATGACTGACGCTGAAACACAGGGGCGTTGTCATTGACATCAGAGATTTTCAGTGTCAGTGTTTTATTAGTAGAGAAAGATGGCGAGCCCTCATCAATAGCAGTTATTGTGATATTAAACTCTGATATTTCTTCGCGGTCTAAAAACTGCTCAGTAACTAAAGTGAAGAAATTTGAGGAAGACGATTTGATGCGAAATGGCAAATCTGAATTAACTAAGCATTTAAATCGTCCGTTTTTACCGGAGTCTATATCTTTAATGTTGAGCATCGCAATCACTGTGTCTGGGGTGGAGTCTTCTGGGATGGGACTGGAAAAGGAGATAAGGCTGATAACAGGTGCATTGTCATTAACATCAGTCAATTCAATGAGCACTTTACTATTATCCGTGAGCCCTCCCTTATCCATGGCTTCAAGATTCAATTCGTATTGCTTTGATTTTTCATAATCCAAAAGGCCATTTACGCATATTTGCCCAGTGTTCTGATCGATTCTAAAAAGGTCTACGTCTTTCCCAGAGCTTTGTGAAAACGAATATGTCACCTCACCATTTGCTCCTTTGTCTTTATCTGTAGCACTTACTGTCAGCACCACTGTACCTATCGCTGCATTTTCTGCTAAAGAAACTCTGTACACTGACTGACTGAACGCGGGTGTATTGTCGTTTGCATCAATTACTGTGACGCTTATTTTAACTGTTCCGGATTTTTGAGGGCTCCCTCCATCAAACGCAGTCAGGGTTAATTTCAGTTCTTCATCCCTCTCCCTGTCTAACGGCGATTTCAAAAGCATCTCTACGTATTTTGTACCATCATTGCGCGATAACTCTTTCAATGAAAAATAATCAGTTGGTATCAGAGTATATCTTTGAAGCGTATTCAAGCCTACATCAGGATCGTGCGCACTGTCTAAAGAAAAACGAGCACCGGGTACGGCAAGCTCACTTATCTGAAAGTGTATCTCTTTTCTAGTAAATACAGGAGCATGATCATTGATATCTAATATTTCCACATCAATTCTATGCAGCTCCATGGGGTTTTCTAGAATGATCTGAAAATGTAAAGAGCAGGGAGACACTTGTGCGCACAGCTCCTCTCTATCTATCCTCTCTTTCACTACCAGCGTCCCTTTATCCACATTCAGACCGATGTACTCACGACTGTCCTCCGTAAAGATCCGCGCTCGCCCAGATTTCAGCCTCTTAACATCCAAACCGAGATCCTGAACGATATTTCCCACCAGCGAGCCCTTTGTCATCTCCTCTGGAATAGAATAACGGACCTGCCCGCGCGCAACGGCCATGACAAAGACGCAGAGCACGAGAGGCTGCATTAGCCATGATGAAATCCGCGTCGAAGATGCGCCTCGTTGGGCGTAAAAACAACAGAGAACCGACATCATCCAAATCTTCTATTGCATACAGAAGAAAAGACAACGAAGAAAAGATTCAGAAAGGTTGAAATATATAATCTGAAGACACTGGGCAGCGAATGTCTCGATGTTCAGTGTTAAAGAGAGACCGTCTGAATGAAAAAGATATTCTGCAGAATGTGATGTCAGAAAGTGGAGGAGGATCTAAAAATGAGTGTTTAAAGCCCGAACATACTGACCAACAGCGGCACTTAGAGTTTAAAATAAATATTGCATTGAAAAATGTTTGATAAATAGCAAATCGTAATTAAACAAGCTATAATGATAATAATAATAATAATAATAATAATAATAATAATAATAATAATAATAATCATCATAATAAAATTGTATTACTGACATTTTAATGCAGATGTTGAATTCAACAAAATACTTACACAAAGGGACACAATGTAGTCAAAAAGCAAAGTGGAAAATATAAAACTGACATTTCTGTCAGGTAATGATTGACAGATAAATTGGAAAGCAGACAATTCATATTCAATTCAATTCACTCGAGCTCACCTGATCAAAAGAATCATCATTCAATATCTCCCTTTGCGCATGCGTGAGTGTCTGAGTTCCACTGGTGTCCAGACTAATGATGCTCTCACTGCAAGGTCTGACGTATTTCAGATCACTCTTTCTGGAGTCAGTGGTTCTGCAAACCTCATAATTGTACACGTGCTGTAAAGTTCCTGTGCCGCCTACGTCTGCGTAAAGAGGCGGATAATACGGAATAACTGGAAGATTCGCTCCAGATTTATAAAACATCCGCTCGCGTCTCCATCTGTAGCATTTGACTGACAGTATGGCAATGATAGACACGATAAAGAGAAATGAAACCACAGCCAAAGCCAATACTAGATAGAAAGTCAGGTTGTCGTTGTATTCCTTGTCGTGCGTAAAGTCAGTGAACTCCGAGAGCACTTCAGGGAAGCTGTCCGCCACCGCCACGTTAACATTGACTGTAGCTGATCGAGAGGGCTGGCCGTTGTCCTCCACTACAACAGTGAGTCTTTGTTTGACAGCATCTTTATCTGTCACTTGGCGTACAGTTCTTATTTCTCCATTCTGTAAGCCCACTTCAAACAGCGCCCTGTCTGTGGCTTTCTGCAGTTTATATGAGAGCCAGGCATTCTGTCCAGAGTCCACATCAACAGCCACCACTTTAGTCACCAGATAACCCACATCTGCCGAACGAGGCACTATTTCAGCCACCACAGAAGCGCCTGACTGGACCGGATACAGAACCTGAGGCGCGTTGTCATTCTGGTCCTGAATGATTATTTTCACGCTCGCGTTGCTGCTGAGAGGAGGAGAGCCTCCGTCCTGCGCTTTTACGCGGATGTTAAATTCTTTTGTTTGCTCATAATCAAAAGAACGAACAGCAAGAATCTCTCCGCTCTCTGCATTCACTGAAATATAGGTCGAGGCAGAGACGCCATTCACAAGAATATCCTCTAGAAAATATGAAATGCGCGCGTTATTGCCGGAGTCTTTGTCATGCGCTTTAACAGATAAAACAGAGACTCCGGGGGAATTATTTTCCATCACATATGCGGTGTATGACTGACGCTGAAACACAGGGGCGTTGTCATTGACATCAGAGATTTTCAGTCTCAGTGTTTTATTAGTAGAGAAAGATGGCGAGCCCTCATCAATAGCAGTTATTGTGATATTATACTCTGATATTTTTTCACGGTCTAAAAGCTGATCGGTGATCAAACTGTAGAAATTCTGGGCAGATGACTTCACCTTGAAAGGCAAATCTCTGGCAATAGAACATTTAACCTGTCCGTTTCTTCCTGAATCTAAATCTTTGACATTCAGCATCGCTATCACAATTTCTGGTGCTGCGTCCTCGGGTATTGGGTTAGAAAATGAAATCACACTGATTACAGGGGGGTTGTCATTTACATCTGTAATGTCAATTATAACTTTACTAGAGTCAGTTAAACCACCTTTGTCTGTAGCATCTATGTTTAACTCAAACTGCTTCGCCCTCTCGTAGTCCAAATCCCCCTTCACGGTAATTTCACCTGTATTGGTGTCAATATGGAATAAATCAAGGGCTTTTCCTGAACTACGTGAAAAAGAATATGTTATCTCACCGTTTGCACCTTGGTCATTATCAGTTGCGCTTACCTTGATTACTACAGCACCATTCGGTGAATTCTCAAGTAAGGAAACACGGTAAACAGGCAGACTGAAAACAGGGGCGTTATCGTTTGCGTCTATGACCGTAACACTTATCCTGACAGTGCCAGTTCTCTGCGGATTGCCGCCATCAAAGGCTGTAAGGGTTAACTTGTGCTCCTGCTGAGTCTCTCTGTCTAATGGTAATTTAAGAACCATTTCGACGTATTTTGAGCCATCATTTCGTGATAAAACCTTCAAATCAAAATGATCTGTTGGATTTAACGTGTATGACTTGAGCGCGTTAGTGCCAGTGTCAGGATCCTGGGCACTGTCTAATGAAAACCGAGCCCCGGGAAGTGCAGATTCACTTATTTGAAAATCAATTTCCTTTCTGGCAAAAACTGGAGCATGATCATTGATATCTAATATTTCTACATCAATTCTATGCAGCTCCATGGGGTTTTCTAGAATGATCTGAAAATGTAAAGAGCAGGGAGACACTTGTGCGCACAGCTCCTCTCTATCTATCCTCTCTTTCACTACCAGCGTCCCTTTATCCACATTCAGACCGATGTACTCACGACTGTCCTCCGTAAAGATCCGCGCTCGACCAGATTTCAGCCTCTTAACATCCAAACCGAGATCCTGAACGATATTTCCCACCAGCGAGCCCTTTGTCATCTCCTCTGGAATAGAATAACGGACCTGCCCGCGCGCAACGGCCATGACAAAGACGCAGAGCACGAGAGGCTGCATTAGCCATGATGAAATCCGCGTCGAAGATGCGCCTCGTTGGGCGTAAAAACAACAAAGAACCGACATCATCCAAATCTTCTATTCCATACAGAAGTAAATACAATGAAGAAAAGATTCAGAAAGGTTGAAATATATCATCTGAAGACACTGGGCGGCGAATGTCTCGATGTTCAGTGTTAAAGAGAGACCGTCTGAATGAAAGATATTCTGCAGAATGTGATGTCAGAAAGTGGAGGAGGATCTAAAAATGAGTGTTTAAAGCCCGAACATACTGACCAACAGCGGCACTTAGTGCATCAGAGAAATATTACAGTGGAAAATACTGTTGAAGAAAATACATAAACTATATGAACTGCGACCATTGTAGTTTACATTTTGCGTTAAAACAGCTGAAATATAAATAAAAGATGTTTGAACCAAACACCTAAAATATAAGGAAACGAAAAAGTGTGAAACATGAAGTCACCGAAATGATATACGTGCAGTAAACTTCAACTACAGCTGCCAGTGTTTTTCTACTAATCAATTTTTTTTTTAAAAAGCATACAGTGCACATTAATAAAAACGAGGAAGTCAGAAAAAGAAAAAGAAAATTTAAGTAGAAAACAGAAAAGCATTTGAATAACCATTCACCTCGAGCTCACCTGATCAAATGAATTGTCAATATTCAGTCTCTCCCTTTGCGCATGCGTGAGTGTCTGTGTCCCACTGGTGTCCAGACTAATGATGCTCTCACTGCAAGGTCTGACGTATTTCAGATCACTCTTTCTGGAGTCAGTGGTTCTGCAAACCTCATAATTGTACACGTGCTGTAAAGTTCCTGTGCCGCCTACGTCTGCGTAAAGAGGCGGATAATACGGAATAACTGGAAGATTCGCTCCAGATTTATAAAACATCCGCTCGCGTCTCCATCTGTAGCATTTGACTGACAGTATGGCAATGATAGACACGATAAAGAGAAACGAAACCACGGCCAAGGCCAAGACTAGATAGAAAGTCAGGTTGTCGTTGTATTCCTTGTCGTGCGTAAAGTCAGTGAACTCCGAGAGCACTTCAGGGAAGCTGTCCGCCACCGCCACGTTAACATTGACTGTAGCTGATCGAGAGGGCTGGCCGTTGTCCTCCACTACAACAGTGAGTCTTTGTTTGACAGCATCTTTATCTGTCACTTGGCGTACAGTTCTTATTTCTCCATTCTGTAAGCCCACTTCAAACAGCGCCCTGTCTGTGGCTTTCTGCAGTTTATATGAGAGCCAGGCATTCTGTCCAGAGTCCACATCAACAGCCACCACTTTAGTCACCAGATAACCCACATCTGCCGAACGAGGCACTATTTCAGCCACCACAGAAGCGCCTGACTGGACCGGATACAGAACCTGAGGCGCGTTGTCATTCTGGTCCTGAATGATTATTTTCACGCTCGCGTTGCTGCTGAGAGGAGGAGAGCCTCCGTCCTGCGCTTTTACGCGGATGTTAAATTCTTTTGTTTGCTCATAATCAAAAGAACGAACAGCAAGAATCTCTCCGCTCTCTGCATTCACTGAAATATAGGTCGAGGCAGAGACCCCATTCACAAGAATGTCCTCTAGAAAATATGAAATGCGCGCGTTATTGCCGGAGTCTTTGTCATGCGCTTTAACAGATAAAACAGAGACTCCGGGGGAATTATTTTCCATCACATATGCGGTGTATGACTGACGCTGAAACACAGGGGCGTTGTCATTGACATCAGAGATTTTCAGTGTCAGTGTTTTATTAGTAGAGAAAGATGGCGAGCCCTCATCAATAGCAGTTATTGTGATATTATATTCTGATATTGCTTCTCGATTTAATAACTGTTCAGTGACTAAACTATAGAAATTGCTGGTCGATGATTTGATTCTAAAAGGTAAGTCTGTAGCAATATAACATTTGACGTGTCCATTTCTCCCTGAATCTAAATCTTTGACATTTAACATCGCTATCACAGTGTCAGGTGCTGCGTCTTCAGGTATTGAGGTAGAAAATGACATCACGCTTATGACAGGGGGGTTGTCATTTACATCCGTGATTTCAATAAGTACTTTGCAAGTATCTGTTAAACCACCCTTATCTGTCGCTTCTATGTCTAACTCGTGGTATTTAGAAATCTCAAAATCTAAATCACCTTTAACTCTGATCTCCCCGTTTAGAGACCCGATGTTGAAAATATTTGAAACACTACGGCTGCTTTGAGACAAATAATATTCAATATCTCCGTATGCACCCTCGTCTGCATCTGTGGCGGATACTGTAATGATAAGAGAGTCCAAAGGGGTTTTTTCGGGCAAACTAACTCGATAAACGGATTGGGTGAATGATGGAGCGTTGTCGTTTGCATCAAGAACAACAATATTTATCTTAACAGCGCCAGATTTTGCTGGACTGCCGCCATCATATGCGGTTAAAATCAATTTATGTTCACTTTGTTTCTCTCGGTCTAAGTGAGCCTGCAGCACCATCTCTACGTATTTAGTGCCATCAGGGCGAGACAACGATTTTAGTGTGAAATAATCGCTGGGATTGAGTTTATACGTCTGAAGTGTATTAAGACCTACATCTGGATCTTTAGCGCTTTCCAATGAATATCGAGCTCCAGGAATGGCTGATTCACTTATTTGAAAATCTATTTCCTTTCTATCGAATGTAGGAGCATTATCATTAATATCTAATATTTCTACATCAATTCTATGCAGCTCCATGGGGTTTTCTAGAATGATCTGAAAATGTAAAGAGCAGGGAGACACTTGTGCGCACAGCTCCTCTCTATCTATCCTCTCTTTCACTACCAGCGTCCCTTTATCCACATTCAGACCGATGTACTCACGACTGTCCTCCGTAAAGATCCGCGCTCGACCAGATTTCAGCCTCTTAACATCCAAACCGAGATCCTGAACGATATTTCCCACCAGCGAGCCCTTTGTCATCTCCTCTGGAATAGAATAACGGACCTGCCCGCGCGCAACGGCCATGACAAAGACGCAGAGCACGAGAGGCTGCATTAGCCATGATGAAATCCGCGTCGAAGATGCGCCTCGTTGGGCGTAAAAACAACAAAGAACCGACATCATCCAAATCTTCTATTCCATACAGAAGAAAAGACAACGAAGAAAAGATTCAGAAAGGTGGAAATATATCATCTGAAGACACTGGGCAGCGAATGTCTCGATGTTCAGTGTTAAAGAGAGACCGTCTGAATGAAAGATATTCTGCAGAATGTGATGTCAGAAAGTGGAGGAGGATCTAAAAATGAGTTTTTAAAGCCCGAACATACTGACCAACAGCGGCACTTAGTGCATCAGAGAAATATTACAGTGAAAAATACTGTTGAAGAAAATACATAAACTATATGAACTGCGACCATTGTAGTTTACATTTTGAGTTAAAACAGCTGAAATATAAATAAAAGATATTTTGAACCAAACACCTAAAATATGATGAAACGAAAATAGTCAAAAACAAAATAGAACATATAAAATAGCCTTTAAATATTGCAGGAACAATTTATTATGACTCATCCATGCGCGCGCCCGCGCGCGCGCACACACACACACACACACACACATAAAAACCTCTTATAGTTGAATGAGTGTAAACTGGACAAATATATATATATATTTTTAAGACGTTTACTATTTAATGTTGAAAAAAATAAGAATTTAATATGAAAAAGTGTGAAACATGAAGTCACCGAAATTATATACGTGCAGTAAACTTCAACTACAGCTGCCAGTGTTTATCTATTAATCGAAAAAATATTTAAAAAGCATACAGTGCACATTAATAAAAACGAGGAAGTCAGAAAAATAAAAAATAACATTTAGGTAGAAAACAGAAAATCATTTGCATAACCATTCACCTCGAGCTCACCTGATCAAATGAATTGTCAATATTCAGTCTCTCCCTTTGCGCATGCGTGAGTGTCTGTGTTCCACTGGTGTCCAGACTAATGATGCTCTCACTGCAAGGTCTGACGTATTTCAGATCACTCTTTCTGGAGTCAGTGGTTCTGCAAACCTCATAATTGTACACGTGCTGTAAAGTTCCTGTGCCGCCTACGTCTGCGTAAAGAGGCGGATAATACGGAATAACTGGAAGATTCGCTCCAGATTTATAAAACATCCGCTCGCGTCTCCATCTGTAGCATTTGACTGACAGTATGGCAATGATAGACACGATAAAGAGAAACGAAACCACGGCCAAGGCCAAGACTAGATAGAAAGTCAGGTTGTCGTTGTATTCCTTGTCGTGCGTAAAGTCAGTGAACTCCGAGAGCACTTCAGGGAAGCTGTCCGCCACCGCCACGTTAACATTGACTGTAGCTGATCGAGAGGGCTGGCCGTTGTCCTCCACTACAACAGTGAGTCTTTGTTTGACAGCATCTTTATCTGTCACTTGGCGTACAGTTCTTATTTCTCCATTCTGTAAGCCCACTTCAAACAGCGCCCTGTCTGTGGCTTTCTGCAGTTTATATGAGAGCCAGGCATTCTGTCCAGAGTCCACATCAACAGCCACCACTTTAGTCACCAGATAACCCACATCTGCCGAACGAGGCACTATTTCAGCCACCACAGAAGCGCCTGACTGGACCGGATACAGAACCTGAGGCGCGTTGTCATTCTGGTCCTGAATGATTATTTTCACGCTCGCGTTGCTGCTGAGAGGAGGAGAGCCTCCGTCCTGCGCTTTTACGCGGATGTTAAATTCTTTTGTTTGCTCATAATCAAAAGAACGAACAGCAAGAATCTCTCCGCTCTCTGCATTCACTGAAATATATGTCGAGGCAGAGACGCCATTCACAAGAATATCCTCTAGAAAATATGAAATGCGCGCGTTATTGCCGGAGTCTTTGTCATGGGCTTTAACAGATAAAACAGAGACTCCGGGGGAATTATTTTCCATCACATATGCGGTGTATGACTGACGCTGAAACACAGGAGCGTTGTCATTGACATCAGAGATTTTCAGTGTCAGTGTTTTATTAGTAGAGAAAGATGGCGAGCCCTCATCAATAGCAGTTATTGTGATATTGTACTCTGATATTTCTTCACGGTCTAAAAGCTGATCGGTTGTCACTGTATAGAAATTCTGGGCAGATGACCTTATTTTGAATGGTAAATTTGGACCAATTGAACATTTAACCTGTCCGTTTCTTCCTGAATCTAAATCTTTGACATTCAGCATCGCTATCACAGTCTCCGGTGCTGCGTCCTCGGGTATTGGGTTGGAAAATGAAATTACGCTTATCATAGGTGCATTGTCATTAACGTCAATTAATTCAATAATAACTTTACTGGAATCTGTCAAGCCACCTTTATCTGTTGCTTCAACATGTAATTGAAAATGTTTTGATTTTTCGAAATCCAGGTCACCGTTAACAGTGATGCCACCACTTTCGGAATCTATATCGAATAGCTCTAAAGCTTTTCCTGATGTTTGTGAGAAGGAATACGTCAATTCAGAATTCGTTCCTTTGTCTTTATCAGTTGCAGTTACACTCACTATATCAGTGCCCTTCGGTGAATTCTCCAGTAAGGAAACTCTATATACAGGAAGACTAAATACAGGAGCATTGTCGTTTGCGTCGATTACAAGAACAGTTATTTTAATAGTGCCTGATTTCTGCGGACTGCCGCCATCAAACGCCGTCAATGTTAATTTATGCTCCTCTTGATTTTCTCTATCTAGTGGCGTTTGTAGAATCATTTCAACATATTTCATTCCATCACTTCCCATCTGTTCTTTCAGAGAAAAATAATCAGTTGGATTGAGCGTGTATCTCTGAAGGGTATTTAAACCTACATCAGAATCTTGTGCATTATCTAAAGAAAATTTTGCTCCAAGAATGGCTGATTCACTTATTTGAAAGCTTATTTCCTTTCTAACAAAAACTGGAGCATGATCATTGATATCTAATATTTCTACATCAATTCTATGCAGCTCCATGGGGTTTTCTAGAATGATCTGAAAATGTAAAGAGCAGGGAGACACTTGTGCGCACAGCTCCTCTCTATCTATCCTCTCTTTCACTACCAGCGTCCCTTTATCCACATTCAGACCGATGTACTCACGACTGTCCTCCGTAAAGATCCGCGCTCGACCAGATTTCAGCCTCTTAACATCCAAACCGAGATCCTGAACGATATTTCCCACCAGCGAGCCCTTTGTCATCTCCTCTGGAATAGAATAACGGACCTGCCCGCGCGCAACGGCCATGACAAAGACGCAGAGCACGAGAGGCTGCATTAGCCATGATGAAATCCGCGTCGAAGACGCGCCTCGTTGGGCGTAAAAACAACAAAGAACCGACATCATCCAAATCTTCTATTCCATACAGAAGAAAAGACAACGAAGAAAAGATTCAGAAAGGTTGAAATATATCATCTGAAGACACTGGGCAGCGAATGTCTCGATGTTCAGTGTTAAAGAGAGACCGTCTGAATGAAAGATATTCTGCAGAATGTGATGTCAGAAAGTGGAGGAGGATCTAAAAATGAGTGTTTAAAGCCCGAACATACTGACCAACAGCGGCACTTAGTGCATCAGAGAAATATTACAGTGAAAAATACTGTTGAAGAAAATACATAAACTATATGAACTGCGACCATTGTAGTTTACATTTTGAGTTAAAACAGCTGAAATATAAATAAAAGATGTTTTGAACCAAACACCTAAAATATAAGGAAACTAAAAAAGTCAAAAGCAAAACAGAACATATAAAATAGCCTTTAAATAATGTAGGAACAATTCATTATGACTCGCCCATGCGCGCACACACATTAAAAAACCCTATAGTTGAATGAGTGTAAACTGGACAAATATATATGTATAAATATTTAAAGACGTTTATTATTAAATGTTGAAAGTAAAAAATAAGAATAAGAATTTAATATGAAAACGTGTGAAACATGAAGTCACCGAAATTATATAAGTGCAGTAAAAAATCGAAAAAATATTTTTTTAAACACTGCACATTAATAAAAACGAGGACATCAGAAAAATAAAAATAACATTTAAGTAGAAAACAGAAAATCATAAATATTCACTTGAGCTCACCTGATCAAAAGAACCGTCAATATTCAGTCTCTCCCTTTGCGCATGCGTGAGTGTCTGTGTTCCACTGGTGTCCAGACTAATGATGCTCTCACTGCAAGGTCTGACGTATTTCAGATCACTCTTTCTGGAGTCAGTGGTTCTGCAAACCTCATAATTGTACACGTGCTGTAAAGTTCCTGTGCCGCCTACGTCTGCGTAAAGAGGCGGATAATACGGAATAACTGGAAGATTCGCTCCAGATTTATAAAACATCCGCTCGCGTCTCCATCTGTAGCATTTGACTGACAGTATGGCAATGATAGACACGATAAAGAGAAATGAAACCACAGCCAAAGCCAAGACTAGATAGAAAGTCAGGTTGTCGTTGTATTCCTTGTCGTGCGTAAAGTCAGTGAACTCCGAGAGCACTTCAGGGAAGCTGTCCGCCACCGCCACGTTAACATTGACTGTAGCTGATCGAGAGGGCTGGCCGTTGTCCTCCACTACAACAGTGAGTCTTTGTTTGACAGCATCTTTATCTGTCACTTGGCGTACAGTTCTTATTTCTCCATTCTGTAAGCCCACTTCAAACAGCGCCCTGTCTGTGGCTTTCTGCAGTTTATATGAGAGCCAGGCATTCTGTCCAGAGTCCACATCAACAGCCACCACTTTAGTCACCAGATAACCCACATCTGCCGAACGAGGCACTATTTCAGCCACCACAGAAGCGCCTGACTGGACCGGATACAGAACCTGAGGCGCGTTGTCATTCTGGTCTTGAATGATTATTTTCACGCTCGCGTTGCTGCTGAGAGGAGGAGAGCCTCCGTCCTGCGCTTTTACGCGGATGTTAAATTCTTTTGTTTGCTCATAATCAAAAGAACGAACAGCAAGAATCTCTCCGCTCTCTGCATTCACTGAAATATAGGTCGAGGCAGAGACGCCATTCACAAGAATATCCTCTAGAAAATATGAAATGCGCGCGTTATTGCCGGAGTCTTTGTCATGCGCTTTAACAGATAAAACAGAGACTCCGGGGGAATTATTTTCCATCACATATGCGGTGTATGACTGACGCTGAAACACAGGGGCGTTGTCATTGACATCAGAGATTTTCAGTGTCAGTGTTTTATTAGTAGAGAAAGATGGCGAGCCCTCATCAATAGCAGTTATTGTGATATTATATTCTGAGATCATCTCCCGATCCAACAGCTCATCAGTTACTAAACTGTAGAAATTTGGGGTTGATGACTTTATTTTAAACGGTAAATTATGAGGAATAAAGCACTTAACTATTCCGTTTTTACCCGAATCTAAGTCTTTGACATTCAACATTGCTATTACAGTCTCTGATGCTGAATTCTCCGGCACTGGGTTTGAAAATGAAATTACGCTTATTATAGGAGCATTGTCATTTATATCAGTAATTTCAATATGCACTTTGCTGGTATCTCGTAATCCTCCTTTATCTGTTGCTTCCACGGATAATTCATATTTTTTGGATTTCTCGAAATCTAATAGACCATTAACTGTAATACCTCCAGAACTGGGATCAATGTTAAAAAGGCCAGAAGAGCTTTCACTGCTTTGAGAAAAAGAATACGTAACCTCTCCATTAGATCCCATGTCTCCATCAGTTGCACTAACCCTTAACACAATGGCTCCTTTAGAAAAATTCTCTGGAATTGAGGCTCTATAGACTGACTGACTGAAAACAGGTGCATTGTCATTTGCATCTAAAACTATAACATTTATCTTTATAGTGCCCGTTTTTTGAGGGTTTCCGCCATCGAATGCAGTTAAGATCAATTTATGTTCCTCTGCCGTTTCTCTGTCAAGGGGTTTTTGTAAAATGATCTCTATGTACTTGGTTTCGTCGAGATGAGCAGGTATTTTAACTGTGAAATGATCGGATGGAGTTAATTTATATGTCTGGAGAGAATTTAGACCTACATCAGGATCATTAGCGCTATCGATTGAATATCGAGCCCCAGACAAAGCAAGTTCACTCATTTGAAAAGTAATCTCATTTTTCTTGAAAACTGGAGCATGATCATTGATATCTAATATTTCCACATCAATTCTATGCAGCTCCATGGGGTTTTCTAGAATGATCTGAAAATGTAAAGAGCAGGGAGACACTTGTGCGCACAGATCCTCTCTATCTATCCTCTCTTTCACTACCAGCGTCCCTTTATCCACATTCAGACCGATGTACTCACGACTGTCCTCCGTAAAGATCCGCGCTCGACCAGATTTCAGCCTCTTAACATCCAAACCGAGATCCTGAACGATATTTCCCACCAGCGAGCCCTTTGTCATCTCCTCTGGAATAGAATAACGGACCTGCGCGCGCGCAACGGCCATGACAAAGACGCAGAGCACGAGAGGCTGCATTAGCCATGATGAAATCCGCGTCGAAGACGCGCCTCGTTGGGCGTAAAAACAACAAAGAACCGACATCATCCAAATCTTCTATTCCATACAGAAGAAAAGACAACGAAGAAAAGATTCAGAAAGGTTGAAATATATCATCTGAAGACACTGGGCAGCGAATGTCTCGATGTTCAGTGTTAAAGAGAGACCGTCTGAATGAAAGATATTCTGCAGAATGTGATGTCAGAAAGTGGAGGAGGATCTAAAAATGAGTGTTTAAAGCCCGAACATACTGACCAACAGCGGCACTTAGTGCATCAGAGAAATATTACAGTGAAAAATACTGTTGAAGAAAATACATAAACTATATGAACTGCGACCATTGTAGTTTACATTTTGAGTTAAAACAGCTGAAATATAAATAAAAGATGTTTTGAACCAAACACCTAAAATATAAGGAAACGAAAATAGTCAAAAACAAAACAGAACATTTCAAAAAGCCTTTAAATAATGCAGGAACAATTCATTACGACTCACCCATGCGCGCGCGCGCGCACACACACACACACACACACACACACACACACACACACACACACACACACACACACACACACACACACACACACACACACACACACACACACACACACACACACACACACACACACACACACACACAAATAAAAACCTCTTATAGTTGAATGAGTGTAAACTGGACAAATATATATATATATGTATAAATATTTAAAGACGTTTATTATTAAATGTTGAACAATTAAGAATTGAATATGAAAAAGTGTGAAACATGAAGTCACCGAAATTATATACGTGCAGTAAACTTCAACTACAGCTGCCAGTGTTTTTCTATTAAACGAAAAAAATGAGGACGTCAGAAAAAGAAAAATAGCATTTAAGTAGAAAACAGAAAATATTCACTCAAGCTCACCTGATCAAAAGAACCGTCAATATTCAGTCTCTCCCTTTGCGCATGCGTCAGTGTCTGTGTCCCACTGGTGTCCAGACTAATGATGCTCTCACTGCAA
>CM042246.1:46852660-47082660 GCA_023566225.1 Romanogobio albipinnatus | reverse complement strand
TTTCTCGGTCTAAAGACTTTTGAAGAATCATTTCAACCTTTTTACTCCCATCACTCTGACCATGAGTTTTTAAATTAAAATGATCAGTAGGTTGCAGAAAATAACTCTGTAGGTCATTAGCGCCAATGTCTTTATCTATTGCTTTCTCCAGCATGAATTTTGAGCCTATCACTGCTGATTCGCTTATCTCAAAACGTCTCTCATCTCTTTTAAAAATGGGAGAATTGTCATTTATATCTGTAATTTCAACAGTTACCCTAAACAGTTCCATAGGATTATCGAGTATAATCTGTAAATGCAGCGCGCAAGGCGTTGTCTGTCCGCACAGCGCCTCTCGGTCTATTCTCTCTTTGATAAGGAGGACTCCTCTTTCTTTATTCAGCTCGATGTATTCCGCGCTGTCTCCTGTATAAATACGCGCTTTACCCGATTTCAGTCTCTTGAAATCTAAACCCAAATCCTGCGCTATGTTCCCGACTAAAGAGCCTTTCGCCATTTCTTCAGGAATGGAGTAACTGACCTGCCCGAGAGCTGAACTGAGAGAGAGAAAGCAAATAAACAGCAGTACTTGCCGCGCCATTGTTCTGTCCGACATTTTGCTCAAGACCAAATAAACGAAGTCACGGTGTATCCAAATCAGAGTCTTAAAACTTCAGGTCGAGAATAGAATAAGTCCAATACTAGTGAGCAATTTATGAGACAAAGTCTAAACATAGATCCATAGCTGACTGTTCATAGCCACGACTGTCCTCCGTGTTATGCCCGTGTGCGTTGTGCACTGGCCTCAGTCTCTTTCTTCTTAAATACGTGCGTTTAGAGAGGGCGGTTTTGCTGGAATTATGCGCTCTCAGACGCATCCCCCTGACAAACAGCGGCACTCTGAGACTATTCTGAGTTACTGCAAAATGCATATAAATTATTTAAAAAAAAGCATACACTCAAAATATATATGCAGCGAGAAAAATAAATAAAAACCTGAATTTTGCTTGTGTAAAATAACGAAAATATTCTAAATTAGCCAACATATTGCATTGTAACGAAAAATGTCCAGCAATCCCAAAGTATTTGTTTGAGAATGTGATTAAATAGTCCTGCATTTAATCACACGGGCAAAATTACATATTATTACACACAAACAAAACAAATTCAACAATACAGTACAATTTATACATTACCAGACTGTCAACATATAATTTATAATAGTCTCTGATATTTCACTGCACATCTGCTTTGAGACAAGAGACTGAATGTAGACAAACGACATAGATTCAGCACCTTGGATAGCGAAACGAAAGCGCCATTCAGAACGCTGACAGCTCATCCAATACTCGCTGGAAGCCGTTGAATGATAATAATGATGATAAAAAATATTTTAATGTATTCATAAATATGGGTATCAGTTTTCAGAAAAAGAAAAGTATTCACAGCGTTAACTGTTAGGCAATTTATCTGATTTCTCTAAACGAAAAGAGGACATTACAATAAAAAAAGCAAGACAAAAATGTAACAACCACTAAACACAAAAAGGTTAACCTCACCTTATCAGAATCCTCAAAGTTCAGTCTTTCCCTTTGCGCATGCGTGAGTGTCTGTGTTCCACTGGTGTCCAGACTAATGATGCTCTCACTGCAAGGTCTGACGTATTTCAGATCACTCTTTCTGGAGTCAGTGGTTCTGCAAACCTCATAATTGTACACGTGCTGTAAAGTTCCTGTACCGCCTACGTCTGCGTAAAGAGGCGGGTAATACGGAATAACTGGAAGATTCGCTCCAGATTTATAAAACATCCGCTCGCGTCTCCATCTGTAGCATTTGACTGACAGTATGGCAATGATAGACACGATAAAGAGAAACGAAACCACAGCCAAAGCCAAGACTAGATAGAAAGTCAGGTTGTCGTTGTATTCCTTGTCGTGCGTAAAGTCAGTGAACTCCGAGAGCACTTCAGGGAAGCTGTCCGCCACCGCCACGTTAACATTGACTGTAGCTGATCGAGAGGGCTGGCCGTTGTCCTCCACTACAACAGTGAGTCTTTGTTTGACAGCATCTTTATCTGTCACTTGGCGTACAGTTCTTATTTCTCCATTCTGTAAGCCCACTTCAAACAGCGCCCTGTCTGTGGCTTTCTGCAGTTTATATGAGAGCCAGGCATTCTGTCCAGAGTCCACATCAACAGCCACCACTTTAGTCACCAGATAACCCACATCTGCCGAACGAGGCACTATTTCAGCCACCACAGAAGCGCCTGACTGGACCGGATACAGAACCTGAGGCGCGTTGTCATTCTGGTCCTGAATGATTATTTTCACGCTCGCGTTGCTGCTGAGAGGAGGAGAGCCTCCGTCCTGCGCTTTTACGCGGAACTGGAAATCTTTGATCTGCTCGTAATCGAAAGATCGCACTGCATGTATGACTCCACTATCAGCACTAACGGACACTAACGAGGACACGGGCACTCCGTTAACCGACGAGTCCTCCAGTATGTAAGACACACGGGCATTCTGGTTAAAATCTGCGTCTCTGGCTCTGACTGTGAATATGGAAAGACCCGGTGTGTTGTTTTCTTGAACAGAAGCCTCATATGAGCTCTTCTCAAAGACGGGCGCGTTATCATTCACATCTGATATCTGTAAGGAGAGAGTGACGCTGCTGGAGAGAGAGGGCACGCCCTCATCAGCGCACGTCACACTGATGCTATACTCAGACTCTCTCTCACGGTCTAAATCGCCTTCGCTAACGAGGCTGTAAAAACCATCAGATGAAGAATGGATGATAAAAGGAATGTTTTCGTTTAACTCACATTTTACGATGCCATTTTGATTTGTATCAGCGTCTTGAATGTTCATCATTGCTAGAACTGTCCCTGGAGGGGCATTTTCAGAAATGTCATTTGATTTGGACATTATACTGATAACAGGCTTGTTGTCGTTCATATCTGTGACGTCAATAATTACTTTACAAGAATCAGTATGTCCTCCCTGATCACTGGCTTGAATCGCTATCTGATAGTGTCTGTTTTTTTCGTAGTCAACATTACCAATTAACGTGAGAACGCCGTCAAACTGGCCAATGTCAAATAGATTCGCGGACGCAGCTGAGGATAAAGAATATGTGACAACGCCATTAGAACCCTGGTCTGCGTCGGACGCGCTGACTGTAGTCAACACGGTGCCCTTTGCTGAATTCTCGGCTATACTGGCTTTGTATACTGACTGACTGCAAACGGGGGCATTATCATTCGCATCTAAAACTGTGATGTGTATTAGCATTGTGCCTGACATTTGCACCTCGCCCCCATCGACTGCTGTTAACAATAAAGAAATACGGTCTTGATTTTCACGATCTAGTGGCTTCTGTAATACCATTTCGACCGTTTTACTACCATCTGGTAAACTTTGAGTTTTTACAATAAAATTGTCACTTGGTTTCAGTGTGTATCTTTGAAGACCATTCACACCCACATCAGTGTCAACTGCAGTCTCCAAATCAAATTTAGCTCCACTCTGAGCCAGTTCGCTAATTTCAAATTTCATCTCATTAAGACTAAAAACAGGGGCGTTATCATTAATATCTTGTATCTCAACTGTTACTCTGTATAGTTGCATCGGGTTTTCCAGAATAATCTGAAAATGCAGCGCGCAAGGCGTTGTCTGTCCGCACAGCGCCTCTCGGTCTATTCTCTCTTTGATAAGGAGGACTCCTCTTTCTTTATTCAGCTCGATGTATTCCGCGCTGTCTCCTGTATAAATACGCGCTTTACCCGATTTCAGTCTCTTTAAATCTAAACCCAAATCCTGCGCTATGTTCCCGACTAAAGAGCCTTTCGCCATTTCTTCAGGAATGGAGTAACTGACCTGCCCGAGAGCTGAACTGAGAGAGAGAAAGCAAATAAACAGCAGTACTTGCCGCGCCATTGTTCTGTCCGACATTTTGCAGAAGATCACGGGATGAAGAATAAAGCAGAACACAACTAAATCAGTCCAAACAACTGGAGGAAATCATGTATATGTCCAAAGTGAAAAGAACAAGAAGAGTAAATCAATCCAAGAGAAGGATATTAAATACAGTATCTCCGCGTTGTGCCTTCTCTCTCCTCTTCAGACTGCGCTCTCAGCTTCTCTCTCTCTCTAATAATATGGAGATGATGGGGGTGGAACTGCAGCAGATCTGCTCTCTAAACTGACATATTGACCAACAGCGGCACTATGAGTCCAGTCTGATGAACTACAGAAACAACCTAATTGATGCAGTTTTTCCACAGTAGGGCACATTAGACCTGCTTTAGAAGTTTTCCCATTGTATAAAAAACAAACAATAAAAAATAAAATGGAAGTTTCTGATGTCAGTAAAAATAAATTAATCTAGCAATGAGAAATGATTGCATGATTTCGAGGGGGTGGGGGGGATTGTAAAAGCAACACAAAATGAACAGAGCTAGATATTGCATTTGCATAAATACGCATGCTTGACATATACAATTAATCAACATGAAATATATGAATATGAACATTATCCTTTTTTGTTTTCAATAGGATGAGAGACTGGAAGGATTTGACAAATCTGCAAGATATGATCTAACGTACGGAGGTAAGGAGGACAAGTTAATACAGGCAGCAGAACACACGGCAACATTTCAGCACCACGGCCAGTAACACTGACTGAAGTTGCCGTTTAGATGATGTCTTCACAAGCTCAAATTAATAACCCTCAAACATGTCTGGTAAAAAGAGAAACATGGCACATGGAAAAATTGTGGCTCTCCAAACTGTAAAACGTGTTTAAAGCTGATTTCACCGATTAACATTATAACAGAGATATCGTACGGTGCTTTTGATTATCTTAAAGAGACACAATAATTATATTTTGTGGTTTTATAATCCCTTAATACAAAATCACTCTGAATACTTGATAGATTAGTTTGTAAAATGTTAAATAGGTTATTGAAACATAATTGCTTTCGATATGTATGTATAAAGGAGGCTAAATTATGCATTCCTGACCCCAGTCAATTTGAAACGGAAACAATAAATAGCATGGAAATATTTCACTACAGTCGTTATTCTACAGCACAGTTGGCACCATGAAAACGACAGCCTAAACGTGAGAGCGGCAACTTGCTTGCATATACAACTGAAAAATATTTTCTGTATGTATGAACTGAAATTAGTATCATTTAAAAAAAAAAAAAAACAATTAATGTGCCCCTTTATCTGTCCTAAATAGGCATACAAACCGTGCACCTTGGTTATATCGGATTCGTTCGATGTCAAAAACGAAAAGAACAGTTGTTAATTTCTACACAAATTAACTATAAATAAAGACTCACCTGATCACCACAATCATCAAAGTTCAGTCTCTCCCTTTGCGCATGCGTGAGTGTCTGTGTTCCACTGGTGTCTAGACTAATGATGCTCTCACTGCAAGGTCTGACGTATTTCAGATCACTCTTTCTGGAGTCAGTGGTTCTGCAAACCTCATAATTGTACACGTGCTGTAAAGTTCCTGTGCCGCCTACGTCTGCGTAAAGAGGCGGATAATACGGAATAACTGGAAGATTCGCTCCAGATTTATAAAACATCCGCTCGCGTCTCCATCTGTAGCATTTGACTGACAATATGGCAATGATAGACACGATAAAGAGAAATGAAACCACGGCCAAAGCCAAGACTAGATAGAAAGTCAGGTTGTCGTTGTATTCCTTGTCGTGCGTAAAGTCAGTGAACTCCGAGAGCACTTCAGGGAAGCTGTCCGCCACCGCCACGTTAACATTGACTGTAGCTGATCGAGAGGGCTGGCCGTTGTCCTCCACTACAACAGCGAGTCTTTGTTTGACAGCATCTTTATCTGTCACTTGGCGTACAGTTCTTATTTCTCCATTCTGTAAGCCCACTTCAAACAGCGCCCTGTCTGTGGCTTTCTGCAGTTTATATGAGAGCCAGGCATTCTGTCCAGAGTCCACATCAACAGCCACCACTTTAGTCACCAGATAACCCACATCTGCCGAACGAGGCACTATTTCAGCCACCACAGAAGCGCCTGACTGGACCGGATACAGAACCTGAGGCGCGTTGTCATTCTGGTCCTGAATGATTATTTTCACGCTCGCGTTGCTGCTGAGAGGAGGAGAGCCTCCGTCCTGCGCTTTGACGTGGAACTGGAAATCTTTGATCTGCTCGTAATCGAAAGATCGCACTGCATGTATGACTCCACTATCAGCACTAACGGACACTAACGAGGACACGGGCACTCCGTTAACCGACGAGTCCTCCAGCATGTAAGACACACGGGCATTCTGGTTAAAATCTGCGTCTCTGGCTCTGACTGTGAATATGGAAAGACCCGGTGTGTTGTTTTCTTGAACAGAAGCCTCATATGAGCTCTTCTCAAAGACGGGCGCGTTATCATTCACATCTGATATCTGTAAGGAGAGAGTGACGCTGCTGGAGAGAGAGGGCACGCCCTCATCAGTGCACGTCACACTGATGTTATACTCAGACTCTCGCTCTCGGTCTAAATCACTGTCTGTCACTAGACTGAAGAAATTATTATTAGTTGATTTTAGCATAAAATTAGTGTCTTTATCTATTGTGCACGTAACCTTTCCGTTGTCGCCGGTGTCAAGGTCTTGGACGGTTAGTATTGCAACAACAGTTCCTTGTTTAGAATCTTCAGATACACTATTTGTTCTCGACATTATGTTTATTGCAGGTGTGTTATCATTAACGTCAGAGATGTCGAGAATTACTTTACAAGAATCCGAATGTCCACCTTGGTCTTTTGCTTGGACATCGATTTGATAAACTTTGTTTTTTTCATAATCCAATTTACCAACTAATATCACGACTCCCGTGGTTTCGTCTACCTTAAACAAATCATATGCACCGTCAGAAGAAATGGAAAATGTAAGAATGCCATTAGAGCCCAGATCTGCATCAGAAGCACTGACTGTGGTTAAAACAGTGCCTGTTGGTGCGTTCTCGGCTATACTCGCTCTATATGCTGCCTGACTGCAAACGGGTTCATTATCGTTGGCGTCCAAAACTGTAATTTGTACCTGCATTGTTCCTATCAATTGAGGATCTCCCCCATCTTTTGCTGTCAGTAAAAGTGTCATCTGGTCTTGCTTCTCTCTATCTAGTGGCTTCTGTAATATCATTTCGACAGCTTTTCCGCCATCAGGTTGATTGTGCAGTTTTAAAGTAAATAAATCGTTCGTACTAAGAGTGTACTCTTGAAGATTATTAAGCCCAACATCTAGATCATTCGCTCTCTCTAAAACAAACCGAACCCCTGTTTTTGCCATTTCATTTATGTCAAACTTAATTTCGTTGTTTTTAAATACTGGTGCATTGTCGTTGATATCTTTAATCTCTACTGTGATCGAATAAAATTCCATCGGGTTTTCCAGAATAATCTGTAAATGCAGCGCGCAAGGCGTTGTCTGTCCGCACAGCGCCTCTCGGTCTATTCTCTCTTTGATAAGGAGGACTCCTCTTTCTTTATTCAGCTCGATGTATTCCGCGCTGTCTCCTGTATAAATACGCGCTTTACCCGATTTCAGTCTCTTTAAATCTAAACCCAAATCCTGCGCTATGTTCCCGACTAAAGAGCCTTTCGCCATTTCTTCAGGAATGGAGTAACTGACCTGCCCGAGAGCTGAACTGAGAGAGAGAAAGCAAATAAACAGCAGTACTTGCCGCGCCATTGTTCTGTCCGACATTTTGCAGAAGATCACGGGATGAAGAATAAAGCAGAACACAACTAAATCAGTCCAAACAACTGGAGGAAATCATGTATATGTCCAAAGTGAAAAGAACAAGAAGAGTAAATCAATCCAAGAGAAGGATATTAAATACAGTATCTCCGCGTTGTGCCTTCTCTCTCCTCTTCAGACTGCGCTCTCAGCTTCTCTCTCTCTCTCTCTAATAATATGGAGATGATGGGGGTGGAACTGCAGCAGATCTGCTCTCTAAACTGACATATTGACCAACAGCGGCACTATGAGTCCAGTCTGATGAACTACAGAAAATGAAAAATTAATAAATCTTTATCTCAGTGTCAGACATGTCTGAGAAAAGAAATGTACTGAACAAAGATCTGAAGTATAAAACCAGAAAATGTGTATCACAATACAAATATCTATAAAACACAATGATTGTAGTAGTTTTAAAACAAAATAATAATAATAAAATAAAATAAAAGTTTGAAACAAATGCAAAATTTCTTGTTCGCTCAACATTTTGATGTCTGTGTCCACTGATCAGAGAGACAGGGAGAAATACCTAAAATACACATAATCTGAAAACAAATGAAAGAGTGTATAGTTTAAAAGTGAAGAGGAGGACAGACAGAAAAGCTGCTGTAAAAAAAAATAAATCTAAAAAGATGGTCTGCTGTTAAAGAGATGAGTCAGAATAAATGAGGCAAATGACCGCGTTGCTGCATTTCAGGACCATGGTCAGAGAAGCTGACTAGTGTTTCTCACTTCATGACAAAGACAAGCCGTGCAAGGAAAAAGGTTACAATGGTAAATAACAAACGGAATATGTCACCGTAGGTTATTTAGGTTAAAGTGGACATTTAATTACTAGCCTATATAACAGTGACAGTATCATATTTTAATTAAATGAAAATGTACTTCCACTTACTGTATCTAAACAAACAAATAATAATAATAATAATAATAATAATAATAATAATAATAATAATAATAATAATTATTATTATTATTATTATTATTATTATTATTATTATTATTATTATTATTATTATTATTATTATTTCATTGGGCAATATAACTGCAGAAATGATAAAACTACAAAATTTGGCCAAACTACACTAAAATATAAAAAAAACAACTAGAATGATCAATTTCTTAGATTTGCACAAAAAATTAAATTCACAAAACTAAGAAGCAACTCTGTCAGGAGTTCAAGAAAAAAATTAAACTATACATTATGAGAAAACGAATTAGGATAATTCTCACCTGATCACCACAATCATCAAAGTTCAGTCTCTCCCTTTGCGCATGCGTGAGTGTCTGTGTTCCACTGGTGTCCAGACTAATGATGCTCTCACTGCAAGGTCTGACGTATTTCAGATCACTCTTTCTGGAGTCAGTGGTTCTGCAAACCTCGTAATTGTACACGTGCTGTAAAGTTCCTGTGCCGCCTACGTCTGCGTAAAGAGGCGGATAATACGGAATAACTGGAAGATTCGCTCCAGATTTATAAAACATCCGCTCGCGTCTCCATCTGTAGCATTTGACTGACAGTATGGCAATGATAGACACGATAAAGAGAAATGAAACCACGGCCAAAGCCAAGACTAGATAGAAAGTCAGGTTGTCGTTGTATTCCTTGTCGCGCGTAAAGTCAGTGAACTCCGAGAGCACTTCAGGGAAGCTGTCCGCCACCGCCACGTTAACATTGACTGTAGCTGATCGAGAGGGCTGGCCGTTGTCCTCCACTACAACAGTGAGTCTTTGTTTGACAGCATCTTTATCTGTCACTTGGCGTACAGTTCTTATTTCTCCATTCTGTAAGCCCACTTCAAACAGCGCCCTGTCTGTGGCTTTCTGCAGTTTATATGAGAGCCAGGCATTCTGTCCAGAGTCCACATCAACAGCCACCACTTTAGTCACCAGATAACCCACATCTGCCGAACGAGGCACTATTTCAGCCACCACAGAAGCGCCTGACTGGACCGGATACAGAACCTGAGGCGCGTTGTCATTCTGGTCCTGAATGATTATTTTCACGCTCGCGTTGCTGCTGAGAGGAGGAGAGCCTCCGTCCTGCGCTTTTACGCGGAACTGGAAATCTTTGATCTGCTCGTAATCGAAAGATCGCACTGCATGTATGACTCCACTATCAGCACTAACGGACACTAACGAGGACACGGGCACTCCGTTAACCGACGAGTCCTCCAGTATGTAAGACACACGGGCATTCTGGTTAAAATCTGCGTCTCTGGCTCTGACTGTGAATATGGAAAGACCCGGTGTGTTGTTTTCTTGAACAGAAGCCTCATATGAGCTCTTCTCAAAGACGGGCGCGTTATCATTCACATCTGATATCTGTAAGGAGAGAGTGACGCTGCTGGAGAGAGAGGGCACGCCCTCATCAGCGCACGTCACACTGATGTTATACTCAGACTCTCTCTCTCGGTCTAAATCTCCATCTGTGACTAAACTGAAGAAATTAGTAGTGGTCGTCTTTAAGGCGAATGGATAATTCTCATTAATAAAGCACTGCACTTTGCCATTTTCATTAGAATCGACGTCTTGCGTGTTGATAACAGTAACAACAGTGTCAGGTTTAGAATCCTCTGATAACATAGCTGACTTTGACATAATATTGATGACGGGCTTGTTATCATTGACATCTAAAACGTCGATAATTATTTTACTTGAATCTGTTAGACCACCATGATCACTCGCTCTAACATTTATTTGAAAATGTCTGGCCTTTTCATAATCAATATCACCAATAATTCTCAATTCGCCACTTTGTCTATTTATTTCAAACATTTCTGGCACACCGTCGTGAGTATTGGTAACTGAATATATAATTTCACCGTTTGAGCTCTGATCCGCATCAGAGGCTTTAACTCTTATGACAACTGTCCCTTTTGGCGAATTCTCTACGACAGTGGCTTTGTATACAGAATGGGTGAATACAGGCGCATTGTCATTAACATCAAGTACTTTTATACGAATCTGTGTTGTTCCAGATAGGTGTGGATTACCTCCATCAACCGCTGTCAAAACTAAAGCAACATCTTCCTGTTTCTCGCGATCTAGAGGTTTTTGCAAGACCATCTCAACTATTTTTCTACCATCTGCCTGACTATGCAGCTTTAATGAAAAATGATCGCTCAATGAAAGCATGTAGCTTTGAATGGCATTGGTCCCGACATCTTGGTCGACGGCTTGTTCTATATCAAATTTAGCCCCATTTACAGCAGATTCACTTATTTCAAAATAGGTATCTGGCTTGTTAAAATAAGGAGCATTGTCATTTATGTCGGTTACCTCGACAGTGACATGGTAAAATTCAATTGGATTTTCCAAAATAATCTGGAAATGCAGCGCGCAAGGCGTTGTCTGTCCGCACAGCGCCTCTCGGTCTATTCTCTCTTTGATAAGGAGGACTCCTCTTTCTTTATTCAGCTCGATGTATTCCGCGCTGTCTCCTGTATAAATACGAGCTTTACCCGATTTCAGTCTCTTTAAATCTAAACCCAAATCCTGCGCTATGTTCCCGACTAAAGAGCCTTTCGCCATTTCTTCAGGAATGGAGTAACTGACCTGCCCGAGAACTGAACTGAGAGAGAGAAAGCAAATAAACAGCAGTACTTGCCGCGCCATTGTTCTGTCCGACATTTTGCAGAAGATCACGGGATGAAGAATAAAGCAGAAAATAAACTAAATCAGTCCAAACAACTGGAGGAAATCATGTATATGTCCAAAGTGAAAAAAACAAGAAGAGTATATCAATCGAAGAGAAGGATAATAAATACAGTATCTCCGCGTTGTGCCTTCTCTCTCCTCTTCAGACTGCGCTCTCAGCTTCTCTCTCTCTCTAATAATATGGAGATGATGGGGGTGGAACTGCAGTAGATCTGCTCTCTAAACTGACATATTGACCAACAGCGGCACTATGAGTCCAGTCTGATGAACTACAGAAAATGTAAAATTAATAAACCTTTATCTCTGTGTCAGATATATCTGAGGAAAGCAGTTTATTTGACACCGTTCTAAAGTATATATATATATATATATATTAAAAGTCCAAAGCAATAAATACATATGAAATACAAATAGTATATGAGTTTGTATTAATAAAGTTTGAAGGGAAACAATTAAACAAATACATTTGGTGTTTGCTCAAAGTTTCATATTTATATCAGAATATGAACACTGAGCAGACCGACAGGGACACATTCCTTAAATACAATTATACACATAATAAATATTTAATTTAACTTTTGAACAGGAGGACAGAACGAAAAGATGTTAAACATCTCAAACAGATGATTTGCTGTAAAGAGATGTAGCAGAATATATGAGGTAAATGACGCGTCGCTGCGATTCAGGACCATGGCCAGGGGCAGCAAAAGCAAACGTTAAATAGAGTTTCTCACTTCTTGACAAAGACAAGTGAAAATCACCCAAGGATTTTTTTTTAAATGAAAAAAACAAACAGTGGATACCACATGTTAATTATGTTAACAATTGTTAACTGACATTTCAGTAGCAGCGTGACTGAAAACTGAAAATAAAATGTCAAATTAAAATAATAAAAACGGAATAAAGAACAATTTCCACTTAACACATTGAAGGAAAAAAGAAAGAAAAATATAAGCTGAAAAAATAAGCACTCATTTTCTTTCATGGCTGTACAGGAAATATGAACTACATAAGGACAACAACACAAAAAGTTTACCCGGCTATATTAAACGGATGGAAATACAACAGCAGATGATTCTTACTATTTTCTGCTTCATTTCTTAAAATTGCAGAGACACTTCATTTCAGAAAACCAGTCAGCAACCGTGTCAACAGTTAAAGCGAAAATGTTTAATCATGAGAAACGTTTTAAAATATTAGATGAATTAGATATAAAATAATTCTCACCTGATCACCACAATCATCAAAGTTCAGTCTCTCTCTTTGCGCATGCGTGAGTGTCTGTGTTCCACTGGTGTCCAGACTAATGATGCTCTCACTGCAAGGTCTGACGTATTTCAGATCACTCTTTCTGGAGTCAGTGGTTCTGCAAACCTCATAATTGTACACGTGCTGTAAAGTTCCTGTGCCGCCTACGTCTGCGTAAAGAGGCGGATAATACGGAATAACTGGAAGATTCGCTCCAGATTTATAAAACATCCGCTCGCGTCTCCATCTGTAGCATTTGACTGACAGTATGGCAATGATAGACACGATAAAGAGAAATGAAACCACAGCCAAAGCCAATACTAGATAGAAAGTCAGGTTGTCGTTGTATTCCTTGTCGTGCGTAAAGTCAGTGAACTCCGAGAGCACTTCAGGGAAGCTGTCCGCCACCGCCACGTTAACATTGACTGTAGCTGATCGAGAGGGCTGGCCGTTGTCCTCCACTACAACAGTGAGTCTTTGTTTGACAGCATCTTTATCTGTCACTTGGCGTACAGTTCTTATTTCTCCATTCTGTAAGCCCACTTCAAACAGCGCCCTGTCTGTGGCTTTCTGCAGTTTATATGAGAGCCAGGCATTCTGTCCAGAGTCCACATCAACAGCCACCACTTTAGTCACCAGATAACCCACATCTGCCGAACGAGGCACTATTTCAGCCACCACAGAAGCGCCTGACTGGACCGGATACAGAACCTGAGGCGCGTTGTCATTCTGGTCCTGAATGATTATTTTCACGCTCGCGTTGCTGCTGAGAGGAGGAGAGCCTCCGTCCTGCGCTTTGACGCGGAACTGGAAATCTTTGATCTGCTCGTAATCGAAAGATCGCACTGCATGTATGACTCCACTATCAGCACTAACGGACACTAACGAGGACACGGGCACTCCGTTAACCGACGAGTCCTCCAGTATGTAAGACACACGGGCATTCTGGTTAAAATCTGCGTCTCTGGCTCTGACTGTGAATATGGAAAGACCCGGTGTGTTGTTTTCTTGAACAGAAGCCTCATATGAGCTCTTCTCAAAGACGGGCGCGTTATCATTCACATCTGATATCTGTAAGGAGAGAGTGACGCTGCTGGAGAGAGAGGGCACGCCCTCATCAGCGCACGTCACACTGATGTTATACTCAGACTCTCTCTCTCGGTCTAAATCACTGTCTGTCACGAGACTGAAGAAATTATTATTGGTGGATTTCAGAGAAAATGGGATATTTTCACTAATAGAACACTGAACCTTTCCATTTTCTCCCGAATCAAGATCCTGAACATTTATCATTGTAACTACAGTCTCAGGCGGGGAATTCTCAGCTATCACATTTGTTTTGGACATGATATTGATCACTGGCTTATTATCATTAATATCAATGACGTCAACTACGATCTCACAAGAGTCACTAAAACCTCCGTGATCACTCGCTTGCACACGGATCTCAAAGTGCCGAGCTTGTTCATAGTCAGCTAGACCTATCAGTCTTACTTTACCATCAGACTCGTTTATTTCAAATATATCCCGTACTTTATCTAGAGTGTTTGTTATAGTATAGCTTATTTCACCATTTATTCCTTGATCTAGATCCGACGCACTGACTGTCGCTACAATTGTTCCTTTTGGTGAATTTTCAGTTACAGTGGCTTTATAAACTGACTGTGTGAAAACAGGAGAGTTATCATTCGCATCTAAAACAATAATGTTTATTTGTATATTTCCAGACATTTGGGGATCTCCCCCGTCAATGGCTGTTAACGTTAAAGACATATGCTCCTGCTTCTCGCGATCTAGAGGCTTTTGTAAAATCATTTCGATATTTTGTCCAGCCCCTGGCTGCCTCTTGAACTTGAGGACAAAATGATCTGTGGGTTTTAACGAGTAGGTCTGAAGATCATTAATTCCAACGTCAAAATCTCTGGCACGTTCTATCGTGAATTTTGTACCAATGGACGCAGATTCACTAATTCTAAAGGTCATCTCATCTTTTTCAAAAAATGGTGCATTGTCATTTATATCAAGCACCTCAACATTAACACTGTAAAATTCCATCGGGTTTTCCAGAATAATCTGTAAATGCAGCGCGCAAGGCGTTGTCTGTCCGCACAGCGCCTCTCGGTCTATTCTCTCTTTGATAAGGAGGACTCCTCTTTCTTTATTCAGCTCGATGTATTCCGCGCTGTCTCCTGTATAAATACGCGCTTTACCCGATTTCAGTCTCTTTAAATCTAAACCCAAATCCTGCGCTATGTTCCCGACTAAAGAGCCTTTCGCCATTTCTTCAGGAATGGAGTAACTGACCTGCCCGAGAGCTGAACTGAGAGAGAGAAAGCAAATAAACAGCAGTACTTGCCGCGCCATTGTTCTGTCCGACATTTTGCAGAAGATCACGGGATGAAGAATAAAGCAGAACACAACTAAATCAGTCCAAACAACTGGAGGAAACCATGTATATGTCCAAATTGAAAAGTATATCAATCCAAGAGAAGGATATTAAATACAGTATCTCCGCGTTGTGCCTTCTCTCTCCTCTTCAGACTGCGCTCTCAGCTTCTCTCTCTCTCTAATAATATGGAGATGATGGGGGTGGAACTGCAGCAGATCTGCTCTCTAAACTGACATATTGACCAACAGCGGCACTATGAGTCCAGTCTGATGAACTACAGAAACAACCAAATATATCTAGGGTTTTTGTTTTGTTTTTTTCCTACCACAGTATGGGGCATGTTTTAGAATGATTTCCTTTTATAAAAACAATTAAAACACATTCGTTGTTAGTAAAAAATTATTAAACATGAGAAATGCATGATTTTGTGTAAATAAAGTTAAAAGGAAGAAAGAAAAAGAAAGAAAGAAAAATAAATAACTACACTCTAAAAATGCTGGGTTAAAAATTACCCAAGTTGGATTGAAAATGGACTAACCCAGCAATTGGGTTGTTTTAACCCAGTGAATAGGTTGTTTTAACCCAGCGGTTGGGTTAAATGTTTGCTTAAAACAACCCAATCGCTGGGTTAAAACAATCCAATTGCTGAGTTGGTCCATTTTCAACCCAACTTGGGTTGTTTTTAACCCAGCATTTTTTAGAGTGTAGATATAGAATTAGCACAAACTTAATTGTGCTCTTAACAGAATAGTAAAGAAAAACTTAGAATACATAATCAGCATAAAAAAATATCATAATTTCTGAACAAGAGACTGGAAGGAGGTAAAAGATTTAGACGATATGCTCTAACAAATGGAGGTAAGGAAGTTAGGAAGCAGAAGAATGCAACACTACATTTCAGCACCAAGGCCAGTTACGCTGACTGAATTTGAGTTCTGCTATCTTCACAAGTGTCTATAAAAAAAGCTGTTTAAAGCTGATAAAACCACTCACAGTGGACAGACAGACAGACCATCATTTCAGGCGTTTCTAAAGACAGAGAATGGTCTTAAATTTGCATCAACAAAATGGTTGAGATTACTACTTGATAAATTATATATTGTAAAATGATTTGACAAATAAAACACACATGCATGTTGCAACTCCTTTATACTCAAGAACGAAAATATCAGGAAAAAAATCCCTCAATTTGAAACTGGACAGTGCTGCAATAAAACAAAGCTAAAACCAACGCAAGTAGAAGATAAAAAGGGGCAGAAACATGAAAATGAATAGCAGGGAAATACTTCAAACTACTGCAACGATGCCACTATGAGAACAACAGCCTAATTCTGAGAGCTGCAACTTGCAGCAACTTTCACGGTCTGGTGCATGCTCTGCTGCGACAACACAGTCTGTCCCCACCCAAGAGTCAAGTCTGCGTCGAGTCACCGGTCCGCGTCTGTTAAGTTTGTCTTTTTTGTTTGCCCTCTCGTCCAAGTCTTGCGTAAGTCTATAAATTACCATCATGGCTAACATGATCAACATCTGGAAAATGCTGGGGATCATGGTGATCTTTTTACTGATTACCTGCGAAATCAGGTGTGCAGCGTTTCACCCGGATATGTACAGCAACAACAAACTCACCAACTCCCATCAAGATCTCCTCTTTCCGGGACTCTGTCACTTTTGGCCTAATATCATCAGATGTAATTCCAGCTGACATCCTGTGCAGGCCGAGGAAATGAGGAAGGCGAGGAGGGGAACGCTCCAGGTTATGGAGGCGTCCTTTCAACCCCCCCAACAATTTGGACTGCAAGCTTCTTGTGGGCTATGGTGTTTTTAATAACAATTCCAGTCTCGTGTGAGAACTCCAGTCCGACGCACGTGTGATCTCGCGTTGTTTCCTTTTGTGTTTGATTGCAAAACGTAGTTTGTGGATGAGACAGAGTTCTTCTGAGATTCTTCCTCTTGAAAAGTCATGCAATGTGAAAACTCCTGTCGCCGATCCATCGTGCAATGTGTACACAGCAGTGACTGAATGATACCCCAGATAGTCATGCAGTGTGAAAAGAACTGATCTGACTACTTTGAAAATGGTGCAGTGTGAACTCAGCATAACGGTGGGAGACGTCCACCAGCAGCTCAGGAGGCGCAAAACTGGCAAGACCCCCGGCCCAGATGGGATCATTGGTAGGCTGCCTAAGGACTGTGCCCTGAGAAGAACCAGAAAATATGCCCATATCACACCAGTCCTCAGGTCTTTACACTGTCTTCCAGTTACATTTAGGATTGATTTTAAAGTACTGTTACTTGTTTATAAATCACTCAATGACCTAGGACCTCAATACATTGCAGATATGCTCACTGAATATAAACCCAACAGATCACTCCGATAATCAGGATCAAGTCAGTTTAGAAATACCAAGGGTTCACTCAAAGCAAGGAGAGTCTGCTTTTAGCTATTATGCCATCCACAGCTGGAACCAGCTTCCTGAACAGATCAGATGTGCTCCAACAGTAGCCACTTTCAAATCCAGACTCAAAACACATCTGCTTATCTATGCATTTACTGAATGAGCTCTGTGCTCTGTCCGAACTGCTTGCACATTATTTTATGTTTCAATTTAACCGTGTTTTTATTTATGGTTACAATTTTATTTATTTCTGAAGTCCCCACCCTCCGGAAAACAGCCACCATTATCCCTGTCCCCAAGAAACCTCGCCCCACTGAATTGAATCATTACAGACCAGTAGCATTCACTTCCATAATAGCAAAATACCTTGAGAAACTGGAACTATAAACCCAATCCTTCCAGTCGTCTGCCCACAGCTGGATCCTTGCTAGTTTACCTAGGCCAAAAGAGGAACAGAGGATGCTGTTGCATGCCTCCTCTAAGATCTGGACACCCCTGGCTATTATGCCAGGATTATTTTCTTCAACACGATTCAACGCCACACCATGATAACCAAACTCCACCATCTTCATGTGCCACCTCTCTTCATTTGATGGATTTATAATTTCCTCAGTGACAGACAGGCAGTAAGGGTGGGTAGCACGACATCCACCACCATTACTATCAACACGGGACCCCCTCAAGGTTGTGTCCTCAGTCCCTTTCACTACACATTGTATACTTACGACTTCCATAGTCCCTCCCCCATCACAAAATACTTCAAATACTCGGATGACACAGCCATACTCGCTCTCCTCACCGGCACGGAATCAGATCTGGCATATCACCAATCTGTTGCCCATTTTACCCAATGGTGAACAGACACTCATCTCCTCCGCAACGTTACAAAACAAAGGAACTCATCATTGACACACTTCAAAAACTCACCACCCCTCACTGCCCTATCTTCATCAATGGTCAGTCAGTAGAAATTGTTGACAGTTTCAGGTACCTTGGCATTATTTCGGACAATAAATTGAGTTTTTACCATCACATCACAGACATTCATAGACGCTGCCAACAAAGGCTATTTGTCATACGAAAACTCAGGATCCTCTAAGTCAAACCACACCTCTTTGATTCTCTTGTTCTGAAGTATCATTGAACTCCTCCTCCTGTACTGTGCCACCTGATACTTCACCATGCTCTCTCTCACTAATAGAAACTAGCTCCTTAAAATCGCTAACACCCCCTTAAAAAGATATAACAGATCTTCCCACTCCCAATTTCTCGGCTCTCGTTGATACTGCTATACCGTTTGTGGAGCAAACATCCTAATACAAAATCCTAGCCAACCTCTAAAATCATGTTTCACCCTTCTTCCCTCAGGCCGTAGATGCAGACAGCTGCCTCATAAAATAAAAAAAACACACACCTAGGGAAAAGTTTTGTACTCTCAGCAATAAGAGCATTGCATTTACAGAATGCATAATTTTGATTCTTTTTTGTTTGTTTTGTTGCTGATGCCATTTTTGTGCAGTATGTCTATTTATATGTACAATAATATGTGTATTCTGTGTAGTATGTGTATATTATGTGTGCTGAATGTTGCTCCTGGTACAGTCTGTGAGAACACATTTTCTGCTTGTTATTGCATGAAGTATTGCATTTGTTATAGGAAACATTTAAGATGTGTGTATGAATGGTT
The DNA here is from genome assembly GCA_023566225.1 of Romanogobio albipinnatus. Classification (NCBI taxonomy): domain Eukaryota; kingdom Metazoa; phylum Chordata; class Actinopteri; order Cypriniformes; family Gobionidae; genus Romanogobio; species Romanogobio albipinnatus. The sequence continues at coordinate 47,063,527 of CM042246.1, read as the reverse complement.
TGGGTCTTTGCACAGTCAAAGGTTCTATACAAATACGCTTGGTAAAAAATGCTCACCTGTTCATCAAATTCTTCATTGATCAGTTTTCCTCTCTGCGCATGCGTGAGTGTCTGTGTCCCACTGGTGTCCAGACTAATGATGCTCTCACTGCAAGGTCTGACGTATTTCAGATCACTCTTTCTGGAGTCAGTGGTTCTGCAAACCTCATAATTGTACACGTGCTGTAAAGTTCCTGTGCCGCCTACGTCTGCGTAAAGAGGCGGATAATACGGAATAACTGGAAGATTCGCTCCAGATTTATAAAACATCCGCTCGCGTCTCCATCTGTAGCATTTGACCGACAGTATGGCAATGATAGACACGATAAAGAGAAATGAAACCACAGCCAAAGCCAAGACTAGATAGAAAGTCAGGCTGTCGTTGTATTCCTTGTCGTGCGTAAAGTCAGTGAACTCCGAGAGCACTTCAGGGAAGCTGTCCGCCACCGCCACGTTAACATTGACTGTAGCTGATCGAGAGGGCTGGCCGTTGTCCTCCACTACAACAGTGAGTCTTTGTTTGACAGCATCTTTATCTGTCACTTGGCGTACAGTTCTTATTTCTCCATTCTGTAAGCCCACTTCAAACAGCGCCCTGTCTGTGGCTTTCTGCAGTTTATATGAGAGCCAGGCATTCTGTCCAGAGTCCACATCAACAGCCACCACTTTAGTCACCAGATAACCCACATCTGCCGAACGAGGCACTATTTCAGCCACCACAGAAGCGCCTGACTGGACCGGATACAGAACCTGAGGCGCGTTGTCATTCTGGTCCTGAATGATTATTTTCACGCTCGCGTTGCTGCTGAGAGGAGGAGAGCCTCCGTCCTGCGCTTTGACGCGGAACTGGAAATCTTTGATCTGCTCGTAATCGAAAGATCGCACTGCATGTATGACTCCACTATCAGCACTAACGGACACTAACGAGGACACGGGCACTCCGTTAACCGACGAGTCCTCCAGTATGTAAGACACACGGGCATTCTGGTTAAAATCTGCGTCTCTGGCTCTGACTGTGAATATGGAAAGACCCGGTGTGTTGTTTTCTTGAACAGAAGCCTCATATGAGCTCTTCTCAAAGACGGGCGCGTTATCATTCACATCTGATATCTGTAAGGAGAGAGTGACGCTGCTGGAGAGAGAGGGCACGCCCTCATCAGCGCACGTCACACTGATGTTATACTCAGACTCTCGTTCTCGGTCTAAATCTCCATCTGTGACTAAACTGAAGAAATTATTATTTGTTGACTTCAGGGTAAAGGGAATATTCTCATCAATTGAACAATGAATTTGACCGTTTTCACCAGCATCTGGGTCTTGCGCGTTTATCACAGTTACAACAGTTCCAGGATTAGAGTTTTCTGATAAACTGGTTAATTTAGACATGATGTTGATGAGTGGTTTGTTGTCATTTATATCAATCACATCAACATCGATTTTACAAGAATCAGTCAGACCCCCGTCATCGCTCGCCTGTGCATGAATCTGATAATGCCGAGCTTTTTCATAATCTATATTTCCTGTTACTCTCACCTCACCGTTTGTTTCGTTAATTTCAAACAATTCCGGAACATTGTCGAGGGTATTTGTAATAGTATATTTTACTTTGCCGTTTGAGCCCTCGTCCAAATCTGAAGCTGTCACCGTCGTCACAACTGTGCCTTTGAGGGCATTCTCAATGATACTCCCTTTATATATTTTATGCGTAAAAACAGGCGCGTTGTCATTCGCATCTAAAACTGTAATGTGAATCTGCGCAGTACCAGACAATTGTGGATCCCCTCCATCTATCGCTGTCAGAACCAGAGACAAATGCTCTTGCTTTTCACGATCGAGGGGTTTCTGAAGAACCATTTCTACAAGCTTACTGCCGTCTGCCTGACTTTGCAATTTCAATAAAAAATTATCAGTGGGCTTTAGTAAATATGTCTGCATGCCGTTTATTCCGACATCTAAATCCATCGCTCTCTCTAAAACAAATACTGCCCCAGTTACAGCTGACTCACTGATTCTGAATCTCATTTCATCCCTTTTAAAAGAAGGTGAATGGTCATTTAAATCTATAACTTCAATTGTAACGGAGTAAAATTCTATAGGGTTTTCCAGAATAATCTGTAAATGCAGCGCGCAAGGCGTTGTCTGTCCGCACAGCGCCTCTCGGTCTATTCTCTCTTTGATAAGGAGGACTCCTCTTTCTTTATTCAGCTCGATGTATTCCGCGCTGTCTCCTGTATAAATACGCGCTTTACCCGATTTCAGTCTCTTTAAATCTAAACCCAAATCCTGCGCTATGTTCCCGACTAAAGAGCCTTTCGCCATTTCTTCAGGAATGGAGTAACTGACCTGCCCGAGAGCTGAACTGAGAGAGAGAAAGCAAATAAACAGCAGTACTTGCCGCGCCATTGTTCTGTCCGACATTTTGCAGAAGATCACGTGATGAAGAATAAAGCAGAACACAACTAAATCAGTCCAAACAACTGGAGGAAATCATACATATGTCCAAAGGGAAAAGAACAAGAAGAGTATATCAATCCAAGAGAAGGATATTAAATACAGTATCTCCGCGTTGTGCCTTCTCTCTCCTCTTCAGACTGCGCTCTCAGCTTCTCTCTCTCTCTAATAATATGGAGATGATGGGGGTGGAACTGCAGTAGATCTGCTCTCTAAACTGACATATTGACCAACAGCGGCACTATGAGTCCAGTCTGATGAACTACAGAAACAACCAAATATATCTAGGGTTTTTTTTATTTATTTTTTTTACTACCACAGTATGGGGCATGTTTTAGAATGATTTCCTTTTATAAAAACAATTAAAACACATTCGTTGTTAATAAAACATAATTAAACATGAGTAATGCATGATTTTGTGTAAATAAAGTAAAAGGAAGAAAGAAAAAGAAAGAAAGAAAAATAAATAACTAGATATGGAATTAGCACAAACTTAATTGTGCTCTTAACAGAATAGTGAAGAGAAACTTAAAATACATAATCAGCATAAAAAAATATCATAATTTCTGAACAAGAGACTGGAAGGAGGTAAAAGATTTAGACGATATGCTCTAACAAATGGAGGTAAGGAAGTTAGGAAGCAGAAGAATGCAACACTACATTTCAGCACCAAGGCCAGTTACGCTGACTGAATTTGAGTTCTGCTATCTTCACAAGTGTCTATAAAAAAAGCTGTTTAAAGCTGATAAAACCACTCACAGTGGACAGACAGACAGACCATCATTTCAGGCGTTTCTAAAGACAGAGAATGGTCTTAAATTTGCATCAACAAAATGGTTGAGATTACTACTTGATAAATTATATATTGTAAAATGATTTGACAAATAAAACACACATGCATGTTGCAACTCCTTTATACTCAAGAACGAAAATATCAGGAAAAAATCCCTCAATTTGAAACTGGACAATGCTGCAATAAAACAAAGCTAAAACCAACGTAAGTAGAAGATAAAAAGGGGCAAAAACATGAAAATGAATAGCAGGGAAATACTTCAAACTACTGCAACGATGCCACTATGAGAACAACAGCCTAATTCTGAGAGCTGCAACTTGCAGCAACTTTCACGGTCTGGTGCATGCTCTGCTGCGACAACACAGTCTGTCCCTGACCAAGAGTCAAGTCTGCGTCGAGTCACCGGTCCGCGTCTGTTAAGTTTGTCTTTTTTGTTTGCCCTCTCGTCCAAGTCTTGCGTAAGTCTATAAATTACCACCATGGCTAACATGATCAACATCTGGAAAATGCTGGGGATCATGGTGATCGTTTTACTGATTACCTGCGAAATCAGGTGTGCAGCGTTTCACCCGGATATGTACAGCAACAACAAACTCACCAACTCCCATCAAGATCTCCTCTTTCCGGGACTCTGTCACTTTTGGCCTAATATCATCAGATGTAATTCCAGCTGACATCCTGTGCAGGCCGAGGAAATGCGGAAGGCGAGGAGGGGAACACTCCAGGTTATGGAGGCGTCCTTTCAACCCCCCAAACAATTTGGACTGCAAGCTTCTTGTGGACTATGGTTTTTTAATAACAATTCCAGTCTCGTGTGAGAACTCCAGTCCGACGCACGTGTGATCTCGCGTTGTTTCCTTTTGTGTTTGATTGCAAAACGTAGTTTGTGGATGAGACAGAGTTCTTCTGCGATTCTTCCTCTTGAAAAGTCATGCAATGTGAAAACTCCTGTCGCCGATCCATCGTGCAATGTGTACACAGCAGTGACTGAATGATAGCCCAGATAGTCATGCAGTGTGAAAATAACTGATCTGACTACTTTGAAAATGGTGCAGTGTGAACTCAGCATAACGGTGGGAGACGTCCACCAGCAGCTCAGGAGGCGCAAAACTGGCAAGACCCCCGGCCCAGATGGGATCATTGGTAGGCTGCCTAAGAACTGTGCCCTGAGCAGACCCAGAAAATATGCCCATATCACACCAGTCCTCAGGTCTTTACACTGTCTTCCAGTTACATTTAGGATTGATTTTAAAGTACTGTTACTTGTTTATAAATCACTCAATGACCTAGGACCTCAATACATTGCAGATATGCTCACTGAATATAAACCCAACAGATCACTCCGATTATCAGGATCAAGTCAGTTTAGAAATACCAAGGTTTCACTGAAGCAAGGAGAGTCTGCTTTTAGCTATTATGCCATCCACAGCGGGAACCAGCTTCCTGAACAGATCAGATGTGCTCCAACAGTAGCCACTTTCAAATCCAGACTCAAAACACATCTGCTTATCTATGCATTTACTGAATGAGCTCTGTGCTCTGTCCGAACTGCTTGCACATTTTATATGTTTCAATTTAACCGTGTTTTTATTTTTGGTTAAAATTTTATTTATTTCTGAAGTCCCCACCCTCCGGAAAACAGCCACCATTATCCCTGTCCCCAAGAAACCTCGCCCCACTGAATTGAATCATTACAGACCAGTAGCACTCACTTCCATAATAGCAAAATACCTTGAGAAACTGGAACTATAAACCCAATCCTTCCAGTCGTCTGCCCACAGCTGGATCCTTGCTAGTTTACCTAGGCCAAAAGAGGAACAGAGGATGCTGTTGCATGCCTCCTCTAAGATCTGGACACCCCTGGCTATTATGCCAGGATTATTTTCTTCAACACGATTCAACGCCACACCATGATAACCAAACTCCACCATCTTCATGTGCCACCTCTCTTCATTTGATGGATTTATAATTTCCTCAGTGACAGACAGGCAGTAAGGGTGGGTAGCACGACATCCACCACCATTACTATCAACACGGGACCCCCTCAAGGTTGTGTCCTCAGTCCCTTTCACTACACATTGCATACTTACGACTTCCATAGTCCCTCCCCCATCACAAAATACTTCAAATACTCGGATGACACAGCCATACTCGCTCTCCTCACCGGCACGGAATCAGTTCTGGCATATCACCAATCTGTTGCCCATTTCACCCAATGGTGTACAGACACTCATCTCCTCCGCAACGTAACAAAAACAAAGGAACTCATCATTGACACACATCAAAAACTCACCACCCCTCATTGCCCTATCTCCATCAATGGTCAGTCAGTAGAAATTGTTGACAGTTTCAGGTACCTTGGCATTATTTCGGACAATAAATTGAGTTTTTACCATCACATCACAGACATTCATAGACGCTGCCAACAAAGGCTATTTGTCATACGAAAACTCAGGATCCTCTAAGTCAAACCACACCTCTTTGATTCTCTTGTTCTGAAGTATCATTGAACTCCTCCTCCTGTATTGTACCACCTGATACTTCACCATGCTTTCTCTCACTAATAGAAACTAGCTCCTTAAAATCGCTAACACCCCCTTAAAAAGATATAACAGATCTTCCCACTCCCAATTTCTCGGCTCTCGTTGATACTGCTATACCGTTTGTGGAGCAAACATCCTAATACAAAATCCTAGCCAACCTTTAAAATCATGTTTCACCCTTCTTCCCTCAGGCCGTAGATGCAGACAGCTGCCTCATAAAATAAAAAAAACACACACCTAGGGAAAAGTTTTGTACTCTCAGCTATAAGAGCATTGCATTTACAGAATGCATAATTTAGATTTTTTTTTTTACAGTTTTGTTGCTGATGCCATTTTTGTGCAGTATGTCTATTTATATGTACAATAATATGTGTATTCTGTGTAGTATGTGTATATTATGTGTGCTGAATGTTGCTCCTGGCACAGACTGTGAGAACAAATTTTCTGCTTGTTATTGCATGAAGTATTGCATTTGTTATTGGAAACATTTAAGATGTGTGTATGAATGGTTTGGGTCTTTGCGCAGTCAAAGGTTCTATACAAATACACTTGGTAAAAAATGCTCACCTGTTCATCAAATTCTTCATTCATCAGTTTTCCTCTCTGCGCATGCGTGAGTGTCTGTGTCCCACTGGTGTCCAGACTAATGATGCTCTCACTGCAAGGTCTGACGTATTTCAGATCACTCTTTCTGGAGTCAGTGGTTCTGCAAACCTCATAATTGTACACATGCTGTAAAGTTCCTGTGCCGCCTACGTCTGCGTAAAGAGGCGGATAATACGGAATAACTGGAAGATTCGCTCCAGATTTATAAAACATCCGCTCGCGTCTCCATCTGTAGCATTTGACTGACAGTATGGCAATGATAGACACGATAAAGAGAAATGAAACCACTGCCAAAGCCAAGACTAGATAGAAAGTCAGGTTGTCGTTGTATTCCTTGTCGCGCGTAAAGTCAGTGAACTCCGAGAGCACTTCAGGGAAGCTGTCCGCCACCGCCACGTTAACATTGACTGTAGCTGATCGAGAGGGCTGGCCGTTGTCCTCCACTACAACAGTGAGTCTTTGTTTGACAGCATCTTTATCTGTCACTTGGCGTACAGTTCTTATTTCTCCATTCTGTAAGCCCACTTCAAACAGCGCCCTGTCTGTGGCTTTCTGCAGTTTATATGAGAGCCAGGCATTCTGTCCAGAGTCCACATCAACAGCCACCACTTTAGTCACCAGATAACCCACATCTGCCGAACGAGGCACTATTTCAGCCACCACAGAAGCGCCTGACTGGACCGGATACAGAACCTGAGGCGCGTTGTCATTCTGGTCCTGAATGATTATTTTCACGCTCGCGTTGCTGCTGAGAGGAGGAGAGCCTCCGTCCTGCGCTTTTACGCGGAACTGGAAATCTTTGATCTGCTCGTAATCGAAAGATCGCACTGCATGTATGACTCCACTATCAGCACCAACGGACACTAACGAGGACACGGGCACTCCGTTAACCGACGAGTCCTCCAGTATGTAAGACACACGGGCATTCTGGTTAAAATCTGCGTCTCTGGCTCTGACTGTGAATATGGAAAGACCCGGTGTGTTGTTTTCTTGAACAGAAGCCTCATATGAGCTCTTCTCAAAGACGGGCGCGTTATCATTCACATCTGATATCTGTAAGGAGAGAGTGACGCTGCTGGAGAGAGAGGGCACGCCCTCATCAGAGCACGTCACACTGATGTTATACTCAGACTCTCTCTCTCGGTCTAAATCACTGTCTGTCACGAGACTGAAGAAATTATTATTGGTGGATTTCAGAGAAAATGGGATATTTTCACTAATAGAACACTGAACTTTCCCATTTTCTCCCGAATCAAGATCCTGAACATTTATCATTGTAACTACAGTCTCAGGCGGGGAATTCTCAGCGATCACATTTGTTTTGGACATGATATTGATCACTGGCGTATTATCATTGATATCAATGACGTCAACTATGATTTTACATGAATCAGTCAGACCTCCGTGATCACTCGCTTGCACACGGATCTCAAAGCGTCGAGTTGTTTCATAATCAACTAGACCTATCAGTCTTACTTTACCATCAGTCTCGTTTATTTCAAATTTACTACGGACATCAATGGTGTTTGTTATTGTATAGATTACTTCACTGTTTACTCCTTGGTCTTGGTCCGACGCACTGACTGTCGCTACAATTGTTCCTTTTGGTGAATTTTCAGTTACAGTGGCTTTATAAACTGACTGTGTGAAAACAGGAGAGTTATCATTCGCATCTAAAACAATAATGTTTATTTGTATATTTCCAGACATTTGTGGATCTCCCCCGTCAATGGCTGTTAACGTTAAAGACATATGCTCCTGCTTCTCGCGATCTAGAGGCTTTTGTAAAATCATTTCGATATGATGGTCTCCTCCTGGCTGAATCTTGAATTTCAGTGCAAAATGATCTGTGGGTTTTAACGAGTAGGTCTGAAGATCATTAGTTCCAACGTCAAAATCCCTAGCAGGCTCTATCGTGAATTTTGCGCCAATGGACGCAGATTCACTAATTTTAAAAGTCATCTCAGCTTTTTCAAAAAATGGTGCATTGTCATTTATATCAAGCACCTCAACATTAACACTGTAAAATTCCATCGGGTTTTCCAGAATAATCTGTAGATGCAGCGCGCAAGGCGTTGTCTGTCCGCACAGCGCCTCTCGGTCTATTCTCTCTTTGATAAGGAGGACTCCTCTTTCTTTATTCAGCTCGATGTATTCCGCGCTGTCTCCTGTATAAATACGCGCTTTACCCGATTTCAGTCTCTTTAAATCTAAACCCAAATCCTGCGCTATGTTCCCGACTAAAGAGCCTTTCGCCATTTCTTCAGGAATGGAGTAACTGACCTGCCCGAGAGCTGAACTGAGAGAGAGAAAGCAAATAAACAGCAGTACTTGCCGCGCCATTGTTCTGTCCGACATTTTGCAGAAGATCACGGGATGAAGAATAAAGCAGAACACAACTAAATCAGTCCAAACAACTGGAGGAAATCATGTATATGTCCAAAGTGAAAAGAACAAGAAGAGTAAATCAATCCAAGAGAAGGATATTAAATACAGTATCTCCGCGTTGTGCCTTCTCTCTCCTCTTCAGACTGCGCTCTCAGCTTCTCTCTCTCTCTCTAATAATATGGAGATGATGGGGGTGGAACTGCAGTAGATCTGCTCTCTAAACTGACATATTGACCAACAGCGGCACTATGAGTCCAGTCTGACGAACTACAGAACATTTAAAATGGCTTTTTTAAATTGCTTAGACACTAAAAGTGTTACTTGAGGCCCACTCGGTGAAACCATTCACTCATGTACCTAATCTTCAGACCAAGTCTGCAAAACTACAAGCACAGTTCTCTACATTAGACACCTTATTCAAAACGAACAGATCTTGTGTTTAATTTGGGAAACACTGCCATTTAAATGCCACACTCATTTACTGATTACCTCCCAATGATCATGTGTGAAAACACTTTTGCATAAATTGATCACATATAGAAATCAAAGAAATAAATTATTTTACCTTTTACATTTCATATAGTAAATATTATTACAAATTCAGATTCTGCTTTAAAGCAGCTCTAACAAGCCAATAGTGTTATTATTTAGCTCAAGTCAGTTCAGTGTTGATTCAGTTCAGTTCCATACGTAAGTATGTAAAATTAATAAGTTGTATGTACAGTGTATTTGTGAACACAGACATGTACGTGTGATAAACTCCTGTGCACTCCACTACTCACTGAATAAGAAAAAGACACTATAGTATGAATATTACTATAATTATATATATATATATATATATATATATATATATATATATATATATATATATATATATATATATATATATATATATATATATATATATATATATATATATATGTATATACACACACACATAGATGAGTCTACATCCCATCATCTTGCCTATCATATTGTCTTTATTGCAACATTCTTAATGCTTATGAGTAACCATGTTCATTAAAATGTTGCTTAAAACATTATGCATCTTTATCGAAGTAATGTATGAATGGAGAAGTTGGCTGAAATAGCACTCCAGGTAGAAGCTGATATACAAGTGCATGGTATGCACATTTGGAGTGAACATTCTGCATCACTTGTAGATAGGGGCTGCAGTGGGTGCTCCCTGTGAGGTGGAAGGAATGTTTCTTTCTGTATTAATGTTTGCCTGTTAAGAAGAAAGTTTCAGGCCTGTGAGGATCTGTGCATTCAGTCTTCCACGATTAAATAGTGAATTAATTTCTTCATCAGTAGAATGGTACTGAATACATTTACCAGTATTTTGCCCTGTACATGCAGTACTGTAGCTCATCATTACTTAGGATTGCTGCTGCTTCGCAAGTTTAATTTCATATATTCAGAGTCCCATTCCCTGTATTCAGAGTTATGAATATATATACAGTATGTGTGTATATACAGTATATTGCCAAAAGCATTGGGACACCCCTCCAAATGATTGAATTCAGGTGTTCCAATCACTTCCATGGCCACAGGTGTATAAAATCAAGCACTAGGCATGCAGACGCTTCTACAAACATTTGTGAAAGAATGGGTCACTCTCAGGAGCTCAGTGAATTCAAGCGTGGTGTCGTGATCGGTTCCCACCTGTGCAATAAGTCCATTTGTGAAATTTCCTCACTACTAAATATTCCACAGTCAACTGGTAGTGGTATTATAACAAAGTGGAAGCAATTGAGAACAACAGCAACTCAGCTACAAAGTGGTAGGCCACGTAAAATCACAGAGCGGGGTCAGCACATGCTGAGGGGCTCAGAAGTCGCCAACTTTCTGCAAAGTCAACAGCTACAGACCTCCAAACTTCATGTGGCCTTCAGATTAGCTCAAGAACAGTGCGTAGAGAGCTTCATGGAATGGGTTTCCATGGCAGAGCAGCTCATCCAAGCCTTACATCACCAAGTGCAATGCAAAGCGTGGGATGCAGTGGGGTAAAGCACGCCGTCACTGGACTCTAGAGCAGCAGAGACGTGTTCTCTGGAGTGACCAAACACGATTCTCTGCCTGGTAATCCAATGGACAAGTCTGGGTTTGGCAGTTGCCAGGAGAACGGTACTTGTCTGACTGCATTGTGCCAAGTGTAAAGTTTGGTCCAACATGACTGTGCTCCAGTGCACAAAGCAAGGTCCATAAAGACATGGATGAGTGAGTTTGGTGTGGAGGAACTTGTCCTGACCTCAACCTGATAGAACACCTTTGGGATGAATTAGAGTGGAGACTGCGAGCCAGACCTTCTCGTCCAACATCAGTGTCTGACCTCACAAATGAGCTTCTAGAAGAATGGGCAAAAATTCCCATAAACACACTCATAACCCTTCCCAGAAGAGTTGAAGCAGTTATAGCTGCAAAGGGTGGGCCAACTCCATATTAAACCCTACGAATTAAGAATGGGAATGTGGGATTAAAGTTCATGCGCATGTAAAGGCAGACATACCAAAACGTTTGGCAATATAGTGTATATATGAGTTTGCATAAACAAAGTTTGAAGGGAAAAAATTAAACAAATATATTTCATGTTTGCTCAAAGTTTTTATGGGGTCACATCAGTATGTGGACACTGATAAGACATACCGGGAGCAATACCTTAAATACAATTATACACATAAGAAATATCTAATCAAGAATTAAATAAAAAAGCTTAAGTTTTGAACAGGGACACAGACCAATAAGATGTTAAAACATCTGCTGTAAAGCTGTAAAGAGATGTAGCAGAATATATGAGGTAAATAACGTGTCGCAGCGATTCAGGACCATGGTCAGGGGCAGCAAAAGCAAACGCTGAATAGAGTTTCTCACTTCTTGACAAAAACAAGTGACAATCACACAAGGAAATGTTTAAAATGGCAAAAAATGTACTGTGAATACCACATGTTAATATTAACAATTGTTAACCGACATTTCAGTTACAGCGTGCTATATACTGTTGGACTTCAACTGAAAATAAAATGTAAAATTAAACGGATAAAAAATATATAAAAAGCAAGTTCCACAACATTTCAAAGGATAAAATACAGAAAATCATTTATAAGCTGAAAAAAATTCCTTTCATAGGCTCTAGAAAGATGAACTACATGTGTACAACAAAACAAAACATTGATCAGACTATAATAAATGGATAAAAAAATACAACAGCAGTTGATTTGTGCCATTTTCTGCTGAAATAAATCAATTTTCTTAAAATTGCAGAGACACTCACCTGATCACCACAATCATCAAAGTTCAGTCTCTCTCTCTGCGCATGCGTGAGTGTCTGTGTTCCACTGGTGTCCAGACTAATGATGCTCTCACTGCAAGGTCTGACGTATTTCAGATCACTCTTTCTGGAGTCAGTGGTTCTGCAAACCTCATAATTGTACACGTGCTGTAAAGTTCCTGTGCCGCCTACGTCTGCGTAAAGAGGCGGATAATACGGAATAACTGGAAGATTCGCTCCAGATTTATAAAACATCCGCTCGCGTCTCCATCTGTAGCATTTGACTGACAGTATGGCAATGATAGACACGATAAAGAGAAATGAAACCACAGCCAAAGCCAAGACTAGATAGAAAGTCAGGTTGTCGTTGTATTCCTTGTCGTGCGTAAAGTCAGTGAACTCCGAGAGCACTTCAGGGAAGCTGTCCGCCACCGCCACGTTAACATTGACTGTAGCTGATCGAGAGGGCTGGCCGTTGTCCTCCACTACAACAGTGAGTCTTTGTTTGACAGCATCTTTATCTGTCACTTGGCGTACAGTTCTTATTTCTCCATTCTGTAAGCCCACTTCAAACAGCGCCCTGTCTGTGGCTTTCTGCAGTTTATATGAGAGCCAGGCATTCTGTCCAGAGTCCACATCAACAGCCACCACTTTAGTCACCAGATAACCCACATCTGCCGAACGAGGCACTATTTCAGCCACCACAGAAGCGCCTGACTGGACCGGATACAGAACCTGAGGCGCGTTGTCATTCTGGTCCTGAATGATTATTTTCACGCTCGCGTTGCTGCTGAGAGGAGGAGAGCCTCCGTCCTGCGCTTTGACGCGGAACTGGAAATCTTTGATCTGCTCGTAATCGAAAGATCGCACTGCATGTATGACTCCACTATCAGCACTAACGGACACTAACGAGGACACGGGCACTCCGTTAACCGACGAGTCCTCCAGTATGTAAGACACACGGGCATTCTGGTTAAAATCTGCGTCTCTGGCTCTGACTGTGAATATGGAAAGACCCGGTGTGTTGTTTTCTTGAACAGAAGCCTCATATGAGCTCTTCTCAAAGACGGGCGCGTTATCATTCACATCTGATATCTGTAAGGAGAGAGTGACGCTGCTGGAGAGAGAGGGCACGCCCTCATCAGTGCACGTCACACTGATGTTATACTCAGACTCTCGCTCTCGGTCTAAATCACTGTCTGTCACGAGACTGAAGAAATTATTATTAGTTGATTTTAGCGTAAAAGGGATATTATCTTTTATGGAGCATTGCACCTTTCCATTCTCACCAGAATCTGAGTCTTGGACATTCAGCATAGCCACAACAGTGCCTGATTTTGAATTCTCGGAAAGAGTACTTGCTTTTGACATTATATTAATCACTGGTTTGTTGTCATTTACATCGATTATATCAACAATCACTTTGCATGTGTCAGAGTGACGCCCGGGGTCTCTCGCCTGGACGTCAATTTGATAATGTTTAACTCTTTCATAATCTGTGTCGCCAGATAACCTCAACACTCCCTCATTTCTGTCTATTTCAAAGTGATTAGTGGTACCACCAGAAGTTTTAGCAATATGATACTCTATTTTACCATTTAGTCCCTGGTCAGCATCCGATGCTTTAACTGTAGTTAAAATCGTACCTTTTGGAGAGTTTTCTGCTATGCTGGTCTTATAAACAGGCAGAAAACAAACTGGAGCGTTATCATTTGCGTCCTCAACTGTGATTATAATCGGAATTGTTCCAGACATCTGCGGGTCCCCGCCGTCCACGGCAGTAAGTAAAAGCGAAATATGTTCCTGTTTTTCTCGATCTAGAGGTTTTTGTAAAATCATTTCAACATTTTTGGTGCCATCTGGCATATCTTGAGTCTTTAAGATAAAATGATCAGCGGGATGTAAGAAATAACTCTGTATGCCATTAAACCCAACGTCATCATCCACTGCTGTCTCTAAAACAAATTTAGCTCCAGTCAGAGATGATTCGCTTATTTCAAATTTAATTTCTTTATCTGCAAAAACGGGAGCATTATCATTTACGTCTAAAATTTCAACTGTAATGCTATAAAACTCCATAGGATTTTCCAAAGTTATCTGTAAATGCAGCGCGCAAGGCGTTGTCTGTCCGCACAGCGCCTCTCGGTCTATTCTCTCTTTGATAAGGAGGACTCCTCTTTCTTTATTCAGCTCGATGTATTCCGCGCTGTCTCCTGTATAAATACGCGCTTTACCCGATTTCAGTCTCTTTAAATCTAAACCCAAATCCTGCGCTATGTTCCCGACTAAAGAGCCTTTCGCCATTTCTTCAGGAATGGAGTAACTGACCTGCCCGAGAGCTGAACTGAGAGAGAGAAAGCAAATAAACAGCAGTACTTGCCGCGCCATTGTTCTGTCCGACATTTTGCAGAAGATCACGGGATGAAGAATAAAGCAGAACACAACTAAATCAGTCCAAACATCTGGAGGAAATCATGTATATGTCCAAAGTGAAAAGATCAAGAAGAGTAAATCAATCCAAGAGAAGGATATTAAATACAGTATCTCCGCGTTGTGCCTTCTCTCTCCTCTTCAGACTGCGCTCTCAGCTTCTCTCTCTCTCTAATAATATGGAGATGATGGGGGTGGAACTGCAGCAGATCTGCTCTCTAAACTGACATATTGACCAACAGCGGCACTATGAGTCCAGTCTGAGGAACTACAGAAAATGTAAAATGTATTAACCTTTATCCTCAATGACAGACATGTCCGAGAAAAGCAGTTTACTAAACAAAGTTCTAAAGTATGAAAAGTCCTTATTAATAAATGTCTATGAAATGCAAAGATTGTATGAGTTTGAAAAATATGGAAGTAGGAAATTGGGCAAATAAATAAATAAATACATTTCCTGATTGTTCAAGGTTTGCTAAGGCCATATCAGTATGTCAACAATGATCAGGCAGTCATGGAGAAATACCTTAAATACAATTATACACATTAGAAATATCCAATCAGTAATGAAACGTTTAACTTTTGAACAGGAGGACAGACCAATAAGATGTTAACAATCTCAAACAGATGATTTGCTGTAAAGAGATGTAGCAGAATATATGAGGTAAATGACGCGGCGCCGCGATACAGGACCATGGCCAGGGGCAGCAAAAGCAAACGCTGAATAGAGTTTCTCACTTCTTGAAAAAAAAAAACTAGTGAAAATCACACAAGAAGAAATCATTTAAAAGATGAAAAATAGCATTCGTTTTTGTCACGGCTGTACAGGAAAGATGAAATACATATATGTACAACAAAACAAAAAAGTTTACCAGACTAAAATTAACGCATGAAACTAAAACACCAGATGATCCGTACCATTTTCAGCTATATTTAAACAAATTCTTAAAAATGCAGATACACTTCATTTCAGAAAACCTGTCAGTGACCGAGTCAACAGTTCAAGCAAACATGTTCAATAAAGAGAAACGTTTTAAAAAATCACATAAATGATTTATAAAATAATTCTCACCTGATCACCACAATCATCAAAGTTCAGTCTCTCCCTTTGCGCATGCGTGAGTGTCTGTGTCCCACTGGTGTCCAGACTAATGATGCTCTCACTGCAAGGTCTGACGTATTTCAGATCACTCTTTCTGGAGTCAGTGGTTCTGCAAACCTCATAATTGTACACGTGCTGTAAAGTTCCTGTGCCGCCTACGTCTGCGTAAAGAGGCGGGTAATACGGAATAACTGGAAGATTCGCTCCAGATTTATAAAACATCCGCTCGCGTCTCCATCTGTAGCATTTGACTGACAGTATGGCAATGATAGACACGATAAAGAGAAATGAAACCACGGCCAAAGCCAAGACTAGATAGAAAGTCAGGTTGTCGTTGTATTCCTTGTCGTGCGTAAAGTCCGTGAACTCCGAGAGCACTTCAGGGAAGCTGTCCGCCACCGCCACGTTAACATTGACTGTAGCTGATCGAGAGGGCTGGCCGTTGTCCTCCACTACAACAGTGAGTCTTTGTTTGACAGCATCTTTATCTGTCACTTGGCGTACAGTTCTTATTTCTCCATTCTGTAAGCCCACTTCAAACAGCGCCCTGTCTGTGGCTTTCTGCAGTTTATATGAGAGCCAGGCATTCTGTCCAGAGTCCACATCAACAGCCACCACTTTAGTCACCAGATATCCCACATCTGCCGAACGAGGCACTATTTCAGCCACCACAGAAGCGCCTGACTGGACCGGATACAGAACCTGAGGCGCGTTGTCATTCTGGTCCTGAATGATTATTTTCACGCTCGTGTTGCTGCTGAGAGGAGGAGAGCCTCCGTCCTGCGCTTTTACGCGGAACTGGAAATCTTTGATCTGCTCGTAATCGAAAGATCGCACTGCATGTATGACTCCACTATCAGCACTAACGGACACTAACGAGGACACGGGCACTCCGTTAACCGACGAGTCCTCCAGTATGTAAGACACACGGGCATTCTGGTTAAAATCTGCGTCTCTGGCTCTGACTGTGAATATGGAAAGACCCGGTGTGTTGTTTTCTTGAACAGAAGCCTCATATGAGCTCTTCTCAAAGACGGGCGCGTTATCATTCACATCTGATATCTGTAAGGAGAGAGTGACGCTGCTGGAGAGAGAGGGCACGCCCTCATCAGAGCACGTCACACTGATGTTATACTCAGACTCTCTCTCTCGGTCTAAATCACTGTCTGTCACGAGACTGAAGAAATTATTATTAGTTGATTTTAGCGTAAAAGGGATATTATCGTTTATGGAGCATTGAACCTTTCCATTCTCACCAGAATCTGAGTCTTGGGCATTCAGCATAGTCACAACAGTGCCTGATTTGATGTCTTCGGAAAGAGTACTTGGTTTTGACATTATATTAATCACTGGTTTGTTGTCATTTACATCGATTATATCAACAATCACTTTGCATGTGTCAGAGTGACGCCCGGGGTCTCTCGCTTGGACGTCAATTTGATAATGTTTGACTCTTTCGTAGTCAATATCGCCAGATAACCTCAACACTCCCTCATTTCTGTCTATTTCAAAAAGGTTAGTGGTGCTACCTGGGGACTTATAAATATGATATTCTACTCTAGCATTTTGCCCTTGGTCAGCATCCGATGCTTTAACTGTAGTTAAAATCGTACCGTTTGGAGAGTTTTCTGCTATGCTGGTCTTATAAACAGGCAGAAAACAAACTGGAGCGTTATCATTTGCGTCCTCAACTGTGATTATAATCGGAATTGTTCCAGACATCTGCGGGTCCCCGCCGTCCACGGCAGTAAGTAAAAGCGAAATATGTTCCTCTTTCTCTCGGTCGAGAGGTTTTTGTAAAATCATTTCAACATTTTTAGTGCCATCTGGCATATCCTGTGTCTTTAAAACAAAATTATCGACAGGTTGCAAAGAATAACTCTGTATGCCATTAAACCCAACGTCATCATCCACTGCTCTTTCTAAAACAAATTTAGCTCCAGTCAGAGATGATTCGCTGATTTCAAATTTAATCTCTTTAACTCCAAAAACGGGAGCATTATCATTTACATCTAAAATCTCAACTGTAATGCTATAAAACTCCATAGGATTTTCCAAGGTAATCTGTAAATGCAGCGCGCAAGGCGTTGTCTGTCCGCACAGCGCCTCTCGGTCTATTCTCTCTTTGATAAGGAGGACTCCTCTTTCTTTATTCAGCTCGATGTATTCCGCGCTGTCTCCTGTATAAATACGCGCTTTACCCGATTTCAGTCTCTTTAAATCTAAACCCAAATCCTGCGCTATGTTCCCGACTAAAGAGCCTTTCGCCATTTCTTCAGGAATGGAGTAACTGACCTGCCCGAGAGCTGAACTGAGAGAGAGAAAGCAAATAAACAGCAGTACTTGCCGCGCCATTGTTCTGTCCGACATTTTGCAGAAGATCACGGGATGAAGAATAAAGCAGAACACAACTAAATCAGTCCAAACAACTGGAGGAAATCATGTATATGTCCAAAGTGAAAAGAACAAGAAGAGTATATCAATCCAAGAGAAGGATATTAAATACAGTATCTCCGCGTTGTGCCTTCTCTCTCCTCTTCAGACTGCGCTCTCAGCTTCTCTCTCTCTCTAATAATATGGAGATGATGGGGGTGGAACTGCAGCAGATCTGCTCTCTAAACTGACATATTGACCAACAGCGGCACTATGAGTCCAGTCTGATGAACTACAGAAAATGTAAAATTAAGAAACCTTTATCTCAGTGTCAGACATGTCTGAGGAAAGCAGTTTACTAAACAAAGTTCTAAAGTATGAAAAGTCTTTATTAATAAATGTCTATGAAATGCAAAGATTGTATGAGTTTGAAAAATATGGAAGTAGGAAATTGGGCAAATAAATAAATAAATACATTTCCTGATTGTTCAAGGTTTGCTAAGGCCATATCAGTATGTCAACAATGATCAGGCAGTCATGGAGAAATACCTTAAATACAATTATACACATTAGAAATATCCAATCAGTAATGAAACAGTATATAGTTTAACTTTTGAACAGGAGGACAGACCAATAAGATGTCAAAAATCTCAAACAGATGTTCTGCTGCAAAGAGATGTAGCAGAATATATGAGGTAAATGAGGCGGCGCCGCGATACAGGACCATGGTCAGGGGCAGCAAAAGCAAACGCTAAATAGAGTTTCTCACTTCTTGAAAAAAAACCTAACGAAAATTACACAAGAAGAAAAGTTTGAATGGCACGAACTGTAAATACCACGTTATTAATGTTAACAATGTACTGTAGGACTTCAACTGAAAATAAAATGTCAAAATTAAACGAATAAAACAAAATTAATCCACTGAACACAAAGGAAAAATAAGTAAAGAAAATAATTTAAAAGACGGAAAATAGCATTCGTTTTTGTCACGACTGTACAGGAAAGATGAACTACATATACAAAACAAAAAAGTTTACCAGAGTATAATTAACGCATGAAAATACAACACCAGATGATCCGTACCATTTTCAGCTATATTTTAAAAATGTCTTAAAGTTGCAGAGACACTTCATTTCAGAAAACCAGTCAGTGACCGTGTTAACAGTTCAAGCAAACATGTTCAATAATGAGAAACGTTTTAAAATATCACATAAATTAGATATAAAATAATTCTCACCTGATCACCACAATCATCAAAGTTCAGTCTCTCCCTTTGCGCATGCGTGAGTGTCTGTGTTCCACTGGTGTCCAGACTAATGATGCTCTCACTGCAAGGTCTGACGTATTTCAGATCACTCTTTCTGGAGTCAGTGGTTCTGCAAACCTCATAATTGTACACATGCTGTAAAGTTCCTGTGCCGCCTACGTCTGCGTAAAGAGGCGGATAATACGGAATAACTGGAAGATTCGCTCCAGATTTATAAAACATCCGCTCGCGTCTCCATCTGTAGCATTTGACTGACAGTATGGCAATGATAGACACGATAAAGAGAAATGACACCACAGCCAAAGCCAAGACTAGATAGAAAGTCAGGTTGTCGTTGTATTCCTTGTCGTGCGTAAAGTCAGTGAACTCCGAGAGCACTTCAGGGAAGCTGTCCGCCACCGCCACGTTAACATTGACTGTAGCTGATCGAGAGGGCTGGCCGTTGTCCTCCACTACAACAGTGAGTCTTTGTTTGACAGCATCTTTATCTGTCACTTGGCGTACAGTTCTTATTTCTCCATTCTGTAAGCCCACTTCAAACAGCGCCCTGTCTGTGGCTTTCTGAAGTTTATATGAGAGCCAGGCATTCTGTCCAGAGTCCACATCAACAGCCACCACTTTAGTCACCAGATAACCCACATCTGCCGAACGAGGCACTATTTCAGCCACCACAGAAGCGCCTGACTGGACCGGATACAGAACCTGAGGCGCGTTGTCATTCTGGTCCTGAATGATTATTTTCACGCTCGCGTTGCTGCTGAGAGGAGGAGAGCCTCCGTCCTGCGCTTTTACGCGGAACTGGAAATCTTTGATCTGCTCGTAATCGAAAGATCGCACTGCATGTATGACTCCACTATCAGCACTAACGGACACTAACGAGGACACGGGCACTCCGTTAACCGACGAGTCCTCCAGTATGTAAGACACACGGGCATTCTGGTTAAAATCTGCGTCTCTGGCTCTGACTGTGAATATGGAAAGACCCGGTGTGTTGTTTTCTTGAACAGAAGCCTCATATGATCTCTTCTCAAAGACGGGCGCGTTATCATTCACATCTGATATCTGTAAGGAGAGAGTGACGCTGCTGGAGAGAGAGGGCACGCCCTCATCAGTGCACGTCACACTGATGTTATACTCAGACTCTCGCTCTCGGTCTAAATCACTGTCTGTCACGAGACTGAAGAAATTATTATTAGTGGATTTCAGAGAAAATGGGATATTTTCACTAATAGAACACTGAACTCTCCCATTATCTCCTGAATCAGGATCCTGAACATTGATCATAATAACCACCGTGTCAGAAGGAGAATTTTCCGCTATTACGTTTGTTTTGGACATAATATTGATCACTGGCTTATTATCATTGATATCAATGACGTCAACTATGATTTTACAGGAATCAGTCAGACCACCGTGATCACTGGCCTGAACGCGTATTTCATAATTGCGAGCTTTTTCAAAATCTATTATTCCGACCACCGTAACCTGTCCGTTATCTTCATTTATGTCAAATAATTGCTGAGCATCATCTTCAATATTTGCAATGGAATACTCTATCTTACTATTTACACCCTCATCGGCGTCAGTTGCGCTCACTGTTGACACAATAGTGTCTTTTGGCGCATTCTCGATTACAGTCGCTTTATACACTGACTGCGAGAAAACAGGAGCATTGTCGTTTGCGTCTAAAACAGTAATGTGAATCTCTATACTGCCAGACAACTGAGGATCTCCTCCATCAACAGCTGTGAGCACTAATTTTATATCATGCTGTTTTTCACGATCTAAAGGCTTTTGTAGAACCATTTCGACATTTTGTGCGTCTCCGTGTTGATTTTTAAATTTAAGATTGAAATTATCAGTTGGTTTTAGCATATAGCTCTGAAGGCCGTTGATTCCCACATCGAGATCTATAGCAGGTTCTAACATAAATTTAGACCCCAAAATGGCTGATTCGCTGATTCTAAAAATAATCCTACTCTTTTTAAAACTGGGAGTGTTGTCATTAACATCAACTATTTCAATGGTAACGCTAAAAAATTCCATCGGGTTTTCCAGAATAATCTGTAAATGCAGCGCGCAAGGCGTTGTCTGTCCGCACAGCGCCTCTCGGTCTATTCTCTCTTTGATAAGGAGGACTCCTCTTTCTTTATTCAGCTCGATGTATTCCGCGCTGTCTCCTGTATAAATACGCGCTTTACCCGATTTCAGTCTCTTTAAATCTAAACCCAAATCCTGCGCTATGTTCCCGACTATAGAGCCTTTCGCCATTTCTTCAGGAATGGAGTAACTGACCTGCCCGAGAGCTGAACTGAGAGAGAGAAAGCAAATAAACAGCAGTACTTGCCGCGCCATTGTTCTGTCCGACATTTTGCAGAAGATCACGGGATGAAGAATAAAGCAGAACACAACTAAATCAGTCCAAACAACTGGAGGAAATCATGTATATGTCCAAAGTGAAAAGAACAAGAAGAGTAAATCAATCCAAGAGAAGGATATTAAATACAGTATCTCCGCGTTGTGCCTTCTCTCTCCTCTTCAGACTGCGCTCTCAGCTTCTCTCTCTCTCTAATAATATGGAGATGATGGGGGGTGGAACTGCAGCAGATCTGCTCTCTAAACTGACATATTGACCAACAGCGGCACTATGAGTCCAGTCTGATGAACTACAGAAAATGTAAAATTAATAAACCTTTATCTCAGTGTCAGACATGTCTGAGAAAGCAATTTAGTAAAAGTTATGAAGTATAAAAAACAATAAAAAAAAAACAATAAAACAATGAGCATAACAATACAAATATGTCAAATAAAATATTTGTATAAGTCTGTGTTAATAATTAAGAAAAACATTGAGCCCACACGAATTGATTCGTTTCAATATTTTGATCAGAGACAAAGGGATACATATCTAAAATACAACTATGCATAACGCATATCTAGATACGACTAAAATATTGTAGTTTAACTTTAAAAAAAAGGAAGACAGACGATAACCAGATGGAAATCTCAAAATGATGGTCTACTTAAAGAGATGCCACAGACAGGATACATGACGTGACCGCGTCTCACCGTATTTCAGGACCATGGCCAGGGAAATTGACCAGAGTTTTTCACTTTATGACAAAGACGAGCAAAAGTCTTTTCGTGCAAGCAAAAGCAGTGGCAGGTATAGTGGTATAGTGTGCTATAAAAAGTGGAAATAAAACAAATTCAAGAGGGAAAAGATATATATATATATATATATATATATATATATATATATATATATATATAAATCTTAGTGTATTTTGCTCAACTTTTGTAGTTTTCTGCAGTTATATTGCTCAAATCATTCTTCTCTATTGTTAGAGTCCTTTCCCTCTTGAATTCAAGTTTTTATGAATTCATGTCGAAATACACAAAGACTCTAACAATAGAGAAGAATGATTTGAGCAATATAACTGCAGAAAACTACAAAAGTTGAGTAAAATACACTAAGGTTTTTCTTTTTTTTTTAAATGCCAATTTCTTACAATAGCAGAAATGATTATTTTAAGAAAACCAGACAGCGACTGCGTCAACAGTTCAAGCAAACATGTTCAATAATTAGAAACGTTTTAAAATATCACACAAATTAGTTATAAAAATAATTCTCACCTGATCACCACAATCATCAAAGTTCAGTCTCTCTCTTTGCGCATGCGTGAGTGTCTGTGTTCCACTGGTGTCCAGACTAATGATGCTCTCACTGCAAGGTCTGACGTATTTCAGATCACTCTTTCTGGAGTCAGTGGTTCTGCAAACCTCATAATTGTACACGTGCTGTAAAGTTCCTGTGCCGCCTACGTCTGCGTAAAGAGGCGGATAATACGGAATAACTGGAAGATTCGCTCCAGATTTATAAAACATCCGCTCGCGTCTCCATCTGTAGCATTTGACTGACAGTATGGCAATGATAGACACGATAAAGAGAAATGAAACCACGGCCAAGGCCAAGACTAGATAGAAAGTCAGGTTGTCGTTGTATTCCTTGTCGTGCGTAAAGTCAGTGAACTCCGAGAGCACTTCAGGGAAGCTGTCCGCCACCGCCACGTTAACATTGACTGTAGCTGATCGAGAGGGCTGGCCGTTGTCCTCCACTACAACAGTGAGTCTTTGTTTGACAGCATCTTTATCTGTCACTTGGCGTACAGTTCTTATTTCTCCATTCTGTAAGCCCACTTCAAACAGCGCCCTGTCTGTGGCTTTCTGCAGTTTATATGAGAGCCAGGCATTCTGTCCAGAGTCCACATCAACAGCCACCACTTTAGTCACCAGATAACCCACATCTGCCGAACGAGGCACTATTTCAGCCACCACAGAAGCGCCTGACTGGACCGGATACAGAACCTGAGGCGCGTTGTCATTCTGGTCCTGAATGATTATTTTCACGCTCGCGTTGCTGCTGAGAGGAGGAGAGCCTCCGTCCTGCGCTTTTACGCGGAACTGGAAATCTTTGATCTGCTCGTAATCGAAAGATCGCACTGCATGTATGACTCCACTATCAGCACTAACGGACACTAACGAGGACACGGGCACTCCGTTAACCGACGAGTCCTCCAGTATGTAAGACACACGGGCATTCTGGTTAAAATCTGCGTCTCTGGCTCTGACTGTGAATATGGAAAGACCCGGTGTGTTGTTTTCTTGAACAGAAGCCTCATATGAGCTCTTCTCAAAGACCGGCGCGTTATCATTCACATCTGATATCTGTAAGGAGAGAGTGACGCTGCTGGAGAGAGAGGGCACGCCCTCATCAGCGCACGTCACACTGATGTTATACTCAGACTCTCTCTCTCGGTCTAAATCACTGTCTGTCACGAGACTGAAGAAATTATTATTGGTGGATTTCAGAGAAAATGGGATATTTTCACTAATAGAACACTGAACTTTCCCATTATCTCCTGAATCAGGATCCTGAACATTGATCATAATAACCACCGTGTCAGAAGGAGAATTTTCCGCTATTACGTTTGTTTTGGACATAATATTGATCACTGGCTTATTATCATTTATATCAATGACGTCAACTATGATTTTACAGGAATCAGTCAGACCTCCGTGATCACTGGCCTGAACGCGTATCTCGTAATTGCGAGCTTTTTCAAAATCTATTATTCCGACCACGCTAACTTGGCCATTATCTTTATTTATACTAAATAACTGACGCACGTTATCTTGCATGTTAGTAATGGAATACTCTATCTTACTATTTACACCCTCATCGGCGTCAGTTGCGCTCACTGTTGACACAATAGTGTCTTTTGGCGCATTCTCGATTACAGTCGCTTTATACACTGACTGCGAGAAAACAGGAGCATTGTCGTTGACGTCTAAAACAGTAATGTGAATCTCTATACTGCCAGACAACTGAGGATCTCCTCCATCAACAGCTGTGAGCACTAATTTTATATCATGCTGTTTTTCACGATCTAAAGGCTTTTGTAGAACCATTTCGACATTTTGTGCGTCTCCGTGTTGATTTTTAAATTTAAGATCGAAATTATCAGTTGGTTTTAGCATATAGCTCTGAAGGCCGTTGATTCCCACATCGAGATCTATAGCAGGTTCTAACCTAAATTTAGACCCCAAAATGGCTGATTCGCTGATTCTGAAATTAATCCTACCCTTTTCAAAACTGGGAATGTTGTCATTAACATCAACTATTTCAATGGTAACGCTAAAAAATTCCATCGGGTTTTCCAGAATAATCTGTAAATGCAGCGCGCAAGGCGTTGTCTGTCCGCACAGCGCCTCTCGGTCTATTCTCTCTTTGATAAGGAGGACTCCTCTTTCTTTATTCAGCTCGATGTATTCCGCGCTGTCTCCTGTATAAATACGCGCTTTACCCGATTTCAGTCTCTTTAAATGTAAACCCAAATCCTGCGCTATGTTCCCGACTAAAGAGCCTTTCGCCATTTCTTCAGGAATGGAGTAACTGACCTGCCCGAGAGCTGAACTGAGAGAGAGAAAGCAAATACACAGCAGTACTTGCCGCGCCATTGTTCTGTCCGACATTTTGCAGAAGATCACGGGATGAAGAATAAAGCAGAAAACAACTAAATCAGTCCAAACAACTGGAGGAAATTATGTATATGTCCAAAGTGAAAAAAAAACAAGAAGAGTATATCAATCCAAGAGAAGGATATTAAAATCAGTATCTCCGCGTTGTGCCTTCTCTCTCCTCTTCAGACTGCGCTCTCAGCTTCTCTCTCTCTCTAATAATATGGAGATGATGGGGGTGGAACTGCAGTAGATCTGCTCTCTAAACTGACATATTGACCAACAGCGGCACTATGAGTCCAGTCTGATGAACTACAGAAAATGTAAAATTAATAAACCTTTATCTCAGTGTCAGACATGTCTGAGGAAAGCAGTTTATTTGACAAAGTTCTAAAGTATATATATATATATATATATATATATATATATATATATATATATATATAAGTCCAAAGCAATAAATATCTATGAGATACAAATAGTATATGAGTTTGTATAAATAAAGATTAAAGGGAAACAATTAAACAAACATTTGGTGTTTGCTCAAAGTTTTATATTTATATCAGTATATGAACACTGAGCAGACCGACAGGGACAAATTCCTTAAATACAATTATAATATACACATAAGAAATAATTAATTTAACTTTTGAACAGGAGGACAGAACGAAAAGGTGTTAAAAATCTCAAACAGATGATCTGCTGTAAAGAGATGTAGCAGAATATATGAGGTAAATGACGCGTCGCTGAGATTCAGGACCATGGCCAGGGGCAGCAAAAGCAAACGTTAAATAGAGTTTCTCACTTCTTGACAAAGACAAGTGAAAATCAACCAAGGATTTTTTTTTTAAAAAGGCAAACGAACTGTGAATACCACATGTTAATAATGTTAACAATTGCGGACATTTCGGAAGCAGCGTGAAGTTTACTGTAGGACTTAAAATAAAATATCAAATTAAACGAATAAAAACGGAATAAAAAACAATTTCGACTTAAAATATTGAAGGAGAAATTAAAGAAAATTATAAGCTGAAAAAATAAGCACTCATTTTCTTTCATGGCTCGATAGGAAATTTGAACTTCACAAGGACAACAACACAAAAAGTTTACCCGGCTATATTAAACGGATGGAAATACAACAGCAGGTGATTCACTATTTTCTGCTAACATTATTTAAACATTTATTAGAATTGCAGAGACACTTCATTTCAGAAAACCAGTCAGCAACCGTGTCAACAGTTCAAGCGAAAATGTTCAATCATGAGAAACATTTTAAAAAATCACATAAATTAGTTATAAAAATAATTCTCACCTCATCACCACAATCATCAAAGTTCAGTCTCTCTCTCTGCGCATGCGTGAGTGTCTGTGTTCCACTGGTGTCCAGACAAATGATGCTCTCACTGCAAGGTCTGACGTATTTCAGATCACTCTTTCTGGAGTCAGTGGTTCTGCAAACCTCATAATTGTACACGTGCTGTAAAGTTCCTGTGCCGCCTACGTCTGCGTAAAGAGGCGGATAATACGGAATAACTGGAAGATTCGCTCCAGATTTATAAAACATCCGCTCGCGTCTCCATCTGTAGCATTTGACTGACAGTATGGCAATGATAGACACGATAAAGAGAAACGAAACCACGGCCAAGGCCAAGACTAGATAGAAAGTCAGGTTGTCGTTGTATTCCTTGTCGTGCGTAAAGTCCGTGAACTCCGAGAGCACTTCAGGGAAGCTGTCCGCCACCGCCACGTTAACATTGACTGTAGCTGATCGAGAGGGCTGGCCGTTGTCCTCCACTACAACAGTGAGTCTTTGTTTGACAGCATCTTTATCTGTCACTTGGCGTACAGTTCTTATTTCTCCATTCTGTAAGCCCACTTCAAACAGCGCCCTGTCTGTGGCTTTCTGCAGTTTATATGAGAGCCAGGCATTCTGTCCAGAGTCCACATCAACAGCCACCACTTTAGTCACCAGATAACCCACATCTGCCGAACGAGGCACTATTTCAGCCACCACAGAAGCGCCTGACTGGACCGGATACAGAACCTGAGGCGCGTTGTCATTCTGGTCCTGAATGATTATTTTCACGCTCGCGTTGCTGCTGAGAGGAGGAGAGCCTCCGTCCTGCGCTTTTACGCGGAACTGGAAATCTTTGATCTGCTCGTAATCGAAAGATCGCACTGCATGTATGACTCCACTATCAGCACTAACGGACACTAAAGAGGACACAGGCACTCCGTTAACCGACGAGTCCTCCAGTATGTAAGACACACGGGCATTCTGGTTAAAATCTGCGTCTCTGGCTCTGACTGTGAATATGGAAAGACCCGGTGTGTTGTTTTCTTGAACAGAAGCCTCATATGAGCTCTTCTCAAAGACGGGCGCGTTATCATTCACATCTGATATCTGTAAGGAGAGAGTGACGCTGCTGGAGAGAGAGGGCACGCCCTCATCAGCGCACGTCACACTGATGTTATACTCAGACTCTCGCTCTCGGTCTAAATCACTGTCTGTCACGAGACTATAAAAACCGTCGGGCGATGACTGAATGACAAATGGAACATTTTCATTTAAATGACAATTAACTTTTCCTCCTTCATTTGAATCTACGTCTTGAATGTTTAATATTGCAAGAACAGTGCCAGATTTTGAATCCTCTGATATCTGGTTTGATTTTGAAATAATATTAATAGTGGGATTGTTATCGTTTATGTCAATAACGTCAACAATTATCTTACACGAATCCGTATGACCGCCGTCATCGCGTGCTTGAACATCTATTTGATAATACTTACTTATTTCATAATCGATGCCCCCAGTGAGCTTTACAACGCCAACATCGGGGTCTATTTCAAAAATGTCTGCCGCTTTGTCGGCAGTACTTGAAATGGAAAACGAGATTCTACCATTCGAACCCTGATCAGCATCAGAAGCACTAACTGATGTTAAAACTGTGCCTTTAGGCGAGTTTTCAAATATGCTGGTTTTGTATATGGATTGTGAACAAACAGGGGCGTTATCGTTAGCATCTAAAACTGTAATGAGTATCTTCATTGTACCGGACATCTGGGGCTCGCCTCCATCAAATGCTGTTAAAAGTAACGAAATTTGATCTTGTTTCTCTCGGTCTAAGGGTGTTTGAAGAACCATTTCAACGGCTTTATTTCCATCGGGGAGATTCTGAAATTTCAAAACAAAATTATCTGTTGGTTCTATAGAATAACTCTGCAGACCATTTGGACCGACGTCATGATCAATAGCCCTCTCCAATAGAAATCTGGCCCCTGATGAAGACAATTCGTTAATTTCAAATCTCATCTCACTCTTACTAAATATTGGCGCATTGTCATTTATATCTATAACTTCAACTGTAACGCGGTACAACTGCATCGGGTTTTCCAGAATAATCTGTAAATGCAGCGCGCAAGGCGTTGTCTGTCCGCACAGCGCCTCTCGGTCTATTCTCTCTTTGATAAGGAGGACTCCTCTTTCTTTATTCAGCTCGATGTATTCCGCGCTGTCTCCTGTATAAATACGCGCTTTTCCCGATTTCAGTCTCTTTAAATCTAAACCCAAATCCTGCGCTATGTTCCCGACTAAAGAGCCTTTCGCCATTTCTTCAGGAATGGAGTAACTGACCTGCCCGAGAGCTGAACTGAGAGAGAGAAAGCAAATAAACAGCAGTACTTGCCGCGCCATTGTTCTGTCCGACATTTTGCAGAAGATCACGGGATGAAGAATAAAGCAGAACACAACTAAATCAGTCCAAACAACTGGAGGAAATCATGTATATGTCCAAATTGAAAAGTATATCAATCCAAGAGAAGGATATTAAATACAGTATCTCCGCGTTGTGCCTTCTCTCTCCTCTTCAGACTGCGCTCTCAGCTTCTCTCTCTCTCTAATAATATGGAGATGATGGGGGTGGAACTGCAGCAGATCTGCTCTCTAAACTGACATATTGACCAACAGCGGCACTATGAGTCCAGTCTGATGAACTACAGAAACGTGAATACACGAATGAATACACGCTTTTCTTATTCATATTTGTTTTCCAAACATGGAAAAATCTTCAAAAGCGTGAAAATTAAAACAACAGTATATAATAAAAAACAATAATTTCTAAGTCAAAATGTCTACAGGAACTGATGTAAATTTGGACTGCAATAAATATCACAGAGAATAAATAATGATGTTATGTCTTTAAATTGTCGTGTATACGCAAATATAAAATACATTTAAAATAGAAGAAACATTTTTTTTTTTAATTATGTACAATATAAATTACAACATAATTTGCTGAAATGTAAACACATTAAAGAATGTATACTACTCTAAGAGGAAAAACGGAAAGTCACAAGGAGGAACTGAAAATATTAGACTGATAGTATTTCAGCACCATGGCCAGTGAACCACATTTTCTACACAAGGGTTTATATATAAAATTGAACTAAAAAGTGTGTTTTACAGAAAACAAAGACGTCTGTCAACTTTACAATATTCGCACATAAACAAAAACGTGCAAATCTATCAGAGACAAACACAAACCTCACCTGATCGTTGAAATCTGGGTTGGTCGGGGTTTCTCTCAACGCATGCGTGAGTGTCTGTGTTCCACTGGTGTCCAGACTAATGATGCTCTCACTGCAAGGTCTGACGTATTTCAGATCACTCTTTCTGGAGTCAGTGGTTCTGCAAACCTCATAATTGTACACGTGCTGTAAAGTTCCTGTGCCGCCTACGTCTGCGTAAAGAGGCGGATAATACGGAATTACTGGAAGATTCGCTCCAGATTTATAAAACATCCGCTCGCGTCTCCATCTGTAGCATTTGACTGACAGTATGGCAATGATAGACACGATAAAGAGAAACGAAACCACGGCCAAGGCCAAGACTAAATAGAAAGTCAGGTTGTCGTTGTATTCCTTGTCGTGCGTAAAGTCAGTGAACTCCGAGAGCACTTCAGGGAAGCTGTCCGCCACCGCCACGTTAACATTGACTGTAGCTGATCGAGAGGGCTGGCCGTTGTCCTCCACTACAACAGTGAGTCTTTGTTTGACAGCATCTTTATCTGTCACTTGGCGTACAGTTCTTATTTCTCCATTCTGTAAGCCCACTTCAAACAGCGCCCTGTCTGTGGCTTTCTGCAGTTTATATGAGAGCCAGGCATTCTGTCCAGAGTCCACATCAACAGCCACCACTTTAGTCACCAGATAACCCACATCTGCCGAACGAGGCACTATTTCAGCCACCACAAAAGCGCCTGACTGGACCGGATACAGAACCTGAGGCGCGTTGTCATTCTGGTCCTGAATGATTATTTTCACGCTCGCGTTGCTGCTGAGAGGAGGAGAGCCTCCGTCCTGCGCTTTTACGACAAAACTAATCTGTTTAATTTGCTCATAATCAAATGAACGCACTGCGTGTAACACACCGTTCTCAGAGTTTATAGATACGTACGAGGAAATCGGCGCACCACCAATATGATTATCTTCTAAAAAATATGACACTCTGGCGTTTTGATTCCAATCTAAATCTCTCGCCGTCACAATACATATGGACAATCCTGCTGCGTTATTTTCAGGAAGGAGTGCTGAATAGCTACTTCGTTCAAAAACTGGCGCGTTATCATTGATGTCAGAAACCTTAATGCGTAGTGTCGTTGAGCTCGAGAGTGCAGGTGAACCTGAATCAGTCGCAGTCACTGTTATATTATATTCTGACTGAGTTTCACGGTCAAGAAAGGCATCTGTGATCAAATTATAATAGTTAGAAAGGGACGATTTGATACTGAACAGGAGGTTTTTGTCAATAGAACACGTAACCTGTCCATTTCTTCCTGAGTCCGCGTCTTTCACATGAATTATAGCAATAGTAGTACTTGGGGGCGAATCTTCTGCTATAGTGCTCGAGAGAGACATCACGTTTATCGCAGGTGCATTATCATTTATGTCAGTTACATCAATTATAAGTTTACTAGTGCTCGTCAAACCCCCTTGGTCTTTGGCCTTAACTCTTATTTCAAACCGCCTTTCTTTTTCAAAATCAACATCACCCATAACAGTTATCTGACCTGTATCGCCGTCAATGTTGAAAATGTCTTTAAATTGTTCTTTTATATCAGAAAACGAATACAGTATTTGTCCGTTTGTACCACTATCTGCATCTGTCGCATTTACAGTGATTACATAAGCACCTTTCTGTGCATTTTCCATCACAGATGCCCTGTAAACAGTCTGGTTAAACACAGGTGCATTGTCATTCGCATCTAAAACATTAACATCTATATTAACAGAGCCAGACCTCTGCGGGTTTCCGCCATCTACAGCGATCAGCTTCAGAGATAGATGAGGATGCTCCTCCCGGTCTAACGCTTTATCAAGAACCATCTCAACATATTTACTGCCGTCTGGGTTTGAGTTTTGTTTAAGAACAAAATACTCATTTCGCGTGAGAATATAATTTTGCAAGGCATTCAATTCTACGTCAGGGTCATACGCCCGTTCTAAAGCAAACCCCGAACCAAGAGCTGCAGATTCACTTATTTCAAAACTAATTTTATTATTTTCAAACACCGGAGAATTATCATTAACATCAGTAATTTCGACAGTAACCTGGTGCAGCTCCATTGGGTTCTCTAGAATGATCTCGAAGCTGAAGCTGCACGGTGTGGTGTCGCCGCATAGCTGTTCTCGGTCTATTCTCTCACTCACGACTAGAATCCCTTTGTCTGTTCTAAGCTCTGCGTATTGGGTGCTTTCTCCGGTCACGATACGCGCTCGACCCGCTCGAAGCCTTTTCAAATCGAGCCCCAGATCTTGTGCTACATTACCAATAAGCGAGCCTTTAGTCATTTCTTCAGGGATGGAGTACCGGATTTGAGAGATGGCAAAAGGAATGTAACACGAGATGAAAAACAATACTTGCCACTGCGGTCGGAAGGAAACATGCCATCGAGAACATCCATTTCGATAAAAATCCTTAACAGCCATACTGATTAGAAAGCAAATTCACCATTAATATTCCAGTATTCAATTAAATAAAATAATATTCCAAAGTATGCCTTCAAAAAATGTATATTCGTTTGGAAGAGAAAAGGAAAGAGAACCCTCTCACCATCCCGTAACGAATGAAACAGAGGGAGACTGCTGCGTCACAGCGCGCACTGATTGGGTGGGGCCACGGTTTACTGTTAGACAAGCATATTGCACATAAAGCATTTCATTGACCACAGCGGCCCTTAGAGTCCAAAATAAGCATGAGCAGAATGCATACATTTCAAAAGAAATGTTAGAGAAAGAAAAAATATAATACATGTTAATCGACAGCAGCGCTGTCCAATCTCAATACAGGTAAGTGAAGATAAACGAGTAAAATGTCAGTTTCTCATGACATGAAATGCAAGGAGAGATGCAAATAAAACGTGCTGTGTAAGTAGTCTGCACTGAAGATCAATTCATACCGTTTATCACATGATCATATGACATTGAGTAAATACTACTACTATTAATAATAATAACCCCATCGACTACAGATGAAAATTAGCTAGTAGCTAAATCTTGTGTGTGTGTGTGTGTGTGTGTGTGTGTGTGTGTGTGTGTGTGTGTGTGTGTGTGTGTGTGTGTGTGTGTGTGTGTGTGTGTGTGTGTGTGTGTGTGTGTTTTTGTGAAATATCAGGACACAAATGTGTATAATGACATGGGTAGGACATAGGTATTACAAAAAGAGGGTGAAATATGAGGACGTTCCCCATGTCCTCACTTTTCAAAATGCTTATATTTCACACAGAATGAGTTTTTTTTCACAGAAAGTAAACTGCACAGTCTCCTGTGAGGGTTAAGTTTAGGGGCAGGGGCAGTGTAGGGGGATAGAAAATACGGTTTGTACGGTATAAAAACCATTACGCCTATGGAATGTCCCCACATTTCACAAAAACACCCCTGTGTGTGTGTGTGTGTGTGTGTGTGTGTGTGTGTGTGTGTGTGTGTGTGTGTGTGTGTGTGTGTGCATGGTTCCATACAAATAAATCAATAATAACAACAATAATAATATAATAATAATATTTTCTCACCTCTATCGGCGAATCTAATTCATCCAACACGTTTCTCTCGTTGGGCGCGCGCTGCACTGTCCCTGTAGAATTAGGATCCACTATCAACACGTTCTGACTTGCAGGTCTGACAAACTTACAGTCACTTCTTCTGGAATCGGTCGTTCTGTAAACCTCATAATTATACGCGTGCTGCAGAGTTCCTGTGCCAACAGTGTCCGCGTAACGCGGTGGATAGTACGGAATAACTGGAAGACTGGACTTGTAATACAGACGAGATTGTCTCCACCTGTAGATTTTAACAGATATTATGACGACTAGACATGTTATGAAAAGAAATGAGACTGCAGCCAAGGCCAGGACCAGATAGAAAGTCAGGTTATTGTTGTATTCCTTGTCGTGCGTAAAGTCCGTGAACTCCGAGAGCACTTCAGGGAAGCTGTCCGCCACCGCCACGTTAACATTGACTGTAGCTGATCGAGAGGGCTGGCCGTTGTCCTCCACTACAACAGTGAGTCTTTGTTTGACAGCATCTTTATCTGTCACTTGGCGTACAGTTCTTATTTCTCCATTCTGTAAGCCCACTTCAAACAGCGCCCTGTCTGTGGCTTTCTGCAGTTTATATGAGAGCCAGGCATTCTGTCCAGAGTCCACATCAACAGCCACCACTTTAGTCACCAGATAACCCACATCTGCCGAACGAGGCACTATTTCAGCCACCACAGAAGCGCCTGACTGGACCGGATACAGAACCTGAGGCGCGTTGTCATTCTGATCTTGGATGAAAATGTTCACGGTTACATTGCTACAAAGCGGAGGAGAGCCTCCGTCCTGCGCTTTAATAGTAATCTTAATGTTTTTGATCTGTTCATAATCAAAAGAGCGCACAGCGTGTACAACCCCACTCTCCGCGTTAACAGAAACATAAGTTCCTACAGGAGACCCGCCCAAGTCACTTTCTTCTAGAAGGTAAGATATACGAGCATTTTGATTTTCATCCGGGTCATGAGCTCTGATTCTGATAATAGAAACGCCGGGTGAATTATTCTCGAGCAAGTATGAATTATAAACACTGTCCTTAAAAACTGGGGCATTATCATTGACATCCATTAGTTTCAGGTGAAATGTTTTTCTGCTTGTTAAAGGCGGCTTCCCGGAATCAGTGGCGATAACAGTGATGTTGTACTCAGACAACTTCTCACGATCTAAAATAGCATTCGTAACTAAAGAATAATAATTTCTTAAAGTCGATTTTATTGCAAAATCTCCAGATCCTTCGATAAAACAATTGACCTTGCCATTATCATCAGTGTCTGAGTCCTTAACATTAATTATTGCAATTGTAGTATCAGGTGGAGCGTTTTCAGATACCGAGCTCGAGAAAGACATTATATTAATGACAGGTGCATTGTCGTTTACATCAATGACCTCTAATGCAATTTTACTCGAATCAGTTAATCCACCCTGATCCCTAGCCTCAACTGTAAGTTCAAATTTAGTATCTTTTTCATGATCAATTTCTCCAACAACAGAAACAATGCCAGTGTTGCTGTCAATATTGAATAACTGCGCAGCGGTTCCTTTTTGTTTGTAGAAATTGTATGTTATGCGCCCAGACGAACCAGCGTCTGCATCTGTGGCGTTAACGGTAGTAATGTAACCGCCCTTCGGTGCATTTTCCATCACAGATGCCCTGTAAACAGTCTGGTTAAACACAGGGGCATTGTCATTCACATCTAAAACAGTAACATGTATATTAACAGAGCCAGACCTCTGCGGGTTTCCGCCATCTACAGCGATCAGCTTCAGAGATAGATGAGGATGCTCCTCCCGGTCTAACGCTTTCTGTAAAACCATTTCAGCGTATTTACTGCCGTCTGGACTTGAGTGTTGCTTTAAAGCAAAATGGTTATTTGACGATAAAATGTAATTCTGCAGTGAGTTCACGCCTACGTCGTGATCATCTGCGCTTTCCAACAAAAAGCGTGAACCCAGCGTTGCAGACTCACTAATTTCGAATTTTAATTCTTTGTTCTGAAACAACGGCGCGTGATCATTTTCATCCAATATTTCAACAGTAACTGGGTGCAGCTCCATTGGGTTCTCTAGAATGATCTCGAAGCTGAAGCTGCACGGTGTGGTGTCGCCGCATAGCTGTTCTCGGTCTATTCTCTCACTCACGACGAGCATCCCTTTGTCTGTTCTAAGCTCTGCGTATTGAGTGCTTTCTCCGGTCACGATACGCGCTCGACCCGCTCGAAGCCTTTTCAAATCGAGCCCCAGATCTTGTGCTACATTACCTATGAGCGAACCTTTCTTCATCTCCTCCGGAATCGAATATCGTATCTGTCCGCTTGCAGTGTAAAAATAACAAGAAAAAAACATTGATAACAGCCACAGCATTTTCCATCGCCAATGACTGCATTCCGTCATCCAACAGCTCCGTTGCATCATAATCACAGGGTTAACAAAGAGAAAATCCAATTAAAATGTTGAGATGTACTCCAAGATGGGGTCAGGAAAAATAATGCAACGAAAAATGTACTGCAAACTTTAGTATCTTCCGTAGACAAGCCTGAATAAAAATGTCGAGGGAGTCTTGCCCTCATCTACCAACACGCAAGAAAATGGGGAGGGGTAAAGATTGCTGGATGACAAAGCACGCCATAAAATGTTTCTCTGATCAACAGCGGCCCTTGCTGTTCAAAGTGAGCGTTAACAAGCCTAAGTAATTCTACAAAATAAGTGAAGTATGTAGTGAAAGAAACTATCGAAGAACAATAGTCTAAAAAGAACAACAGTACTGTTGCTGTCCATAAAAGAAGTGCTTAAACGAAATAATACGATAAAATAATAAATAAATAAAAAGTGTCATTTAAAAAAAAACAAAAAAACAATTTGGGTGCTTAAAGCTTCAGTATTAAAGAGAGACGGTGTTATTCCGGTAACACAAACAAATAATTATATATATATTTTTTTGTTTTGCCTTTTTCATGCTTTATCGGACAGGACAGTGGCTTACAGGAAAGCATGGGGTGGAGAAGGGAGAACGGGATCGGCAAATGACCTCGAGTCGGGATTCGAACTCTGGTACCCGGAGGTGCAGTTGCATTGCAATGCGCTAGTCACTAGGCCATTGGCGCCGACAACAAACGAATAAATATTAATAACAAATATTTTAAAAGACTTCATCAAGCGATTTATAAGCATATCATAGGCTACATACAGAGGATAAGAATTATTTAAACGAGGTCAGTTTTCAGCACCATGGACAGCGCCACACCACCGGCTATTTAAATATCTCCTGTAGCCATACTCACAAAATTGCAGACTACCAGCCTCAAAAATCATATATTTGTGTAAAGCAGAAAAAAAAAATCCTGCACACTACTCGAGTTTGTATCATCACATATATATTTAATGAACGTTTTGGTCAATTGGCCTTCCTCAGGCTGACAAAACATGCAAATGTGCAAAAGAGAACACATCATTTAGAGTGACGATCAGCTGTTAGTCATAAATAAAAGCTATTAAAAAAGTCACATTTGTGCAAACTCACCAGTGTGCTGCGCGCATCGGTACAGTCAGCGGCTCGCGTCTCCTTTGGAATTGTTTCTGTTCCACTCACGTCAACACTCATCAGACTTTGACTGATGGGTGCGAAATACTTAACATCACTTTTCCTGGAGTCTGTGGTTCTGTAAATTTCATAATTATGCACGTGCTGAAGAGTTCCTGTGCCCACAGTGTCCGCGTAACGCGGTGGATAGTACGGAATAACTGGAAGATTAGACTGAAAGTACATACGCGATTGCCTCCATCTGTAGATTTTAACAGATATTATGACGACTAAACATGTTATGAAAAGAAATGAGACTGCAGCCAAGGCCAGGACCAGATAGAAAGTCAGGTTATTGTTGTATTCCTTGTCGTGCGTAAAGTCAGTGAACTCCGAGAGCACTTCAGGGAAGCTGTCCGCCACCGCCACGTTAACATTGACTGTAGCTGATCGAGAGGGCTGGCCGTTGTCCTCCACTACAACAGTGAGTCTTTGTTTGACAGCATCTTTATCTGTCACTTGGCGTACAGTTCTTATTTCTCCATTCTGTAAGCCCACTTCAAACAGCGCCCTGTCTGTGGCTTTCTGCAGTTTATATGAGAGCCAGGCATTCTGTCCAGAGTCCACATCAACAGCCACCACTTTAGTCACCAGATAACCCACATCTGCCGAACGAGGCACTATTTCAGCCACCACAGAAGCGCCTGACTGGACCGGATACAGAACCTGAGGCGCGTTGTCATTCTGGTCCTGAACGCTAATGAGAACTGTCGCATTTGAACCGAGAGGTGGAGACCCTCCGTCCTGCGCTCTCACGTGTATTTTAAACTCTTTCATCTGTTCATAATCAAATGATCGCACCGCGTGGATAATTCCATTGTCTGCGTTAACAGAGAAGTACGTTGAGACAGGAGAACCATTTACATCGGATTCTATGATATAATACGCGATACGCGCGTTTTGCCCTGCGTCAGGGTCTGTTGCTTGAAGAGTCAGCAAAGAAACGCCGGGAGAGTTATTCTCTAATATATATGTTTTATATTCACGCTGACTAAAGGCTGGCGCATTGTCGTTGATATCAGTGATATCTAGTGAAATCGTTTTTTTACTGAATAATGAGGGGCTGCCTTCGTCTGATGCAACTAACGTTAGGTTAAAACTGGAAGCTTTTTCTCGGTCTAGTGGCGCGTCGGTTACTAAAGTGTAGTATTTACGCGGCGATGGTTTAATTGTAAAGGGATAATTTTGCTCTAAACTTAAGCGGACCTGTCCATTTTTACCAGAGTCTACATCCTGAACGCTTATTAAAGCTACAATGGTGCCAGGTGGAGAATCCTCTTGTATTTTACCTGAAAACGATGTCATGGTTATAATCGGGCTATTGTCATTAACATCTACAACATCTATGACTAATTTACTTGCACCGGTTAGGCCCCATGGGTCTTTAGCCTGCAAATTAAGTTCATATTGCTGAGCAGCTTCATAGTCTAAATTGCCAGTGAGCGTTATATCACCAGTGGCTGCACTGATTTGGAACAGGTGCGCTGCGTCCTCTCCCAAATGAGTAAATGAATACGTGACATTGCCATTGAATCCTTGATCTGCATCAGCTGCACTTACTTTAGTTATCAACGTCCCTTTTACTGCATTCTCAGCTACACTTGCTTTATACATTGTTTCAGTAAAAATGGGTGCATTGTCGTTGGCATCAAGGACAGTAACGAGTATTTTAACAGTACCAGAGCGCGGCGGGTCTCCGCCATCCATAGCCGTTAATACAAGCGAATGCTCGCTCTGTTTCTCTCTGTCCAGCACTGACTGCAACACCATCTCTGCATACTTGCTGCCGTCTGAGCGACTGTGCTGCTTTAAAGCAAAATGATCAGTAGGTTTCAGACTATAGCTCTGAAGAGAATTCAATCCAACATCGGGATCAGTCGCGGTGTCTAACAAGAAAATGGTGCCTATAGGCGTGGACTCGCTAATCTCCAAAATGATTTCTCTCTTAGAAAAAACTGGTGCGTGATCATTGATGTCTTGAATCTCGATTGTAATCGAGAAAAATTCAAGAGGGTTTTCGAGCAAGATCTCAAGACCGAAACTACACGGGGATTTTTGTCCGCAGAGCTGCTCTCTGTCTATTCTCTCTTTCACCACCAAATTTCCTTTGTTACGGTTCAGTTCGACATATTGTCTACTGTCATCAATAACGAGACGCGCTCGGCCAGACACCAACCTTTTCACATCCAAACCGAGATCCTTCGCCACATCTCCGACGAACAATCCTGCTCTCATTTCCTCTGGAATGGAGTAACGAATCTGTCCGGACGCTGCGTTCAGCACGAATAAAAGAAAAATGGAGAATCCTTCTTGCCATTTGACACACCGCCGCAAATCTCTTTTGTTATCCCCCATCCTGCAAATGTAGTATTCCGAGGAAAATGCAATCACACACTTCCAGTTTTCAAATATTCAAGCATTTAAAAATCCCCTCTGCTTTGTTCAGAATGTTCCAAAACGAGCTTCATGTCCAAACAGCGCTTCGCCGGTTTTCTCTGTCCTGTCTGACGCAATGTCTTCCGTACGC
Organism: Romanogobio albipinnatus; assembly: GCA_023566225.1. Classification (NCBI taxonomy): domain Eukaryota; kingdom Metazoa; phylum Chordata; class Actinopteri; order Cypriniformes; family Gobionidae; genus Romanogobio; species Romanogobio albipinnatus. Next base: position 47,024,050 of record CM042246.1, on the reverse strand, counting down.
AGATCTTTTGAGCACTATCCTCTCCCTGGGCAACAGCACCTCTCACAGTCAATAAGAAACACAACAGCAGTGCTGGACTGTCCAGTATTAGAGCAAAAAGAGCTGATTTATGAGAGTGCAATATGAGGCTCATGCACATTTCTGTTTCTATTGTCATTACTGGACTGAATCTTGAGTACTTGGTGCTTAAAACAAATTATGTCTTATTAGCAAAGTTAGGGAGGAGCATGTTCAAATGACCTATCCAATCAGCATGAAAGGACGCTTATAAATAAGTAGACACCTATTTTCCTCGACAGTTTTTCTGCTTCCCTCCACCACCCCATCTCCTCACATTCACCTGCTGACTATCCTAACCAGAGATATAGGGGAGTACTCTGGGTTCTGGTTTTGAAAGGCGGACAACACACCAAATACGCATACTTTTTTTACTCTATCTAATAATTTGTAAGTGTGGACTCGTGAAGTAAAATTCATCATTGTGATGAGCTCAGTGCAGGAACAGAGTCCTGAAAAAATACAACACAGAATTAAATAAAGTCAACCCAACCATACCATATCATGAACCAATAACATGTAACTCCATGACATGTGTTTAACAAGAGGGTGGCCCAATTGGGTAATATCGAGTCAGATGTAATGCTGTCTAAACTAGCTGATGATGACCTACATTTGAAAGGATGAAAGTCAGTGAATTGTGATATGCAAAAACCAGACACAATCCTCAGTCTGGTCCTGTAAAAGCTGAATATGTGTGTGTGTGTGCTTGTTTATATGATTTAAAAGGACACTAATTTGTATAATGATATGGGTATTACACTGGTATTACAATGTAAACATTTCATGAGCCCTCACAATTAAAAGGCTTAAAAAAACATACTAAACAATGTTTTATTAAAAATGTAAAAATGCATAAAGTTGTGTGTGATGGGTAGGTCGGTGTAGGGAGATAGAATATACAGTTTGTACAGTATAAACACAATTATGCCTATAGAATGTCCTCATAATGATAGGTGCACCAACATGAGTGTGTATGTGTGTGTGTGTGTGTGTGTGTGTTTCAAATAGCATGAGTGCAAAAGTTTCTGTTGTCAAAGCTTCACAGCAATTCAAATAAAATATAATTTTCAGTGACACTGTACAATACGGTTTAATGCATTACCTAGCGAACGCATTAGGTTTTGTGAACTAATGTTTTTTAATCTGGGATAATTTTACAAATACATTTTTCAATGTTCTAGGTGGTATAAATGAGCATTGTTATGAATGAACACGAACCACAAATGAACAGTAATATATTATTGATTTTATTGACATATTCATAAATGCTTTTAAAATGTTATTCTTAGTTTATTAATTGAACTTATGTAAAAAAAATGATAAATTGTCACCAGAATTTATTTACAGTATGACGCTGATCATTGTAAAATGTTTGCAGCTATTTAAATACAGAAGCAGGGTGTGTGTTATTGTGCCAGTATGTGGTTTTGGGTTCTTCAGATGATTCAAATGTGTACACTGCTGTGTGGATGCATGAAACATGAGCAGCTCTGAAGCTGCCGCATAGTCATACATACTTAGTGTGATGAGACTGCATTATTCACACTGTGTCCCATATAGCCGGATGCTTTTTAATGCAGTAAAAGTAGGCCAGAGCCTAGCCTTAAAGCATAGTGACACACTGCTGCAGCAGGGGAGACCTAAATAGTGCAGACTCTCTCTCTCTCTCTCTCTCTCTCTCTCTCTCTCTCTCTCTCTCTCTCTCTCTCTCTCTCTCTCTCTCTCTCTCTCTCTCTCTCTCTCTCTCTCTCACACACACACACACACACACACACACACACACACACACACACACACACACACACACGCAGTAAGATGATGCAGTGTCTCTGGCAGTGTTTTAGTGAACCACCACAAGATGGAGCACTGCACACACTGTATGCATACATCCATATACTGAACAGAACATGAGCAAACAGCCCATCATGAGCTCTTTCTCTAAAAGTAAAAACATGTATCAGAGGTGTCATGGTAGGTGAGAGTATGAAAATTGAAATGAGAACGAAAGAGAGAGAGAGAGATCGAAAGTGTATAGAGAAGTGAAAAAAAAGCAGCATATCAAATATATGTTTCTTACCTAAGAGACGATTGATTCGTTTCCATTCATTAGGATGAAGCGCAGGTGCAGGACATGGAGGGAAGAGAAGAGAAAGAACATAATGAACAAAAATTGATTTACAAATTTTCCTGAAGAAAATGCGCTGATTTGTTCAAAGAACTCACACAGCATACACTAATGGTGTTTGCCAAGGCAAGCATCTGTATGATTAAACAAAATACAAGATCTAAACATTAAAATGAGCGGGATCACACCCAAAGTGCACTCAGAAAAGCCACAAAACACAGAGGATGGCTTTCACAAGAACACTGTGACATAATGACTATCTAGCATAGACAATGGCATCATCATATCTCCATCTTGATCAGAACGTGTACACTGAGAAACACAAGAGTATATGTGACATGAGGAGACATTTCTGCTTCTGTCACCACCCAATAGCTTTTCATGAAGGCAGAATAACAATAACAATCAGAATACAAGTCTGTGTTTTAATACTTTGCTGTTCATTTTCTCTTACACACACACAGAACCGTATAGCAGAAGTAGGCCTGCCTAAAGCAACATTTTAATCACACATGGGTGAACACTTTAAATAGCACACAGTCACTGACTGGAATATGTACAGCATTCTGTGGACACAGATCTGAAGTACATCACAGTTCCAATACTGTACACTCTCAGAAAAAAAGGTACAAAAGCTATTACTGTGGTCATATAATTTCCAATAGTACTAATATGTACCTTTAAGATACCTATATGCACCCTTTAGGGGTAAATAAGGTACAAGGGGTACCTTTTGAAAGGGTAAACGTCCAAGTGACCACTTTTGTACCTTTTTCTTAGAGTGATACCAAGCATTTAACTACATGCGTATATTCCATAAATTCATAACTGGCACTCAGAACAACTATTGTTAAGTCAACTATGATTCAATTAATAAAACACTTTTTATGTTGTTGTTTTTTAAAGTTGTATATTAACCATCAGAAGATCTGATGTTCATTGAATTCGCTCTAATGTCACTTGAAATCCCGAAATTTAGCTCAGAATAACATTTGATTTGAAATGTATTTGCAAATTCATCCCAATCTCTCTTTTGTAGCTTTATTGTAGCCTTATGTATGCTCACGTGTATGCGTCAGGCGATCCATGGTCCGATTAAATGCATGTCAGAACATGTTATACACTGCAGATGAGCTCAGTGCACAGTTAAAAACACACAAACATCTGCTCAGAGAACATCTACTGTCCATCTAGACTCTATATTTAATCAAGCAGACCCAGTGAAAAACAAATGAACAGTTTACATGTGGCTTTATAGTCATGAGACAAAATCATTCTTTATCCTAGATAAGAAGCTCAAATCATGAGTCTGAACATTTGTTAAATTATGGTTAGATATGTAGACTTCTCATTTTTAGACTCATCTAAATATGACAATTTCATGGCAAAATATCTTAGTGATAAATGTAATAAAAATGTTCAATGAACTGCAATAGAAATCTAGAGCAAAAGTGAAGCTAACAGCATGCACACACACACACACACACACACACACACACACACACACACACACACACACACACACACACACACACACACACACACACACACACACACACACACACACACACACACACACACACACACACACACACACACACACACACACACACACACACACACACACACACACACACACACACACACACACACACACACACACAGTATATACTGCTGTTGAATGAATTCAATGTTGAAAACAGTTGTATAAAACATTTTTTCAGGATTCTTTGATGAATAGAAAGTTCAAAATAACAGTTTATTTTAAATAGAATATTTTTTAACATTATAAATGTCTTTACTGTCACTTTTTATCAATTTAATGCATCCTTGCTGAATACATGTATTCATTTCTTTAAGTTCTTTCCACCCCCCAAAAAATACACAAATACTGTTCTTTTGAACTTTCTATTCATCAAAGCATTTTTGAATTTTTTACACAACTGTTTTCAACATTAATAATAATCATAAATGTTTCTTGAGCATCAAATCATCATATTAGAATGATTTCTGAAGGAAATGTGACACTGAAGACTGGAGAAATTATGCTGAAAATTCAGCTTTGATCACAGAAATTTTACATTTTAAAATATATTCAAATAGAAAGCAATATTCCTCAATATTACTGTTATATATATATATATATATATATATATATATATATATATATATATATATATATATATATATTATAAAATAAATGCAGCCTTGGTGAGCATAAGAGACTTCTTCTAAAAACATAAAAAATCTTACAGATCAAAAACTTTTGAACGGCAGTATATATATAGCACTTCCAAAGATACTGTATGAATTACTAACTGAAAGTATGACCAGTGTAACTCATGAAATAAGATAACTTAGTAGGCTTTCAAGTAACAACTTCAAGGGGAAAGGCCACATTACAATTGTATCTTATGCTACCTGGATTGATCTGTCATCGCACTGGTTACTGCAAGCACATTTACTGTCAACAGCAAAGAGACAACCTACCTGAGTAAATACAACATGCATATCTCTGATTAAACACAGGACAGACATACTGGGGCACTAGGAAGACTCCTGTTCAATATTTATTCTGAATAATCAAACAAGATCATTCATTAATGTGTCAAATGTTACATGCAGTATGTCCTAATTGCCCACTTAAAAGAGATGCTCAGATTGTGCATATTTTGATAAATATGTTTTATTAATATAACTTATAATGCTGAAAGTCACTTTACAAAGCACATAATGCACATAAACAGCTATCCAGAGTAAATGTTAAAATAACTAAAGTATAAATGTAGACATCTCCAGTGACAGTGGTTTTGACTCAAATAACGAAATTCTTATAGATTAACATATTCTGGTAAAAATGAGTGTTTGTCTAAATTAATTATACATGCATGGTTTGTGTATTGTAAAGGTTTAAAGAAAATATTTGAACTTTAAGGTTAAGAACCAGTTAAATCACCAGTAACAAATTGCACATAGATGACTGAATTTATAAGAAAGGATAAGAATGGAGTCTTCATAACACGTCAGCTTAATATGTATAAAACCAAAAATAAAGCGCTAGAGTACAGAAAGACAGATGAGGATGAAATTATGATAAATCAGTTTCACAGACGCAGATGTGACGCACAACTTCTTTCAACCATATAATCTTTCAATCTGAGAGAGAGAGAGAGAACCTTATTTTTCCTTTATAACCACTCTGTATTCATTTACTTGTTTTGTTGTTGTTGTTTTGTGCGTTAATTGTGATATATTTATGGGTCCCACTTTATATTAGGTGGCCTTAACTACTATGTACTTACATTAAAAAAATGTACTTATTGTGTTCATATTGTATTGCACACACTTTTGTTGATATTGAGCTGGGATACGGGACAGGTGTGATGGGATGGGTCAGTTTAAGGGTAGGGTTTGGTGTAAGGGAAGAGTCAGCAGTGTAATTATAAATGTAACTACAGAAATTAATTACAACTGTAATTACATGCAGGTATTTTAAAAAATGTAAGTACAATGTAAAATGTATGAAAGTGAAGTGATGTGTGGGCAAGTATGGTGACCCATACTTGGAATTTGTGCACTGCATTTAACCCATCCAAGTGCACACACACACACCCAGAGCAGTGGGCTGCCATATTTCTGCGGCACTCGGGGTTCGGTGCCTTGCTCAAGGGTCTCACCTCAGTCGTGGTATTGAGGGTGGAAGGGTGGAAGAGGGTGCTGGTTATTCACTCCCCCCATCGACCTGCCAAACCTGCCGGACCTGAGAGTCGAACCCGCAACCTTTGGGTTACAAGTCCGACTCTCTAACCATTAGGCCACGACTGCCTGCCCCGATTAAGTGTTTTGAACGACTCTCATATATTAATATATGAGATTAATTTAAATGTTAGTACATAGTAGTTAAGGCCACCTAATATAAAGTGGGTCCTATGACATGCATGTTTTTTTTTTTCTTTTATTTATCTATATGTTTGTATATGTGACCCACAACCAGTCATATATGGGTAATTTTTTTTATCATCTGAAACCTGAATAAATAAGCTCAATATTTGGCCAAGATACAACTATTTGAAAATCTGGAATCTGAGGGTGCCAAACAAAATCTAAATATTGAGAAAATCACCTTTAAAGTGGTCCAAATTAAGTCCTTAGCAATGCATATGACAATGTAATAATACATTTTTGATATATTTATGGTAGGAAATTTACAAAATATCTTCATGGAACATGATCTTTATTTAACATCCTAATGATTTTTGGCATAAAAGAAAAATGGATAATTTTGACCCATACAATGTATTGTTGGCTATTGCCACAAATATACCCGTGCGACATATGACTGGTTTTGTGGTCCAGGGTCACATATGTCTATTGCTAGACCTAAACAGAGCAAGGGTCTGATTTGTCAGAAAATGTCTGCACAGTCAAAGATACAATGCAGAGATAGATCCTCATCAAATATAAACTCACTGATTGCAGCCTTGTAACAAAAAAAGCAGACTGACATTCATGGCTTCCCAAAGAAAAAAGTAAAGTCTGTGCTCATTGTGACAGCACACACGCATATATATGTTTTTTTTTTCTTAAATAATACATTAAAGCAGACCCGCATACAATATTAAAGAGCACACACACAAGTCTTTAAAGTGCAATTACAAAACATTGTGCACATACAACAAAAGTGAAGGATTCACTGTAATGTGTTTTCATGAAACAGGTTAATGTATTATAATGATGAACATCTGTCATTTGTTTGATTAAAGTATTTTCAGTCTGATCTGTTCTCAAGGATTTTCTGTATGATTGCCATCTGGGTTAGAATTTATGTGGCACTAAGAGTGTTGCACGTGCATTGCTGCGGCCACCCACATGCACCGACGTCCCCCTCTTATTCTGCATGTCAAAATCAACAAAGTCAGAGCCGAATCTGAAATCCCCTCTCCACGAGCCTGTGGTTAAGAATGAATTACATCGATCATCCTTCTGCAGAGTATTGAATCGGCTCACGTCGGAGTAGCCAGGTGGTCCGTAGGTAGGAGGAAAAACGGGTAAGTTTGCAGTTGAGCGATACATGTATCTATGTCTACATAAACTCATATAGACCATAGCAATGATGAGCACAAAGAAAAGACTGGACACACATGCCACAGCCAGGATTAAATACAGAGTAAGGTCCTTGTGAGCATGTGAATCATCCATGCCACGTGCCAAGCGCTCGTCGATGATAGGCAAGCCGTCTTCAATCATAATATTGACAGTTGCAGTGGCAGACAAAGACTCAGGCCCGTTATCACTCACAGAGACTAGCAAGGTTTGTTTGATCTCATCGTCTTCTGCAAATGGTCTAAGTGTCCGAATTTCCCCACAGTGCAGTCCAACAGAGAACAAATTAGTCTGCTTGGCTTTCACAATTCGATAGGACAGCCATGCATTGTGCCCTGCGTCTGCATCAACAGCAACCACTTTAGTGACCAAATAACCTGCAGGAGCAGCTCGGGGCACAATGTCATCCGCAAGGTATCCATCAAAATGAACCGGGTAAAGAACAACCGGAGCATTGTCGTTCCGATCGGCAATAAAGACCTGGACAGTGCATGTGCTAGTGAACGGCGGGCTGCCTCCATCACGTGCCATCACTTGAACATGGAAGTGAGTGGACGTTTCATAATCAAAGGGCCGTACGGTAAATATCTCACCGGTCTCTGCGTTAACGGAGAAGAGAGAAGCTGCATCTTCTGAAAGCGAATACAGGATTCTAGCGTTCTGCCCCTCATCTGCATCGTCAGCCCTGACTTTAATGACTGGGGTTCCCTGAGGCTGGTTTTCTGCAAACTGGATGCTGTAGTCACTGTGTCTAAAAATAGGAGGATTATCATTGATGTCGGTGACTGTTATGGCTACAGTTTTGCTGCTGAATAAAGCGGGTGTGCCAGCATCCACAGCAATCACAGTTATGTTATAGTGAGGACACTTTTCCCGGTCTAAAACTCCATCGATCACAAACATGAAGTAATTCTTTACTTCTGATACAAGCTTAAATGGCACATCGTCAGATATCTCACATGTGACGCGACCACTGGTGCCAGTATCAAGATCATAAACATGTAGCAAAGCCACCATGGTTCCAGGTGTAGCATCTTCTGGCACAGTAGCAGAATTGGACTTCACTGCAACAACAGGTGCATTGTCATTCACATCTATCACATCTATGATGAGTTTACAGTGAGATGACTGTCCTCCTCCATCTTTGGCTTGTACATCCAGCTCATGAGAACTGGCTTCCTCGTAATCCAACGCACCCATGACTCTCACCTCACCCGTTACGGGGTCAACCTCCAAAATCCCCCTCGTCTTATCAGGCACGTGGCTAAAAGAGTAACTAACTTCCCCGTAAATCCCGCTGTCTAAATCGGTTGCATTTAATTTAACCAACACAGAACCTTGAGCTGAATTTTCTTGCACACTGACTTTATACACCCTTTGACCAAACACAGGAACATTATCGTTAGCGTCTAACACGTGAATGTGAATTGAAGCCGTTCCAGAACGAGAAGGCCGGCCACCATCCACTCCACTTAGGGTCAGAAAGTGATCGGCTTGGTTTTCACGATCCAAAGGTTTTTTGAGGACCAATTCAGGATATGCATTTCTGTCCATCTGAGTATTCATCTCTAAAGCAAAATAATCACTCTCACTGAGTTGGTAATGCTCAACAGTATTAGCTCCTGTGTCAGGATCGTGAGCACTTTCAAGCGGAAAACGCCTTCCCGGGACTGTTGACTCCAGTAGCTCAAGCTCAATCTGACCGTTATCAAACGCTGGGCTATTATCGTTGATGTCCTGGACGTCCAAGAGGAGACTGTACACTTTGAGCGGATTCTCCAGTAGCAGTTGAAACTGCAGGGCGCAGGACGGAGACTGTGCGCAAAGCTCCTCACGGTCCATTCTCTCACTCACCAACAGAGAGCCTGTTTCAGCACTCAGCTCGCAAAACTGTCGACTGCCCTCCGCAACAACTCGAGCATTGCGCCTCACGAGCTCAGTCACATCTATTCCCAAATCTCTCGCCACATTGCCGATGACGGAGCCTTGCTGCATCTCCTCTGGAACCGAATAACGCACTTCAGCAAGAGAACCACACATGCAGAAGCAGAAGCAAAGCTGAAGCCAGAAATGTGCCAGTACGCATCTTGACAAACAAATCATGTTGTAAAAAATGAATGGTTACATTTAAATAATAAAGAATAAAAATAATGAAGATAAAAGCGCATTCTGAACAGATCCTACAATAGCTGGGGTAGACACTGTGCTCTGATGCCTGCTCTTGTCGGCTTATATTTTTATTTTCATCTCTCTCTTTCTCAGCACGCCTACAGCACTCCCCTCCCCATCCATCCCTCATCTCTCCCTCCTCTCCTCGCTCTGTAACACTGATTAAACTGGGGAATCAGGGCAGACGGCACAGATGAGATCACTTCCTAAGCTGTGCATAACATGAGAGCGTCACCCAGAGACCAAATATAAGAGTTACAGACCCACACAAAAATAAAAAAATAAAATAAAAAAATAAATAAATACACTCACCTAAAGGATTATTTGGAACACCATACTAATACTGTGTTTGACCCCCTTTCGCCTTCAGAACTGCCTTAATTCTATGTGGCATTGATTCAACAAGGTGCTGAAAGCATTCTTTAGAAATGTTGGCCCATATTGATAGGATAGCATCTTGCAGTTGATGGAGATTTGTGGGATGCACATCCAGGGCACAAAGGGTTGAGATCTGGTAACTGTGGGGGCCATTTTAGTACAGTGAACTCAATGTCATGTTCAAGAAACCAATTAGAAATGATTCGAGCTTTGTGACATGGTGCATTATCCTGCTGGAAGTAGCCATCAGAGGATGGGTACATGGTGGTCATAAAGGGATGGACATGGTCAAAAACAATGCTCAGGTAGGCCGTGGCATTTAAACGATGCCCAATTGGCACTAAGGGGCCTAAAGTGTGCCAAGAAAACACCCCCCACACCATTACACCACCACCACCAGCAGCCTGCACAGTGGTAACAAGGCATGATGGATCCATGTTCTCATTCTGTTTACGCCAAATTCTGACTCTACCATCTGAATGTCTCAACAGAAATCGAGACTCATCAGACCAGGCAACATTTTTCCAGTCTTCAACTGTCCAATTTTGGTGAGCTTGTGCAAATTGTAGCCTCTTTTTCCTATTTGTAGTGGAGATGAGTGGTATCCGGTGGGTTCTTCTGCTGTTGTAGCCCATCCGCCTCAAGGTTGTGCGTGTTGTGGCTTCACAAATGCTTTGCTGCATACCTCGGTTGCAACGAGTGGTTATTTCAGTCAAAGTTGCTCTTCTATCAGCTTGAATCGGCCCATTCTCCTCTGACCTCTAGCATCAACAAGGCAATTTCGCCCACAGGACTGCCGCATACTGGATGTTTTTCCCTTTTCACACCATTCTTTGTAAACCCTAGAAATGGTTGTGTGTGAAAATCCCAGTAACTGAGCAGATTGTGAAATACTCAGACCGGCCCGTCTGGCACCAACAACCATGCCACGCTCAAAATTGCTTAAATCACCTTTCTTTCCCATTCTGACATTCAGTTTGGAGTTCAGGAGATTGTCTTGACCAGAACCACAACCCTTATTGCATTGAAGCAACTGCCATGTGATTGGTTGATTAGATAATTGCATTAATGAGAAATTGAACAGGTGTTCCTAATAATCCTTTAGGTGAGTGTATATACACAGTTCTAATCAAAATTATTCAACCCCCCGAAGACTGTTTTTGTAATACAGCCATGTCATAATTATTCAATAAAGTCACTTTGTAACAGTCTTCAGCCTGCTACGAGTTAAGTGCAGCTGTAGTAGCGATCCTCCCTGGTAGGGGGCAGTATTAACTTTAGGTAAGCCTGGATAAATGGATAGAAGAAGAATTGATTAAGAGTTGGTTTGTGTGCCCATGTGCATGGTAGCAGTGTTTGAGCTGATCTACTGCATTTGAGGAACCCTTGTTGAGAAGCAATTTTGCTTCATTCTCAACTGTGAGTATCGTTATTTGTTTTACCTTTATTTAATTATGAAAGAGGTAGATTGATTAATAATTCTGTATAAAATAAAACTAATGGGTACAATTTCCTGTGGTTGACAGGTATTATGTTAAATAGATATTAATTTGTTTTGTTTTTTTTTGTAGAAGGGTTTATGGCTATGGGATGTTTGATGCCTATGATCATGTTGAGGATGGAATTGGAATCTTCGTTGATGCTGTTGACAAGGACTTAAGTTGACCAAATTGTCTTCTCTTCTATGGATTTGCATTGAGGACTGCTTTGACGTTCTACAATACGGACTACCATTGTGATTCAAGGACATCAGTAACTTCAGTCGATATCTCCTCTGAACTCCTTCAGTGTTTAACACAGATAAGACTGGTTTCTTTGACTCTTACACATCAAGTGTTTGTACATGCAAAGACTGAGAAAGAAAAAGAAGATACAACCACCGAAGAGCAAGTTCAAAAATCAGGGGCAACAGTAATAGAACAGTTGATTGAGCGAGTCTCTAAGTTGGAGACTCGTGTGGAAGAGTGTGTCCAACAGTTGCATGAAAGCGTGACCTTTGTTGAGTGTAAAGCAGAGGTGGGTAGAGTAGCCAAAATCTGTACTCAAGTAAAAGTACAAGTACTTACGGAAATATTTACTCAAGTAAAAGTAAAAGTAACAATCGTAATATTTACTTGAGTAAGAGTAAAAAAGTATTCGATGAGAAAACTACTCAAGTAGTTAGTTACTAGTTACTTTCGATCTGATTGATAAGAAGCGAAAACCCTGAATTTCTGGCTACTTGGAGAGCTTTCACACACCCCTCGGTAACACTTTACAAGAAGGTTGTATTAGTTAACATGAACTAACCATGAACAACACCTCTGTTCAGCATTAGTTCATCTTTGTCAACGTTAGTTCATAAAAATCCAGCTGTTCATAGTTTATTCATGTTAGTTCACAGTGCATTGACTAATGTTAACAATACTTGAATAATGCATTAGTAAATGTTTAAATTAACATAAAGATAAATAAGTGCTTTATAAGTGCAGTTCATTATTAGTTCATGTTAACTAATGTAAGCTAATGAACCTTATGTGTGTGTGTGATTAATGGTTAAACAGTGTAAATTAATGATGTGTCTCTTCTTAAAACATACTTTGTTCTTATATTTTTATAAGTATATAGGCTATTCTTTAGGTAGGAATAAAATACAATACCGTTTTTATTTGTATGTATTTTCTACACTTCAGACAGGTGTCTGTCCGGATTTGTGTATAAATGCAAGACGTCACATTAGGCTATTCAATTTGTTTCGTTTTGTGAAGAAAAGGATATGTAAATGTGCAGATGTGAACGTTTGTTCGTGGACGTGTGTTGTTTGGAGGATTCAAACGATTTGTCATTGCTTGCACAAGAGCGCATATGAGGAAAACACTCGGACAGTGTGTGAAATAGTATTATAATAAGGGAAAATTTCCCATAGTTACCAAATGACCGTTAATAGTGTTCAAATATAGGCATCATTGTGACACTTACCGCTACATGTTCTTTTCAGGGTGGAATTCTTGTATGCTGAGAGAAGTCAGTTCGTTTGGGTGCACACAACATGCATCGCATTATGAAACTATTCTTTTTGACATCTTGGAGTGAAAACATAGACTGAACTTGAAGCCACGAGCAATCTGCCTCCCGTAGCTCACACACATCTTCCTCTGCTTCGGCCATCATCTTCCGACTAAACGCGCGCTAATATAAGCGGGTGATGCGTAGCAACCTCTCGCGAAACAGCCTCTCCAACGTTTCGCGAGACTTGCGAAAGTCATATTAACTTATTTTAATATATATAATATAATTATTACCATTTGACAGTAACGGAGGAACGCCACCGAATGTAACTAAGTAAAAGTACAGTTTTTTCACAAGAAATTTACTTGAGTAAGAGTAAAAGTACCCATCTTTAAATCTACTCTAAAAGTACAAGTTACCCAAAAAATGTACTCAAGTAAATGTAACGAAGTAAATGTAATTCGTTACTACCCACCTCTGGTGTAAAGCTATTGAAGAAAGAGTTTTTTACCGCATGGAACGAGAATGTGAGAGAGTACAGAAAAAAATGGAGCTTGAACTTCAAGATTTGGGTAAATCTATGGTGGACTGTTTGAAAAGGCGAGATGCTCAAATTGACCACAAGTTAAAAGATTGTGCACCTGTTATGTCTACTCCTAAACCTCCAAAATCAAATCTTTCTGCTCCTGTTTCCAGAACTGCAGGTGGAAGCCAGACTTACCATGTACCAAGCAGCCAAATGTCATGTGTAGAAGGTGTGTCAATGATGTCCTTTCATCCACCAGTGAAAATAGAATTTCCAAGTTTTAGCAATAGTGAAGAGGAAGATCCTGTTACTTTCATAGAAAGATGTGAAGAATATGTTGCCATCCGGCCTCTCAATGATGGTGAAATTCTTGCGTCTTTGACATCTGTGTTAAAGGGTACTGCAAAAGATTGGTGGCTAGCAGAAAAGAAGAACGTTCAGACATGGCAACGGTTCAAAGAGATATTTTTACGTTCATTCTTAAGTGAGGACTACGAAGAAGAAGCTGCTAGAAGATTGTTGGAAAGAAAGCAGGGTACTAAAGAGAGTATTAGAGATTTTGCTTATCATTATAGAGCCCTGTGCCTTCGAAGAAACAAGGACATGTCAGAGAGGGAAATTGTACATGCTATCTTACGAAACTGTAACCCACGACTGGCGAGTTTACTCAGAGGAACTGTAAAAGGGGTAGATGATTTAGTAAGATTTGGTACCCAAATTGAAAAAGATTTTGAAGAATCTAGAAGATACTGGAGCCAAGTTAATTCAGAGACACAACAACGGAGAGCGAATGTTTCTAGAGAAGTTGTACCTAGGTCTGCTCCAGCTAACACGAGAACTATGCAGTCTACAAAGAGTGCTGTTCAACCTGAAATGATCAGTCTTCCAATCATTTTACGTGGCAGATACTTCCAAGCGATGATTGATACTGGCAGTACTTTATCGCTCATAAAAGAATCTTGTTGGAAGCAATTGCAATGTCAAGAACCGTGTAAACCAAGTAATGGTCAATCCTTCTTGCTAGCCAATGGTCAGAGGCAGGATGCCATTGGTAAGCTGGAATGGGAATGTGACCTGCAAGGGAGGAAAAGAGATCTTACATTGTATGTAATGCGGGATGTTGATCTAACAGTACCCATTATCCTTGGTATGGATTTTCTGCTTTCTTCAGAGATCGTCCTTGATTTCAGAAGATCTCAGTATCAACTGCCAGCCTTAGATGATGATGAGAACATGGTAACTTTTCCATTGTTGTCACACGAATCCTGTACTACTGTACATTTCTACCTTGCTCTGTCTCCTCTAGTGGCATCAGAGGAAACTGTACAGTCGATCCATGACATTGTTCAGAAAGCTGATATGAATCATCATGGCAAAGAGGTACTGAGGGAGCTGATGTTGAACTGGCCCACAGTCTGCACCAATGAAATAGGGCAGTCAAGTGTAGTTAAACATCGGATAATCACCACTGACGAAGTGCCTGTGAGGAAAAGACCCTATAAGGTGTCAAGAGAAAAACAGCAATTCATAGATGCAGAAATTCAAGGGTTACTGGATAAGAAGATCATCCGTCCCTCAATTTCTCCATATGCAGCACCAGTAGTGGTGGTACCTAAAAAAGATGGAGAATCAAGGCTGTGTGTAGATTATAGAGGCGTAAATGCAAAAACGCACCTCGATGCTTATCCTATACCACAAATACAGGACATTCTGGAATCAATGCATGGAACAACGGTGTTTAGCACTCTTGACCTTAAGACTGGTTACTGGCAAATGGAGATGGAACCAGAAAGCATACACAAGACCGCTTTTGTTACCTCTGCAGGGCTATTTGAATTCCTCCGGCTTCCCTTTGGCCTTAAAAATGCCGCAGCTTCATTCCAAAGAATGATGGAGCATGTTCTCAGAGATCTAAGGAAAATGCTGTCTGATATACATAGATGATGTGGTGATATTCTCAGAAAATGAAGAAAAGCATATGCAGCATCTTAAACAGGTGTTCAGCCGTCTTTCCAATGCTGGTCTTACTCTTAACCTGAAAAAATGTAATTTTTTCCAGAAATCCCTTACATTCTTGGGACATATAATATCTGGAGAAGGAGTTAAGACAGATCCATCAAAAGTGTCTGCAGTAGGTGACTTTCCGGTGCCTCAATCTCTTAAGGAGCTACAACGTTTTATCGGGTTGGCCGGATGGTATCACCAATTTATACCCAAGTTTTCGGAAAAGGCTGCTGCACTGCATGCGCTGAAACAAAAGAATGCTACTTGGGTTTGGACAGAAGAATGCCAGACAGCATTTGACACCATTAAGCGAGACCTGACGAATGCTCCGGTACTAATTCCACCTGACCTGTCAAGGTCATTCAGAGTACAAACAGATGCCAGTGAGGTTGGCTTAGGAGCAGTACTGACTCAAGAGGTAGAGGGAGAAGAGCATGTGGTGGCACACGCATCTCGTTTGTTGCGAGGACCTGAAAGAGTATATTCTGTTTCAGAAAAGGAATGTCTCGCAGTGATCTGGGCAGTGGAGAAATGGAGAACCTATTTAGAAGGTCGACCTTTTGAGGTGATTACGGACCACTCTGCGTTAACTTGGGTATTCCAACACCCCAAACTGTCTTCAAGATTGACACGGTGGACCATCCGTTTGCAAGGTTTTCAGTTTACTGTTAAGTATAGAAAGGGTCAGTCCAATGTTGTTCCGGATGTACTATCAAGAAGCATGGAACCATTGGAAGCTTCAGGAAGGTTGACAGTTCTTAAAGCCATAAAGTCCCCAGTTAAGCCAGCAATGTTACCGGTAAACCTGTCTGAACTAGCCACTGCTCAGAGTGAGGATTTGGAAGTGCAAGAACTGAGTGAGAAGGCAGATGCTCCGGTGGATGCGGATAACACACGTGTAAGATATGTGTGGGAAAATGGGTTGTTATTCCACAGTGTCCCTAGTAACCAGGATGGAGAGAAATTACAATTAGTCATCCCAGCATCCCTCCGAAAGGAGTTTTTGCAGTACGCACATGATAATCCATTGAGTGGGCATCTCGGAAGAATGAAGACATTGCGTCGGCTAATGGAAGTTGCCTATTGGCCTAGTATGCGTGCGGATGTATGGAAGTACTGCAAGTTTTGTCATGTATGTCAGAAGTACAAACCTAACTTGTCGAAGCTGTCTGGATATTTACAGTCAACACCTGTGGTTGAGCCGGGGTACATGCTGGGTGTAGATTTGATGGGACCTTTTCCGAAGAGTGGTAAGCAGAATGAACACCTGCTAGTAGTGGTTGACTATTGCTCCAAGTGGGTGGAGTTGTTTCCTTTACGGACGGCCAAGGCTCCCCAAATAGCACGCATTTTAGTGGAGGAAATATTCACGAGGTGGGGAACTCCTGCTTACCTTGTATCAGATCGAGGAGCACAATTCACCTCCCATCTTATTAACTTAATGTGTAAGCAATGGGGAGTGGTGCAGAAATTAACAACTGCGTATCACCCACAAACAAACCTTATGGAAAGGGTAAATCGTACCCTCAAAACAATGATGGCTTCATATGTAGGAGAGCACCACAGACAATGGGATATGTGGTTAGCTGAATTTAGGTTTGCAATTAATACGGCATGGCATGAAAGTACGGGCTACACACCTGCCGAAGTTGCTTTGGGACGCAAACTTAAGGGTCCATTAGAAAGAACCATTAGGCGACCACCTGATCCAAGTAGCCCTACCTATGAAGTGATAGATAGACAACAAAGTCTTATCCAGGTGGTAAGGGAGAATGTAGAACGAGCTCAGACCAAGCAAAAACGCTATTATGACAAAAGAAGAAAACATACTCGATTTCAAGTAGGAGACCTAGTTTGGGTTCGAGCTCATCCTTTGTCCAAAGCAGATGATGGGTTTATGTCTAAACTGTCTGCCAAATGGAAGGGGCCAGCAAAAGTCGAAAAATGTTTGGGTCCAGTAAATTATGCGGTTTCATTTCATGAGGAACCTGGAAAGGTTAATACCTATCATGTTCAGAATTTGAAAGTCTGTCATGGGTATTTCGAGACTTCCTGTGATGGAGGGGGTATGTAACAGTCTTCAGCCTGCTACGAGTTAAGTGCAGCTGTAGTAGCGATCCTCCCTGGTAGGGGGCAGTATTAACTTTAGGTAAGCCTGGATAAATGGATAGAAGAAGAATTGATTAAGAGTTGGTTTGTGTGCCCATGTGCATGGTAGCAGTGTTTGAGCTGATCTACTGCATTTGAGGAACCCTTGTTGAGAAGCAATTTTGCTTCATTCTCAACTGTGAGTATCGTTATTTGTTTTACCTTTATTTAATTATGAAAGAGGTAGATTGATTAATAATTCTGTATAAAACAAAACTAATGGGTACAATTTCCTGTGGTTGACAGGTATTATGTTAAATAGATATTAATTTGTTTTTTTGTTTTTTTTGTAGAAGGGTTTATGGCTATGGGATGTTTGATGCCTATGATCATGTTGAGGATGGAATTGGAATCTTCGTTGATGCTGTTGACAAGGACTTAAGTTGACCAAATTGTCTTCTCTTCTATGGATTTGCATTGAGGACTGCTTTGACGTTCTACAATACGGACTACCATTGTGATTCAAGGACATCAGTAACTTCAGTCGATATCTCCTCTGAACTCCTTCAGTGTTTAACACAGATAAGACTGGTTTCTTTGACTCTTACACATCAAGTGTTTGTACATGCAAAGACTTGATACATAGTTTGATCAAGATGGATTAATGTTTGATCTCAGATGCACAAGTGGGGTATGAAGGATACTAGCACTGTTGTGGTTGTAGTATAATGAGTTGGTTGTTAAATGCACACCATAAAAGAAAGAAATTCAGGTAAAAGGAACAAACAACCAGAAGTTGTGTGGCTGCCTTATTTTATCAAGTAGAATTAATCATCGTTATGTGGGAAACCCACCCAAAAATCAGATATGTAACTATCTTTGATTTAAAGATAATTATGAGATGTTACAACTTATGTGTCTGGTATGGTACAAAATTGTGTTAAAACACAATTAAGCCTTTGGAAACTTTATAACAAAACTGAATTAGCTTGTGCTGTTACACATACATACATTTAGCTCATGCATGTGCTAAAGTTGAGTAGCAAATACGGCCAAATCAAAAGAGTTCTCACAAAAGCTTTAGATAATTTTTTTTTTTAATTATTATATTAAAAAGTCTACGTCTACAAGAAGATTTCCAAAACAGCCTCAGGCAGCCTTATTCATAAGTTTAAAATTAGTTTAAAATGTTTGATCAGAGCAAATGAGAAAAACCCTTAATTTACAGCCAAAGACTTGCAAGATGAACTGATAAAAGGAGGAAATGCAGAGTATAAGGAGAACACTAAGCATGGCTTTCATGTTGGGACATCTTGCCGAATGCTACTCTTGACCAAGAAGAACATAAAAGGCCAAATTGAATAGGCTAAAATTCATTTGGATAGACCTGAGAAGTTCTGGAAGAATGTTTTATGCAGTGTTACTTCCAGAGCCATAAGGTTCTTTTGTTGGGCCAAGGTATGCTCTTGTTGTTTCTCTCCCTGTCCCTCTCCCCGAAGAACCAGTATCACCACCTGATGTTACTAAATGGAGCTTTGCTGTGATTGGATGATGGGAGAAGAGAGCATATTTAAACTGCAGCTACCTACAGAGCAGTGTTGGTGGTGGCTCGATGGTGTGCAATGGCTGAGGTCTCGTCTTCATCTCCAGACTGACTGTTAATCAAGCTTTTAGTTTAATTTGTTGTATCTTTGTCTCAATTGTGTTCAGACTACTTGAGTAGAACCTCTGTCCTTTGTTTCATTGTTGACAGCTATGATTGAGACCTCAAAGAGAGAAGTGACTCTTAATTTGAGTTTGAGTCTAAGGTAAATACTGATCTAGCTTTATTTTAGACCACTATTTTTCTTTGTTGAGGTTAGTAGGAAGGTGGGTGCCATTTGTTTTGTATTATCTCTTTTCTCCTGGTTATGTTAGATAGGGAGCTAGCTTAGCCTGATGTATTTTGTTTTCTTTCTTTTGTAGCAAAGTTAGTTGATTATGTAGGAGTTAGCTTTGTTATGTTTGTTGTTTTGGCCTTGCCCCCTTTTGAAGCTGATGCCCCTTTCATTATTCCTTTTTGTTTGTTGAATTATGTTAATAAACTTCTCTTATGTTGCAAATGACTGGTTGTTGGGGTTATTGTAGCCATTCTGGGCCTGAAGACAGAGTTTCCTCTGCTGTTGCACATTCATTCACCACCAACCATATATGTTTCTGTTGCGGTCCTCGCCTAGACCAATTGGGAACCTTTTGGACCCATGGATCAGCTGTATGTCTGGTGCAAAAAAGGCAAAAAAGGCTTATGAGCAGAAGACCATCTCTATGGTCAAACATGAAGGCGGTCTAGTTCTGGGGGTGCTTTTCTGTTGCAGGAAGTGAAAATCTTGACTGTATGAAGGACATCAAGAATTCTCTTAAGTATCAAGCCATTTTGGCAAAGATGGTGATGCCTTCGGTGCGGAGACTGAAGCTTGATGATCACTGGCCTTTCCTGAAGGACAGCCATCCCAAAGTATACATCAAAATCTACTGAAGCTTGGTTCAGGGATCAGTCATAGAATGTTCTTGAGTGGCCTGTGCAGTCCTCAGATTTTAATCTCATTGAAAATATTTGGTGGAATTTGTGGTAATGTGAAAACCATAGATTATCAGTGATCTGGAAGCTTTTTCAAGTGAGGAATGAGCCAAGATTGCAGTAGAGAGGTGACAGAAGCTTCTAAAGCACTTAAAGGCAGAGTTTATTGGAAGTTATAAAGAATAAAAGATTCTGCACAAAATATTAGTTTTGTTTGGTTAAAAAACAGTTTTGAACACAAATGTTTAGAACCAATTATATATATATTTTTTTTTAATTCACTCAAATGTGTATGAATAAACTTTCTATAATAGTTTACTGATGACTTTGTTGAATTGTCTACATACAATTTTGTATTTGGTAGCAAAATGTCTTGCAGGTTAAGGTGGTTGAATAATTTCGATTGCAACTTTCATGGATGTTATCATTATATATTATATTATATATAGGATATATTATTATTATAATTATTATTATTATTTTTTTTAACGAATTATTTATTTTTATTATGAACATAGGAGTAGTTTTGACTAATACTAAGAGATTATATAACATATTTATCAATATTTATTTGCAAAATTTTATTTCAGAGGCCAAAAACAGGTTTTTGAAGGTTTTTAAAAAGATTTACAGATCAGCTGTTTTTCCCCCTTTTTTTTTTTTTAAAACAATAGTCTTATTTTTTCAGAAGGACTGAGCAAACACAGAATGCATAAAACTGTATCATAATAAACTTTTTTACTTTTTACTTTAAGAAAAAGTAACTTTTTTTTTGTTTTACTTGTTATATGTATCCACACTTGGTTTCAATGGCTACCTATTTAAAAGTCCCTTCTCCCTACTGGAAATGTATTTAAAAAGCCACTATCTTGAATTATATCTAAACTTTTAATATTGTCCAAATGGATAGTTCTAAGGCAATGCACTGCCGTTAGATAAAGCCACTTTCTTCGGTTGTACATCTTAAAACAAAATAATAATAAGAAAAAAACATAGATTTCCATATAAATGGTTGCCAGAGTGAGAAAAGTTAGCAAGATTTGATGAGATATGCTCCAAAACCTACTTTTGCAATGCCATTAAAAAGACAAATATTTTATGTGTAAATGAAATTTCTTGATGATGATACAGCTCACATTAAGAAATTGAAACCAATTGCATACCTTATTTTCAGAGGTACTTTCTTGCATGGCCTCTGCATCAAGCCCTTCAAGATCATCCAAAGCTGTCTTTTTCAGAGTCAGGTCAGCAGTCAGTGTGCCCTCATTATAAGATCTGATGAAATTGAAGTCACTAGTGCGCGAGCCCGTGGTCAGGTATGCGTCATAATTGTAAGTGCTGCGAAGAGTTCCCGCGCCCTCCACCTCTGCGTAATTTGGAGGGAGATACGCGCTGGGAATGGCTACAGCTCCATCAAACAACAGTCTGGGCTTTCTCCTGCGACAAAACCTCACGGCCAGGATGATGATGATGAAGGTCAGGAAGAAAGTGGAAACGGACACCAGCGCGATGATCAAATAAAACGTAAGTTTGGAGCTGCTCTCGTCATGAGACATGTCTTTCAGTTCTGGAACTTCAGCCAAGTTATCTGATATGAGTAAATACAACGCGCACGTGGCCGAGATAGAGGGCTGTCCGTTATCTCTCACGGACACAATAAGGTTCTGTTTCATGCTGTCAGATTCAGAAATGTCCCGCTGCGTCCTGATCTCCCCGCTGTGGACACCGATAGTGAAAAGTCCCGGATCAGTCGCTTTAATAATGTGATACGAGAGCCACGCGTTCTGTCCAGAATCCGCGTCCACGGCGATCACCTTGGAGACCAGGGAGCCCGCCTGCGCAGCTTTGGGGACCATCTCGGTCATGAAGGAGTTTCCTTCCGGAGAGGGGTATAATATCTGAGGAGAGTTGTCATTCTCATCCGATATGAAGACACTCACGGTCACATTACTGCTCAGAGGAGGAGAGCCGTTGTCTCTGGCTAACACGAGCACTTTGAAACTTTTCATCTGTTCGTAATCAAACGATCTCACGGCATGAATGACCCCGGTGTCTCCGTTAATGGATAAAAAGGAGGACACCGGTGCGCCATTGACATCAGAGGACAACAGAGAATAAACTACAGTGCCATTCTGTCTCCAGTCCGGGTCTGTAGCTGATACTGAACAAATAGAGGAGCCCGGTTTGTTATTTTCTTGCACATGAGCTCTGTAATTCTGCTCCTCAAATACAGGTGGATTATCATTCACGTCAGCGACAGTCAAGTGAATATTCTTAGTGGAAGATAAAGGCGGAGAGCCCTCATCAGTAGCAGTGATTGTAATATTATAATCAGAGAGCAGCTCGCGGTCTAATTCACCTGTGGTCACCAGAGAATAGTAATTCTTGATTGAAGGTACGAGTTTAAATGGGACGTTCTGCTGAATGGAGCAGCGCACCTGTCCGTTATTCTCAGAGTCTCTGTCCTGCACATTAATGATGCCAACCTCTGTACCGGGTAACGCATTCTCTGGAATCGGGCCATTAAGTGATTTTACTATTATTATAGGGGCATTATCATTAATATCACGTACACTGATTACAACGTTTGAGTAAGATGTTAGACCTGAACCATCTTTAGCTATTATTCGCAGACTAAATGTGGCTTCTTCCTCAAAATCTATCGGCCCTTTTATGCTGATGACACCTGTCTTCCGATCAAGGTAAAACAAATGTTTATAATCTTCCATAACATGACCAAACTCATATGTCACTTCTCCATTTTGTCCCTCGTCAGCATCAGTAGCGCTCACTGTCACCACTACAGTATCTACAGGAGAATTTTCAGGCAGACTGACTTTATAGACGGCCTGACTAAAGACTGGAGCATTATCATTAGCATCCAGCACAGTGACGTGTATGGCTACAGTACCTGATCTCGGTGGAGTCCCGCCGTCTACCGCAGTGAGAATTAAAGTCACCTCTTTCTGCTGCTCGCGATCCAACTCTTTATTTAAAATTATTTCGGCGTATTTCTCTCCAAGAGAGTTACTTTGCACTGACAAAACAAAATATTTATTATTTTGAATAGAATAGCTTTGTACAGAATTTTGCCCAATATCTGCATCGTTTGCTTCTTCGAGCAAGAAGCGCGTGCCTTTATAGGCGGATTCCCTTATCTCCAGATTAATCACATCTTTACCGAAATAAGGACTGTTGTCGTTAACATCTTGAACACGAAGACTGATAGGATGTAGCTCTAAAGGATTCTCCAGCACGAGCTCTTGATTTAAAACACACGAATCTTTCTTTCCACAAAGACCCTCCCTGTCGATCCTCTCTGCTACGGTCAGTTCTCCAGTGTTCAGATTAATATCACAGTATCGTTTTCTGTTACCTTCAGTATCAATGCGAGCCTTACGAGATGACAGTCTGTTCACATCAAGCCCGAGATCCTTTGCTATATTTCCAATCACAGATCCGCGTTTCATCTCCTCCGGGAAAGAATAGCTCACGTCTCCATATGATGTGTGCGCCATACAAAATATGGAGAAGAAAAGACAGAGTATCGTCGCCAACAATCCTTCATGCATCATTTTCGGTTGTGGACAAAATGTATAGTACTCGATACAAAATGACGATCAAATAAGAACGAATAACTATCAGTTCGATCACCAGCTCATTTGCAGCTGTTCTAAGAAAGACGAAAGACAATCAGACACTGGACATGCATTCAGCTTATAGTAACGCAAATGGGTGGAGATAACAAAAATAAATTGGAAGCACAGGTCAACAGCGACACCATGAGGACCAAATGTGATTATAATTCATATGTGTATAAATTTGGCAAAACATATTTCTAACAAGCCATACAATTACAACAGTTCCTCTAATCTAGACATAAATAATCAAGTGTTGTCAAAGTACTCTCATTACACGATTTGATAATTATGTGATCAAGTGAGCGTTATATTATTGTTACACATCGAAACACGACAACAAATATTCTGAACGGACCATACACAATCTTTCCACAAGACTGAACACGCTACAGATCATGTCACAACACATCAGCACCACGGACAGCGGCAGGCCAATATGCCTTGTAAAGCCAACAAACGGTCTGTAAACGTACAGCTTTGTTTTGAAACTCATGAATTCGATGATAAACATCAGCACATACATCCGTGAAATAAAACACAAAACATACGTAAAAACTGAAATGTATATCTTATTTATTTTATTAAATTAATCAAATGACCCTGGAAATGCAGAAAAAAGCAAACGCAGAATGATCAGGAAAATAATAATAGGTATGTTGATAATGTGTGGAGGGTGGTATTAACACATCCTGTGGTGAGAGAACGATAACTGTAGCAAGCAATTGCACTCTAAACAATGCTAGGTTGTTTTAACCCAAATTTGGGTCATATATGGACAAATCCCACTCAAAAAAATGATTCAAGCCCTTCATAGATGTGACACATTTATATTCTGTTCACTTTACTTAAACATATCTAATTTTGTCACAACTTAATTTAATTGTGTTCAATCAACCTAATATATTTAAAACTGAAGTTTACTTAATTCAGTTGTGTTAAAACTACATTAAATATTTGTGTTGACACAACTAACTGGGCAGTTCCCAGCATGCTTTGCAAGGGACTCCATTAGGAGAGTAAATTTAGGGATTAAAGTGTTCTTTTATATGTTTTTCTGTAAAGGGAATGATGTTGTTAGTAATGTTAGTGTTTAATGTTCAGTTATGTTGGACATTTAGAGAGGTTTCTGTAATGTGTTTTTAATTTTGTGGTTACCTTTATGCTGAAGAGTGGCGCCAGAAGAAAAGAAAGTATGAATTAGTTTTTTATGAGTTGGGGTTACACATATTTATTGGATGGAAAACCTGCCCTCAGGTAAATTGAGTTTGTCCAATGAGTTATTTTTTTGAGTGTGCATGTTCATTTAACTGAACCGATTTAAGTTACAGGGAAGCAATTCCACTGATTTAGTTCAACATTACTATTTCACATAGATTCTTCCCCATTCAGTTGTGTTGTCCCAACACAAGGACTTTACATAGATTAGAAAAATTCCATTAATGTTAATAAAAAGCAATTTGCTTGTGTGGAACCACTGTCCATAATTAAATTAAGTAAGTTTAAAGAATCATTTTTTTGAGTGTATTGGGTTAACATTTTAATTGAAATATTTAACCCAACGGCTGGGTTTGACTCAAATTTGGGTTAAAACAACACAAACATTTTTTTAGAGTGAACATTTTTCCCAAACAAATAAATAAATAAAAACTTGAATGGATCATTCAGAGTATAATAAACTCCAGACGTGCTAAACGAGTTACTAGATCTGACAACGTGCCACCAATAACAGAGTAAACGAAACGAATTGCCAACATACTAATGAGGGTTACGTTTACGTACATTTACTTTACACAACAGAATGCAAGGGGAAATTCAAATTATGAGGAAAACACCTGTTAAAAACTCAAAACGGGAAATTTCCTTCATGTTCACACAGTATATGGGGTTCTGTTATTACGTTGTTTCTGGGGTTTGTCGTTGTTTTCATTAAAGAAAAAACTGCCATAAAGATTAAGTTTTTCTTTAAAAAAAATTTAGAACTCTGCATAACTATAACAGACACTCATAACGTTTACTTTGATCTCTACGCTTAAGTTAAACATCAAATTTCATGCTTGAACGAACGTATTCAATATCATATTTCTAAATTGTTTAACCACGAAGTTCCTTTTGAGGCAAAACAAAGAAGAAGAAAAAGAAGTCGAATCAATAAACTTAACATACCTGTGAAACAATCTCTATTCCCTCGGCAATACTATTAAGATCATCGGAGGATTGGGGATTTTTCAGAGTCATGTCCGGAGTCAGTGTGCCCTCATTATAAGATCTGACGAACTTGAAGTCACTAGTGCGCGAGCCCGTGGTCAGGTATGCGTCATAATTGTAAGTGCTGCGGAGAGTTCCCGCGCCCTCCACCTCTGCGTAATTTGGAGGGAGATACGCGCTGGGAATGGCTACAGCTCCATCAAACAACAGTCTGGGCTTTCTCCTGCGACAAAACCTCACGGCCGGGATGATGATGATGAAGGTCAGGAAGAAAGTGGAAACGGACACCAGCGCGATGATCAAATAAAACGTCAGTTTGGAGCTGCTCTCGTCATGAGACATGTCTTTCAGTTCTGGAACTTCAGCCAAGTTATCTGATATGAGTAAATACAACGCGCACGTGGCCGAGAGAGAGGGCTGTCCGTTATCTGTCACGGACACAATAAGGTTCTGTTTCATGCTGTCAGATTCAGAAATGTCCCGCTGCGTCCTGATCTCCCCGCTGTGGACACCGATAGTGAAAAGTCCCGGATCAGTCGCTTTAATAATGTGATACGAGAGCCACGCGTTCTGCCCAGAATCCGCGTCCACGGCGATCACCTTGGAGACCAGGGAGCCCGCCTGCGCTGCTTTGGGGACCATCTCGGTCATGAAGGAGTTTCCTTCCGGAGAGGGGTATAATATCTGAGGGGAGTTGTCATTCTCATCCGATATGAAGACACTCACGGTCACGTTACTGCTCAGAGGAGGAGAGCCGTTGTCTCTGGCTAACACGAGCACTTTGAAACTTTTCATCTGTTCGTAATCAAACGATCTCACGGCATGAATGACCCCGGTGTCTCCGTTAATGGATAAAAAGGAGGACACCGGTGCGCCATTGACATCAGAGGACAACAGAGAATAAACTACAGTGCCATTCTGTCTCCAGTCCGGGTCTGTAGCTGATACTGGACAAATAGAGGAGCCCGGTTTGTTATTTTCTTGCACATGAGCTCTGTAATTCTGCTCCTCAAATACAGGTGGATTATCATTCACGTCAGCGACAGTCAAGTGAATATTCTTAGTGGAAGATAAAGGCGGAGAGCCCTCATCAGTAGCAGTGATTGTAATATTATAATCAGAGAGCAGCTCGCGGTCTAATTCACCTGTGGTCACCAGAGAATAGTAATTCTTGATCGAAGGTACGAGTTTAAATGGGACGTTCTGCTGAATGGAGCAGCGCACCTGTCCGTTATTCTCAGAGTCTCTGTCCTGCACATTAATGATGCCAACCTCTGTACCGGGTAACGCGTTCTCTGGAATGGGGCTATTTAGTGACTTGATTACTATAATGGGGGAATTGTCATTAATGTCAGATATCTCAATAACAGCAGTTGCATATGATACCATGCCAAGTCCATCTGTGGCTTGAATTGGTAGCTCAAAATAGGACTCGTCCTCATAGTCAAGAGATCCTATTAAAGTTATTCTTCCATTATTTTGGTCGAGAGAAAATATTATGATATCATTTTCTGAAATATGCCCAAACTCATATGTCACTTCTCCATTTTGTCCCTCGTCAGCATCAGTAGCGCTCACGGTCACCACTACAGTATCTACAGGAGAATTTTCAGGCAGACTGACTTTATAGACGGCCTGACTAAAGACTGGAGCATTATCATTAGCATCCAGCACAGTGACGTGTATGGCTACAGTACCTGATCTCGGTGGAGTCCCGCCGTCTACCGCAGTGAGAATTAATGTTACTTCCTGTTTTTGCTCACGATCTAGCTCTCTATTAAGCACTAGTTCACCATACATTTTCCCTATTGTTTTTGCAGTAACAGCCAATTCAAAATGTTCATTCTTCCCTAAATTATACGTTTGAACCGAATTAGATCCTATGTCTGCATCGTGAGCCTCCTCGAGCAAAAACCGAGCACCTTTTACAGCCGACTCTCTGATCTCAAGTTTTATTACATCTCTTTTAAACAAAGGAAAATTGTCATTTACATCTTGGACGTTTATGTTAATACGATGTGATTCAAGAGGATTTTCCAGCACGAGCTCCTGTTTAATAACGCATGAAGCTTTCTTTCCACAAAGCCCCTCTCTGTCGATCCTCTCCGCTACGGTCAGTTCTCCAGTGTTCAGATTAATGTCACAGTATCGTTTTCTGTTACCTTCAGTATCAATGCGAGCTTTACGAGACGACAGTCTGTTCACATCAAGCCCGAGATCCTTTGCTATATTTCCAATCACAGATCCGCGTTTCATCTCCTCCGGGAAAGAATAGCTCACGTCTCCATAAGCGGTGCGCGCCATCAGCACGAAGAACAAAAGGCCAAACATCTCGCCAGCAACACAGAACCGTTGAAATGCTTCAGATATTAAGCATAGATCAAATCCGCCAAAAAACAACCAGCATGTCAAAGAAAACACAAAAATAAAACTAAATTTAGAATAATAGGCTCAGTATTAGCAGTAATCAGTCTCCGTCGATGATATTCTGAAACGAGACGAGCTTGAAGCCCTGTGTATGACATCATAATCAGGGTGGAGAGATGTGTACTGAACACACACATTGTTTTGCAGGTGAACAGCGACACTATGAGTTAAAATAAGAAACTGCATAACATCAATTTCTATGACAGTATAAAGTTAAAACATTTTTTTTTAGCAAAACAAGCAGGCAACATTCCCTGACGAGTGGAAGATAAACACGACGATAATGATTTAGTACGCCATCCAAAAATAAAATGAAATAAATAAATACATAAATAAATAAAACACATTGGTGGGATAGAGAGATAGGAGCTGCAGATCAAAATACCAAACACCAAGAGTAATTGACATTGCAGCACCATGGACAGCAAATGGGAAAAACCTGCCTTATGCCATTCTAACCAAAAACTGCTGACATAGGGAATTGCTTTTATAAGCAAATCCACATAGGAAAGAAGACATTGATGAGAAAATCCCTAAACTACTTTAAAAAAAATGGCATTTTCCATGTGCAGATATACTGATGTCACAGAAAAAAGGGGGCTTAAAAGAATGATTAGCCAATATAACAAGAATATCAGATTCCTTACTTTAAAAATGTCCAACAACTTTAAGTTCTTTGAATCTAAAATATTACATATTGAAGTTGAATTTATTGCCATAAATGCTTCAAATGCTATTTTATGACAGATATAGGTATTACAGTTTTTCTCAATCGATTTGACACATTCCTCCAAGTGAATGTAGTTGCTCTCAAAACAATTAACACAGCAAACTAAACACACTCTTATGTTGGCAAAACAGTTTAGTATTCACTGCATAATGAAGCACTGCATTTAATTATAGTAAGGCATTTATATATAAAAAAATATATTACAGTAACATCAAAACTACAAGTGTGTTCTATGTTGATTTGATAACAAATTCAGCTGTAGATAGATGAATACATGAATGAAAATACATGTTTTTGTGCTCTTTACAGTTTCTAGGACTCATTTCTCAATACTTGGGTACACAGAGTGATCACAACAGCAGTCCATGTGAGCTAAACAGTGGATCATTTATTATTGCTTTGGCAGAAAATACATTCAATGACGATATCTTTCAAATAACATGAATTATTGTCTCACTTAGACACATACACCACCCAAACTTTATGTACTATACAGGCCAATTTGCACAGGTTTCAAAACTAACAAAAAACTAAAATTAATAAGACAGAAATGTGCTTTTTCTTATACAGTAATACCATATTGATAAATATTCTGAATCTAATCTAAAATATAATACTATCAAAGAAACTGGATGTAACTGAAAACCTACACATTACCATCCATTCAAAAGAGGGAAACTTAGGAATAATTTTGTACTGTAATGTAAACATGGACTATGTAACACACTAGAGTGAATTACAAGCAGTAGTCATTCTGGATTTGTAAATACATTTTATAAAAATAAAATAAAAATCATTGATATAATCATTGAAATCATTGTATAATGCTAACTGATGTTAGTGTTTTTTAGGTCTGCGTTTCATGATTGACAAAGTGTGTTTGTTGGTTGTAAATCATTGCTTGTGTTCTGGAGGAATGGGTTGATTTGAGAAAAGAATGAAGTGTTTTGGTAGTTTTAGTGCATTTTGAATATGAAATTTGAATATGAAACTGCTTTGCCAAGCTGAAAGTTTGTTAGGAGAACTGAGTTTTGAAAAAGTGGCCTAAGTATTGAGAAATGTGTTCTAGCAATTGTAAAAAAAAAGAAGTAATCGTGCTCTTCAATGACGAGTTTAGTTGTATAACGATGAGTTTTCAAAAATTAAATAAGATAAATAAGTTAATAAATAAATGTACTGCAATCATTGAATCAATGAACTTTATAGACCTTGCCTCTCATTTACATCTGGTCAAAGAATTTCATCAGCATCACAGCATATATTTTCACAAAAAATGCAGTGAATGCTGAATCCATCCTTGTGCCTCAACTTCTCCACAAGCCTGTTACATCACTTGAAGAAGACTAATTTGGTTGTAAGGCTTGCGATCATATACTTTCCTAGCCTGGTCTTACAAGACTCTTGTACATTTAATTTGTACAGTGAGTCTGGCCACTCTCCATTGACAAGCGTTAACCTTGAAGGCGGGTACTCTGTTGAAGTTTAAAACTATTGGATCTGCCCAGAGCCACTCTGGATCTGCCATAACCAATCGCTTGGTCGTGACGTATGTCATGCGCCGTTCGCCTCTGTTTCTCACATGGAAGTCTGTAAAAATAACTGTGCAGATTGTGCACGCCACCTCAGTGATAAAACCTAAAACTCGTGCATTCGGATTGTGATTTATTCACGGTGGAGGGGCGAGTTTTGTGATCGGGAACGCACTGCTCACATGGTCCGTAACATGATTGTATATGCTGTAAATAAAATGTCATATGCTTGGTATGATAAGAATAAATGCTGCCGTAAATAACGGCCCAATTCAAATGTTTACGTGCTTTTCTTCTTTTTATTTTTTGAGCGTGATGAAATATATTGCTCATGTAAATACTTGCCAGCAATTAAAGAAATACAAGTCTAGAAATGCATCCAATTACAGCAAAGTGTACAGTGCTCTGCAGTGGTCAAAAAGGATATAAGCAGTGAATTTTGAAGTGATATATTCTTGAAAACTTCGGACAGCAATTAAATCACCACATGACCTTCGTGTTTGTCTAAAACAGTAGGTAATTCGGCAGGGGATTTTTGCGGGTGGTGGGAGACGGACGGCAATAAAATCACTGACTATCACGTCCGTAGGGCTTAAGCCAAATCCTACACCACTAACAGAGCGAGCTGGAAAATCTAACTTTTCCCGAACCCTGTGGGGAGGAGGGCCACAACATCATGGCCACCAACAAAACTCAGGAAAGTTTGTTCTTGCTCCGGCTTTAACTTCTGGATATTCGGCTTTGCTCGCATCTTTCTCCACCGCCATTACTGAACTACAACTCAAACTTGCGCACGACATCAACATCATCGTTCTCAGTCACTCTCTGTTCGCTGATTGGACCGGTAAAAATTTGTTCGGAGAAAACCTAAGAATATACCGCAGTCCCAGACAGAGTACTGAAGGAAATGAAAATTGAGCGGAAGTATGTAGGAAGGCGGAGCCAGGCTAATACTTTCCATCTCCAAGAGGAGTATATCCTGGAAGGAACACCATCCTGAAATGTGGGTGATGCTCAAACCACTCTTGCACCAGTCCTGAATGGTGAAATTGGATATTGTGCCAAACTACTACACAATTTCGCACACCCTGCGGAAAGTGGATTTCACTGAAGGAGCTTAAAAAATATAGAAGCCTCTCTGTGTTGTGTGCCATAAAACCAGTGGATTGCAGCACTTGTTGTCCAAGGGCATTGACTGTGGCACAATGTTTATATTGGGCTGAACTCTCTGTCTAGCTTCCTCAAAGATCATAATTAATGACATGGTCAATTATGGTGGCTCTGATTTCATTTGAAACTCATCTGTACCCTATCTTTACTCTTCTCCCTCCTCTTACACCTTGCTCACCACTTCTCCTCTGTCCATGTCTTTTTATATTTTCTTCTCTTGCTCTTTCTACTAAAACCATTGCCCTGCACTACCATCTCTTCTCCTCCATCTTCTCCTTTTCCTACATCCTCAACTCTTCTTGCCTCATCCCCTCTTCCTATACCATCTATTCCTTTCCCCTCATCTCGTTCTACCTCTTCCACTGTTCCTCTCCCTCTCAATATTACCCTCGTCTATCCTCTCCAAAACTACTCACTCTTACACATCTTCCTTTTCCCATTCTTATTTTCTTTTTGTGTTGTTATGTAGTTTTTGCAATATAGATAGCTGTGTATTGTGTGTACACTCTCAGAAAAAAAAGGTACACTGGGGCGGTACCTATTCAAAAGGTAAATGGTGCATATATCGGTACCTTAAAGGCACATATAAGTACCTAAAAGGAACACAAGTGTACCTTTTGAAAAGGTATCGCACCAGTGACAGCTTTTGTACCTTTATTTCTGAGAGTGTATTACGAACTCATCAGATATTTATCTGGGGTTATTTGAGACCATTACAAGTGCAACTGAGAATTTAGCAAATGTTCTGTTTGGGAAAATGGAGCACAAATGATTGTAATTTTTGTAAAACCAATAAAAAGTCCTGCAATTGTTTTTTTCCTGATATATTAAAGTTTTGGTTGGCTGTATGAACTGCTGTGAAAACATTTGAGAATTGTATGCACAGTGTTTTGAGAAAATTATGCATGTGATTTGTAATTTGAATGAAATTAAGGACAATTTACAACCTGTTTAGGACAATTACAAAGTGTTCAAATTACTGTATTAACTGTTTTGAGAACAGTGACCTGAGTTTGGAGAAATGTGTTAAGTCTACTGAGAAAAACAGTAATCAGACAATTTTTAAACAGCTAACAGGTTCAATGAATTATATAAAGTACAATGTAAATTATATTTAAAAAAATCAGTTACTGAAAAATAGAATGAAAAAAATAAATCTAATATGTAAACACAACGATTCATGGAACAGTATTCATGACTTAAACTTGCTCAGTCATGAGCAGAAATCTAAAAAACAATGAAGCTACTTCTCAGACTTTAACATTAACCTCAAAATCCTTAAGAGTCTGTTGTAAGTGAAGGCAGTCTATTAGAATACAAATATTTATTTACTCTAAAAGCACAGAACATATTTTTTAAAGACTAACTTTTACACTTTAATTCTTTATGGCATGGTTAAATTTGTGTTCTTGTGAACATGAGTGATTCTTTTCAAGTAGGACGTGCAAAGACAATTCAAATGTCTGAACATAGTCCAGGCATAATCTCTCATAGGGCTGACAATGTCAAAACATGAATAAAAAAATATTTTTTTTTTGATGCAAATAATTTTTTTCCCAATATCAAAGGGCCTGACACAACCACATATTCTCTGAGAATGTGAAGAGAGAACCAATTAAATTTCTATAACATCTACTCATTAAAAAAAATAATAATAATAACACGCCTGTATAGGTCTGTAGACCTACATAGTAGCCTATAAGAGAAATAAACCTCAACAGCAACAGACACTGCCTGTACAGCACCATGGACAGTACAAATAAATATGCTATTCCTACTAAACTTTCTATCCCAGTGAATGATCATTAACATTACTGAAACCCTGTCTAATAAAAACAGTAAATAACTGACTATATACAAGAAAAATGTGCCTCGACAAGATAAGCAACGATCCGAATAATTTGCACAATTTGGCCATTATTTACAAAGATTAAAAACAACAACAAAAAAACTGCTTGTCCAAACTATCAAAATTGTGTGTGCACGTTGTGGGTCTCTTGTGAATGTTTTATAGAATACTCGCATAAACAGAACATAAAAGTAGACTTTAAAGTAATTAAAGTAGTTTAACTCCCAGTTTCACAGACAAGGCTTAAGCCTAGTCCCAGACTAAAATGCATGTTTGAGCTGTTTTAACTGAAAACAACTTGCACTGACAAATCTTAAAATATGTCAGTGCTATTGTTTTGTGTCAAGATGCACACCTGTAATGTTTTTTTTTCTTTCTAAAGCATGTTTATAAAAGCTGATTAAACGTCCTAATTTAACAAATACCTAATTCTGGCTTAATCTAAACCCTGTCTGTGAAACCGGGCCTTAAATGAAGCTACTTTTCAGACCTAAATCTGACCCTCAAAAATGTTCATATCTACAAAAAGCATTTGAATGACTAGCGTAATCAGTTCATCAAGAGATCTTATATGAAAGCACTAGATAATTCCAAAATATTAATCAATATTTATTTATTTTAGAAAAACTTTGTTAACCCTACCTGAAAGGAATCGTTCATTTCTGCATCAAGTCCTTCAAGATCATCCACAGCGGACTGAGTCTTTTTCAGAGTCAGGTCAGCAGTCAGTGTGCCCTCATTATAAGATCTGACGAACTTGAAGTCACTAGTGCGCGAGCCCGTGGTCAGGTATGCGTCATAATTGTAAGTGCTGCGGAGAGTTCCCGCGCCCTCCACCTCTGCGTAATTTGGAGGGAGATACGCGCTGGGAATGGCTACAGCTCCATCAAACAACAGTCTGGGCTTTCTCCTGCGACAAAACCTCACGGCCAGGATGATGATGATGAAGGTCAGGAAGAAAGTGGAAACGGACACCAGCGCGATGATCAAATAAAACGTCAGTTTGGAGTTGCTCTCGTCATGAGACATGTCTTTCAGTTCTGGAACTTCAGCCAAGTTATCTGATATGAGTAAATACAACGCGGACGTGGCCGAGAGAGAGGGCTGTCCGTTATCTGTCACGGACACAATAAGGTTCTGTTTCATGCTGTCAGATTCAGAAATGTCCCGCTGCGTCCTGATCTCCCCGCTGTGGACACCGATAGTGAAAAGTCCCGGATCAGTCGCTTTAATAATGTGATACGAGAGCCACGCGTTCTGTCCAGAATCCGCGTCCACGGCGATCACCTTGGAGACCAGGGAGCCCGCCTGCGCAGCTTTGGGGACCATCTCGGTCATGAAGGAGTTTCCTTCCGGAGAGGGGTATAATATCTGAGGGGAGTTGTCATTCTCATCCGATATGAAGACACTCACGGTCACGTTACTGCTCAGAGGAGGAGAGCCGTTGTCTCTGGCTAACACGAGCACTTTGAAACTTTTCATCTGTTCGTAATCAAACGATCTCACGACATGAATGACCCCGGTGTCTCCGTTAATGGATAAAAAGGAGGACACCGGTGCGCCATTGACATCAGAGGACAACAGAGAATAAACTACAGTGCCATTCTGTCTCCAGTCCGGATCTGTAGCTGATACTGAACAAATAGAGGAGCCCGGTTTGTTATTTTCTTGCACATGAGCTCTGTAATTCTGCTCCTCAAATACAGGTGGATTATCATTCACGTCAGCGACAGTCAAGTGAATATTCTTAGTGGAAGATAAAGGCGGAGAGCCCTCATCAGTAGCAGTGATTGTAATATTATAATCAGAGAGCAGCTCGCGGTCTAATTCACCTGTGGTCACCAGAGAATAGTAATTTTTGATCGAAGGTACGAGTTTAAATGGGACGTTCTGCTGAATGGAGCAGCGCACCTGTCCGTTATTCTCAGAGTCTCTGTCCTGCACATTAATGATGCCAACCTCTGCACCGGGTAACGCGTTCTCAGGAACGGGACTATTCAAAGACTTGATCACTATAATGGGGGAATTGTCATTAACATCTGTAATTTCTATGATTACTTTAGTGTCCGAAGAAAGACCAGACCCATCCTTTCCCTCAATGAGCATTTCATACCTTAATGCCGTCTCAAAATCAATGGGGCCTTTAACTTTAATCTCTCCATTGTTTTGATTTAGTGCAAATAGTACGTTTGCAATTCTAGAAATTCGGCTGAATTCATACGTCACTTCTCCATTTTGTCCCTCGTCAGCATCAGTAGCGCTCACTGTCACCACTACAGTATCTACAGGAGAATTTTCAGGCAGACTGACTTTATAGACGGCCTGACTAAAGACTGGAGCATTATCATTAGCATCCAGCACAGTGACGTGTATGGCTACAGTACCTGATCTCGGTGGAGTCCCGCCGTCTACCGCAGTGAGAATTAAAGTCACCTCTTTCTGCTGCTCGCGATCCAACTCTTTGTCTAACACTAACTCAATATTTTTGCCACCATCCGCCTTTGTATTAACAGATAAAATAAAATTATTATTATTTTCAATCGAATAGCTTTGTACTCCATTCCTTCCTATGTCCGCATCATGAGCCTCATTCACGCGAAACCGAGCGCCTTTCACAGCATTCTCACTTATCTCAAGCTTAATTGTGTCTTTAGGAAATATTGGCGTGTTATCGTTAATATCTTGTATTTGTATTGTGACACGGTGTATCTCCAATGGGTGTTCTAGAACTAATTCAAAATCAAGAGCACAGGAAAGCCCCTCATTACAAATCTCCTCTCTGTCGATCCTCTCCGCTACGGTCAGTTCTCCAGTGTTCAGATTTATGTCACAGTATCGTTTTCTGTTACCTTCAGTATCAATGCGAGCCTTACGAGATGACAGTCTGTTCACATCAAGCCCGAGATCCTTTGCTATATTTCCAATAACAGATCCGCGTTTCATCTCCTCCGGGAAAGAATAGCTCACGTCTCCATAAGCGGTGCGCGCCATCAGCACGAAGAACAAAAAGGAAAACATCTGATAATTAATAATCCAGAAGCTTAGGAAATCCATTTGGAAATATGAGTTAGACCCAAGATGCAATAGAAAACGTAAATCTGAAGATTACATCCACAACAATACACAGAACACTCGAGAATGTGTAAGCGTCGACGATAAAACAAACGAGCTAGAAGCACTGCTAATGACATCACCAACAGGGTGGAGACAAAAAAAAAACGTTTTAGTCAATGATATTACAGGTGAACAGCGACTCTAAGTGTTTAAACGAGAAACTGCATAACATTTAGTCCTCTAGACAGATTGATTACGGTACTATGTGACTAAAGAGCAACTATACACTCAAAACAAGCTCTTTGACTGAACATGATTCAATCATAGACAGTGGTTCCTCGTGATCGAAACAAGGACAACCCAAGAAACAACCGTGTACTACTACTACCTAAAACCAATGGTGTTCATTAGGTGTTCAACTTGAATGAATGGTTTTAGTTGAATTTAAATGAATATTTTACATTTAAATTGAATTATTCAAGTAATCATACAATTAATGCGTATTGTTTAGTTCTGTGATTTACACAACAATCTAATATAACTTCTCTTTACACATATGATGTGTAAAGAAAGTTGGCAGTCCAGAAGTGATATTGGTTCAACCCAGAGCACTTTAAAGCACTTTGAATTGTTGTTAGCAGGTCCTCAACCCAAGCACAAGCTCAACACTTTACCACAATGGTAACCTCCAAAACCACTAACATAACAGAAACTTTTAAATTCCAACATAATAGAACATTGAACATTAACAAGTCTCTCCATTTTTTAGCCACGTGAAAAGCATGATGGGAAGTGAAACTTCTGTTTGATTGATTGAAACATGCTATTTCAAAATGAAAACATCAAGTTAAGTCAAAGAGTAACTGTCACAAGTCAGTTTAACATGTGGCAAGCTCATTTGAAGCAGAAACCTCATGCAATGGTGTTAAATCAAAATGAATTGTTTAAAGTGAACAGCATCAAAAAATAATTTGAGTGCACAAGAAAATACCTCCCACTATTAAGAGCCATTTTATATACTAAGAAACCCATTTAAACTCAACTTCACGCATAGTTATACAATATAAGAGAAAACCATTAAAAAACTGCATACATACACTACTTGAGCAGCACCATGGACAGCACCATGAAAAAAAACCCATATGGGCAATTAACACCACACAGGTGTTTTAAAAGTGTTGCGCAATACACGTAAATGAAGCAGCTAGAATTTGTTTTCATTACAGACACAACGATGAAAGAAATGCAAAAAGCATGATTTATCATAAATATTAATGTTTACATATTTTATAGTTACTGCAGAAAGTACTGAAAGCAGAAAGTACCACCGAATTTAAAAAGGACACACAAATGAACATGAAGAGTTTAAATACGTTGATTTTAAAAGATTTGCAAACTTTCTAATTGATCCGTAAATGTCGTGAATTCTTTTGAAAACAAAGCTTCGGTCATCAATGAAAAACGTTAATAAAACATAAACTGAGCCATACATGACTTAGCGTGAATCAAGGTGGAAAACACTTTACCTCTTTTAAAAAATTACAAGTTGTGAGCTTCTCAACAATCTACATGATTCACCCCAAAATGCTTGCAATATTTTACAATATAACACCAACAATCAACATAATAGGTTTCTGGTATGTGAAAATAATATTTACAAAGGATTATTCATAATCCACTTCTGCTCACCATAATAGGCTATTAAAAAATGTCAACAATACTCAAATTATATTATTAGATAAAAGCGCATCTAAATGAAACACAACTATGCTCATCAGAAATGATCTAGTCAAGAAAAATAAAATAAAAACTAAAATAGGTAAAGCACATCAATTCGTGAATCATGCGTCGTCACTTACAACTGATTACAGACCAGACACATCTAAATAAATAAAAAAATTCTAATCATACATATACCAATTAACAATCTCTTATATCAACTTGACCCTCAAAATGCTCTTGAGTCACGTGATATTTTAAGAGATATTTTATTTTAAAAACAGCTTAGTCCTACCTGAAAGGAATCGCTCATTTTCGCATCAAGTCCTTCAAGATCATCCACAGCGGACTGAGTCTTTTTCAGAGTCAGGTCAGCAGTCAGTGTGCCCTCATTATAAGATCTGATGAACTTGAAGTCACTAGTGCGCGAGCCCGTGGTCAGGTATGCGTCATAATTGTAAGTGCTGCGGAGAGTTCCCGCGCCCTCCACCTCTGCGTAATTTGGAGGGAGATACGCGCTGGGAATGGCTACAGCTCCATCAAACAACAGTCTGGGCTTTCTCCTGCGACAAAACCTCACGGCCAGGATGATGATGATGAAGGTCAGGAAGAAAGTGGAAACGGACACCAGCGCGATGATCAAATAAAACGTCAGTTTGGAGCTGCTCTCGTCATGAGACATGTCTTTCAGTTCTGGAACTTCAGCCAAGTTATCTGATATGAGTAAATACAACGCGCACGTGGCCGAGAGAGAGGACTGTCCGTTATCTCTCACGGACACAATAAGGTTCTGTTTCATGCTGTCAGATTCAGAAATGTCCCGCTGCGTCCTGATCTCCCCGCTGTGGACACCGATAGTGAAAAGTCCCGGATCAGTCGCTTTAATAATGTGATACGAGAGCCACGCGTTCTGTCCAGAATCCGCGTCCACGGCGATCACCTTGGAGACCAGGGAGCCCGCCTGCGCAGCTTTGGGGACCATCTCGGTCATGAAGGAGTTTCCTTCCGGAGAGGGGTATAATATCTGAGGGGAGTTGTCATTCTCATCCGATATGAAGACACTCACGGTCACGTTACTGCTCAGAGGAGGAGAGCCGTTGTCTCTGGCTAACACGAGCACTTTGAAACTTTTCATCTGTTCGTAATCGAACGATCTCACGGCATGAATGACCCCGGTGTCTCCGTTAATGGATAAAAAGGAGGACACCGGTGCGCCATTGACATCAGAGGACAACAGAGAATAAACTACAGTGCCATTCTGTCTCCAGTCCGGGTCTGTAGCTGATACTGAACAAATAGAGGAGCCCGGTTTGTTATTTTCTTGCACATGAGCTCTGTAATTCTGCTCCTCAAATACAGGTGGATTATCATTCACGTCAGCGACAGTCAAGTGAATATTCTTAGTGGAAGATAAAGGCGGAGAGCCCTCATCAGTAGCAGTGATTGTAATATTATAATCAGAGAGCAGCTCGCGGTCTAATTCACCTGTGGTCACCAGAGAATAGTAATTCTTGATCGAAGGTACGAGTTTAAATGGGACGTTCTGCTGAATGGAGCAGCGCACCTGTCCGTTATTCTCAGAGTCTCTGTCCTGCACATGAATGATGCCAACCTCTGTACCGGGGAACGCGTTCTCGGGAACGGGACTATTCAAAGACTTATTAATAATAACCGGGGCATTGTCATTAACATCTGTAATCTCTATAATTACCATTGAATACGATGTTAAACCTGCAGCATCTTTTGCTAAAACACGTAACTCATATGCTGATTTCTCCTCATAATCTATTGTTCTGATAACAGTTATTTCTCCAGTATTGCGATTGAGCAAGAACAATCTCTTATCTTCCTCAGAAACATGACCAAATGCATAAGTGACCTTTCCATTTTGTCCCTCGTCAGCATCAGTAGCGCTCACTGTCACCACTACAGTATCTACAGGAGAGTTTTCAGGCAGACTGACTTTATAGACGGCCTGACTAAAGACTGGAGCATTATCATTAGCATCCAGCACAGTGACGTGTATGGCTACAGTACCTGATCTCGGTGGAGTCCCGCCGTCTACCGCAATGAGAATTAAAGTCACCTCCCGCTCCTGCTCGCGATCCAGCTCTTTGTTTAATACCAATTCACAGTATTTCCCTGCTAAATCATTTGATTTAACATTTAAAACGAAATTATCATTGCTTTCCAAAGTGTAAGACTGAACTGAATTCTTTCCTATATCCGGATCGTGCGCTTCCTCCAGTAAAAACCTTTTCCCTTTGTCCGCGGATTCCCTGATTTCCATTCTGATTACATCCTCGTCGAAATGCGGAGCGTTATCATTTATATCTTCAATGTGTAAACTGATTCGATGCAATTCTAAGGGATTCTCAAGCATAAGTTCTTGTTTCAGAACGCATGAAGCTTTCTTTCCGCAAATACTCTCCCTGTCGATCCTCTCCGCTACGGTCAGTTCTCCAGTGTTCAGATTAATATCACAGTATCGTTTTCTGTTTCCTTCAGTGTCAATGCGAGCCTTACGAGATGACAGTCTGTTCACATCGAGCCCGAGATCCTTTGCTATATTTCCAATCACAGATCCGCGTTTCATCTCCTCCGGGAAAGAATAGCTCACGTCTCCATAAGCGGTGCGCGCCATCATGACACAAAAGCAGAGCGAAAGCTGTACAATAAATCCTGCGTTTCTCTTCATTATGAAACGAACACAAAATCTCTTCTAAGTGAAAAGGTGAGATGAAGACCAAAAAATGTGCCAAAGTGATAGAGAAAGCCCCTATGTAATTAATAAATGGATCAAATTCGACTATTCCTCGCTTCTCTGCAGCAAACAAGCGTCTTATAAATGGAAAAGTGGGTGGGAGGATGTTATTTGTCTGTTCAACAAAGGTATACAGCGACGCCATGAGGCTGTAGGGAAGAATGGTTGCGTGACATTCTATTAAATTGCATACTCTATAAATACATGGTCTGTTGTTTATAGAGGATATAGGAAGAAAGTTATATTTATTGAGGGCCACGGTATGCAGTAAGGCGGTTAGAAAGTACAGCACTTTCGTTTAGCACCACAGACAGTAATATTAATACAGAGAGATTTTTAACAACAGAGACAGACATTTTAGCATGATTTGAATATCCATCAAAGTGGATTGATACAACACTAAAGTTCTAATGGAATAACAGCCAATCCATATGCAAATAAAATGTGTCAAGAAGGAAAGGAAAAGGCTACATGATACTTGTGTGCAAAACACCACTAATGCTGTACCAAGGCTGCATTTCTGTACACTAAAAAAATATATTTAACAAGCCAGTAATCCCTGGACTTTGAAAAGATGACATCAGACCAACAAGCACCTGCACTTAGTTAAAAGAGTATCTGTCGCAATATCAAAATAAGCAACCAAAGAACTCATGTCAACAACAACAATAGTTAAAATCATTTGGGTCCAACGATTTCAAAGTCTAAATTAAACCATTTTTAGAATAATAAAAACTGAGATTCCAGTACCGTTTATAAAAAAATAAAAAAAAAATAAAAAACAACAACAGAAAGTAAATAACTGAGTAAAAAGTATCACATTTGTAGACATATTTTCATTACACTCAAGTAGATGATTGAATAGCTAATGCTTGATTTCATCCCTCAAAAATAATATGATAGTTCAATTAAAAATACTAGCAAACAAATCGTATTAAATCAAGGGAAATATTCTGCTGCAGTTTTTAATTTAAGGCACCTAAAACTTAGAACAAATATTGATGTAATATTTACACTTCATCTTTGCTGTCTATGGAGATAACGATCTGTATAATCAAACACTGGAATGTATCATTGAAATAAAAATAAAATAAATATAGTAAAAATATAATGAGGCATACCATAAACATTGTCTGTCCACTATGGATCAAAGACTGTAGCAATTGATTATCTATTTTGTGTGCTCCTCTACACATGCAGTAGTTTCTGCTAGTTATAAAATGAAAACTGTAAAGAGAAAGCAGTACACCTAATGGTTTGGCATTTAAAGGGATAGTTCAGCCAAAAATGAAAATTCTGTCATGATTTAGCCACCCTCAATTTGTTCCAAACCTGTATGCATGTATTTGTTCTGCTGAACACAAAGGAAGATATTTGGAAGAATGTTTGTAACCAAGTAGATTTCGACAGCTATGGTATCAATGGCTGCTGAGATCTGCTTGCTTACAAACATTTTTCCAAATATCTTCCTTTGTGTTCAGCAGAACCAATACATGTATACAGGTTTGGAACAAATTGAGGGTATGAGGCCAGAACTTTCATTTTTGGGTAAACTATCCCTTTAAAGTGCTGGCAGAAGCAAATCACCAACTAGAATACTGTCAGCAAATTGCCAGAGAGACAATAAGGCCAGAAGTATGTGAACAAGTCCTTTAGATTTTTTTTCTTTTTCTATTCCAGTGATTTCTGTAGAGACACATTTTAATGCCAGAGCATTGTAAGATATTCACAGAAGTGTGTGATTTCAACTTTGTTGCAACAGATGTGTCTGGTGAGATGGATCATGACATCTCAGGGAAGGTCTTCCAAGAAAAGTCTGAGTTATAGCAGAATCAAAACTTGATGGACTTTACAGAAATGCAGAGTGTCAATGGTTTTGAAAATAAACTTTCAATAAGACACAAGAGCATCACAGAGGTCAGGCACTCAGGTTGTGTGATTGGACCTATCAGGTCCCTGTCACGATTCATCTTAAAGATGAACACAATAGTGTGCGTGTCTGGGTTTTGTATAGGCCAGTCAAGTAAATTAAGTCTCAAAATAATAACCTATACATGTTTTAAACAAATGAGACAAAAAAATAAAAAAAATAAAAATAAAAAAGGCATGTAAAATAATAATTCAGTCCTATCACACAGTGAGAAGGACTCTGAAAACAAGAAGATTTAAGGATGCTCAAGTACCATATAGGACCATAACAACGCCTACCTCGGAAAAAGGGATTGTGTCTCCATCGAGTCCTTCAAGATAATCCACAGCGGACTGAGTCTTTTTCAGAGTCAGGTCAGCAGTCAGTGTGCCCTCATTATAAGATCTGATGAACTTGAAGTCACTAGTGCGCGAGCCCGTGGTCAGGTATGCGTCATAATTGTAAGTGCTGCGGAGAGTTCCCGCGCCCTCCACCTCTGCGTAATTTGGAGGGAGATACGCGCTGGGAATGGCTACAGCTCCATCAAACAACAGTCTGGGCTTTCTCCTGCGACAAAACCTCACGGCCAGGATGATGATGATGAAGGTAAGGAAGAAAATGGAAACGGACACCAGCGCGATGATCAAATAAAACGTCAGTTTGGAGCTGCTCTCGTCATGAGACATGTCTTTCAGTTCTGGAACTTCAGCCAAGTTATCTGATATGAGCAAATACAACGCGCACGTGGCCGAGAGAGAGGGCTGTCCGTTATCTGTCACGGACACAATAAGGTTCTGTTTCATGCTGTCAGATTCAGAAATGTCCCGCTGCGTCCTGATCTCCCCGCTGTGGACACCGATAGTGAAAAGTCCCGGATCAGTCGCTTTAATAATGTGATACGAGAGCCACGCGTTCTGTCCAGAATCCGCGTCCACGGCGATCACCTTGGAGACCAGGGAGCCCGCCTGCGCAGCTTTGGGGACCATCTCGGTCATGAAGG
Organism: Romanogobio albipinnatus; assembly: GCA_023566225.1. Classification (NCBI taxonomy): domain Eukaryota; kingdom Metazoa; phylum Chordata; class Actinopteri; order Cypriniformes; family Gobionidae; genus Romanogobio; species Romanogobio albipinnatus. The sequence continues at coordinate 46,980,055 of CM042246.1, read as the reverse complement.
AGTTTCCTTCCGGAGAGGGGTATAATATCTGAGGGGAGTTGTCATTCTCATCCGATATGAAGACACTCACGGTCACGTTACTGCTCAGAGGAGGAGAGCCGTTGTCTCTGGCTAACACGAGCACTTTGAAACTTTTCATCTGTTCGTAATCAAACGATCTCACGGCATGAATGACCCCGGTGTCTCCGTTAATGGATAAAAAGGAGGACACCGGTGCGCCATTGACATCAGAGGACAACAGAGAATAAACTACAGTGCCATTCTGTCTCCAGTCCGGGTCTGTAGCTGATACTGAACAAATAGAGGAGCCCGGTTTGTTATTTTCTTGCACATGAGCTCTGTAATTCTGCTCCTCAAATACAGGTGGATTATCATTCACGTCAGCGACAGTCAAGTGAATATTCTTAGTGGAAGATAAAGGCGGAGAGCCCTCATCAGTAGCAGTGATTGTAATATTATAATCAGAGAGCAGCTCGCGGTCTAATTCACCTGTGGTCACCAGAGAATAGTAATTCTTGATCGAAGGTACAAGTTTAAATGGGACGTTCTGCTGAATGGAGCAGCGCACCTGTCCGTTATTCTCAGAGTCTCTGTCCTGCACATTAATGATGCCAACCTCTGTACCGGGTAACGCATTCTCAGGAACGGGACTGTTAAGAGAATTTAGTACAATTACAGGAGAGTTATCATTGACATCAATAACATCTATTACTACAGTGCATCTGCTCGCTAACCCTTGTCCATCTTTAGCTTGAATTGGCAGTTCAATTGAACTCTCCTTCTCATAATCAATGAGTCCTGTTAGTTTAATCTCTCCAGACAACGAATCGAGAGAAAATATGTCCAGAAGGCGTTCGGATAAATGACCAAATTCATACGTCACTTCTCCATTTTGTCCCTCGTCAGCATCAGTAGCGCTCACTGTCACCACTACAGTATCTACAGGAGAGTTTTCAGGCAGACTGACTTTATAGACGGCCTGACTAAAGACTGGAGCATTATCATTAGCATCCAGCACAGTGACGTGTATGGCTACAGTACCTGATCTCGGTGGAGTCCCGCCGTCTACCGCAGTGAGAATTAAAGTCACCTCTTTCTGCTGCTCGCGATCCAACTCTTTATTAAGAACCAACACTTCATATTTTCCTCCGTTTGCCCCAGTAAGGACACTCAGAATAAAGTGTTCATTGTGCTGTAACACATAATTCTGCACTGAATTTATACCAATATCCACATCATGGGCCTCATCTAATAAATAACGAGTTCCTTTGTCCGCTGATTCCCGTATTTCGAATTTTATAACACCTTGTTTGAACTGTGGTGAATTATCATTTATGTCCTCGATATTGAGAACAATACGATGTAGCTCTAAAGGGTTTTCTAGCACGAGCTCCTGTTTAATAACGCATGAAGCCTTTTTTCCGCAAATCTCCTCTCTGTCGATCCTCTCCGCTACGGTCAGTTCTCCAGTGTTCAGATTAATGGCACAGTATCGTTGTCTGTTACCTTCAGTATCAATTCGAGCCTTACGAGATGACAGTCTGTTCACATCGAGCCCGAGATCCTTTGCTATATTTCCAATCACAGATCCGCGTTTCATCTCCTCCGGGAAAGAATAGCTCACGTCTCCATAAGCGGTGCGCGCCATCAGCACGAAGAACAAAAGGCCAAACATCTCGACAGCAAAGCAGAACATTTAAAATGTTTCAGAAATTGATCAGAAATTAAATCGAAAAATACAATTAAAAATGTAAAAGAAACATGAGTGTACACATAAAGCCAATGTCCGAAATAGTCCTTCGATCACCGTCGACAATTTTCTGTAACAAGACGAGCTTGAAGCCCTGTGTATGACATCAGAATCAGGGTGGAGAGATGTGTAATGAACACACACTTGGTTTTGCAGGTAAACAGCGACACTGTGAGTTAAAAGAAGAAACTACATACAATTATGAATATTCTTTGACAGGATTAAATGTCGGATCTAAAGAACTCTTGTTATATACTTAAAATTGTTTAGCAAAACAAAAGCCAACAGCAACATGTTCTGAAGAGTGAGAGAGAAACACAACAACAGTATGTGCAGTAGGCTATTAAAACAAAATAACAAAAGCTGTAGCAGGATAGAGTGGTGTGAGCTATAATATAGGAGAGGAAGAAGCAGCACACCCGAACACCAAGAGCAAATGCCAGTGCAGCACCACAGACAGCGACAGAGAAACCCCGCCTTATGTTATTGCTACAAGGACATTTACAAAATTACACCTAATGGCATATTTCTGTAATCCGAATTTAGTTCCATATATAAACCATTAATATATAAAGGAGACATCGATGTAAACGTAAAACTACTTAAAAATATCAGCATTCACGGATTCGATTACAAAGAGAAAAAAGCTAGACAGAAGATTATTCAAGCGAATGAGACAGAAATTAGATTTCTTGCCTCGAAAGATCACCAACAATCCAGCTTCCAAAGAACGCACTCAGTTTATAAAACAAATACATATTAAATCTGTAAATCAAACCTTTCTTAAAATAAATATTGTGTTCGCACTAACGACACACTGCCCTGCACTCTAATAACTCTATTCCATTGGCAGGTTATCGCCACACAGGTCTTTTCAACGTTTGTGTAATGCAGTCTACTTAAATAGAGTTGCTAAAAGTTTTAATATTAAGGACACCACGATGAAAGCAGCCTAATGCAAAAAGTTACAGAGTAATTTCTACAAAGTTATTATTAAGTTAAAAAAGAAGGCGGAAATTATTATAGGTTTTAAATGGACAAGCAAATGAACATGAAAAAAGGTTCAAACAAGTTCCAATATTACAATTTTTATTATTTTAACTTTCTAAATAATTAGCAAATGTCGTTAATCCTTTCGAAATGAAGACCTCGATCACCAATAAAAACGGTAATGAAACATGGTGATAACACAAAGAGATAAGCCATATGGCATGGCATGAAATCGTGAATCAAGGAAAACCCCGCCATTTACAAAATTACAAGGTGTGAGCTACAATAATCATGCTCAACCAAACAATAATTGCAAAATTCTACAATATAAAACCTAAATATCAACACAAGAGATCCCTTAGTCTGCCAGAAACACGAGCCGAATCCCTATGAACACAGCTCGGTTTGAATGCAAAACTGCAAGTTTAAAATTTAGATTTGTTATACAAGAAAACAGAAGTAAATCGGCAATCCTAACTTAAAACAAACACTGATTTCTGCATGAAGACCTTAAAGATAATTGATAACGGATATTTACTAAAATAAGAAAATACAATTTACAAATGCATTTCGCATTTGCTCATAGATAAGATGAATACAATAAAACAAATAAAGAAAATATTTCACAAACTTGGCTACACAGTTAACAAGAGATCAGAGAGCACGCTGAGTCAGATAGAAAGGCTCCCAAAAGGACGAAGCAAGTTCTTTGTCTTTCCCTGTTTCTAAACTTTCTAAAAACAAAGGAGAAAGATGAGAAAAAACATATAAAAATGCTAATGCGTAACACATCCATTCGTGAATTAATTCGTGAATCATGCATCGTGAACTACAATTGACAACTCGTGACCACAAAAATCCATCACAAATCGTAACTGGATCTTTTTAAGCGCCTGTTGCCAATCAAATCAGTTTACTTAAAACCAAAATACACAATTGATATAGAACACCAGACCATTAAAATAAATACTTTGTTAGTCCTACCTGAAACGAGTCGTTCATTTCTGCATCGAGTCCTTCAAGATCATCCACAGCGGACTGAGTCTTTTTCAGAGTCAGGTCAGCAGTCAGTGTGCCCTCATTATAAGATCTGATGAACTTGAAGTCACTAGTGCGCGAGCCCGTGGTCAGGTATGCGTCATAATTGTAAGTGCTGCGGAGAGTTCCCGCGCCCTCCACCTCTGCGTAATTTGGAGGGAGATACGCGCTGGGAATGGCTACAGCTCCATCAAACAACAGTCTGGGCTTTCTCCTGCGACAAAACCTCACGGCCAGGATGATGATGATGAAGGTCAGGAAGAAAGTGGAAACGGACACCAGCGCGATGATCAAATAAAACGTAAGTTTGGAGCTGCTCTCGTCATGAGACATGTCTTTCAGTTCTGGAACTTCAGCCAAGTTATCTGATATGAGTAAATACAACGCGCAAGTGGCTGAGAGAGAGGGCTGTCCGTTATCTCTCACGGACACAATAAGGTTCTGTTTCATGCTGTCAGATTCAGAAATGTCCCGCTGCGTCCTGATCTCCCCGCTGTGGACACCGATAGTGAAAAGTCCCGGATCAGTCGCTTTAATAATGTGATACGAGAGCCACGCGTTCTGTCCAGAATCCGCGTCCACGGCGATCACCTTGGAGACCAGGGAGCCCGCCTGCGCAGCTTTGGGGACCATCTCGGTCATGAAAGAGTTTCCTTCCGAAGAGGGGTATAATATCTGAGGGGAGTTGTCATTCTCATCCGATATGAAGACACTCACGGTCACGTTACTGCTCAGAGGAGGAGAGCCGTTGTCTCTGGCTAACACGAGCACTTTGAAACTTTTCATCTGTTCGTAATCAAACGATCTCACGGCATGAATGACCCCGGTGTCTCCGTTAATGGATAACAAGGAGGACACCGGTGCGCCATTGACATCAGAGGACAACAGAGAATAAACTACAGTGCCATTCTGTCTCCAGTCCGGGTCTGTAGCTGATACTGAACAAATAGAGGAGCCCGGTTTGTTATTTTCTTGCACATGAGCTCTGTAATTCTGCTCCTCAAATACAGGTGGATTATCATTCACGTCAGCGACAGTCAAGTGAATATTCTTAGTGGAAGATAAAGGCGGAGAGCCCTCATCAGTAGCAGTGATTGTAATATTATAATCAGAGAGCAGCTCGCGGTCTAATTCACCTGTGGTCACCAGAGAATAGTAATTCTTGATTGAAGGAACGAGTTTAAATGGGACGTTCTGCTGAATGGAGCAGCGCACCTGTCCGTTATTCTCAGAGTCTCTGTCCTGCACATTAATGATGCCAACCTCTGTACCGGGTAACGCGTTCTCAGGAACGGGACTATTAAGAGAATTTAATACAATTACAGGAGAGTTATCATTGACATCAATAACATCTATTACTACAGTGCATCTGCTCGCTAACCCTTGACCATCTTTACCTTGAATGGGCAGCTCAATTAAACTCTCCTCCTCAAAATCAAAGAGCCGTCTTAATTTAATTTTACCAGACACTGCATCAAGGAAGAACATTTCCAAATGGTTTTCTGGTAAATGACCAAATTCATACGTCACTTCTCCATTTTGTCCCTCGTCAGCATCAGTAGCGCTCACTGTCACCACTACAGTATCTACAGGAGAGTTTTCAGGCAGACTGACTTTATAGACGGCCTGACTAAAGACTGGAGCATTATCATTAGCATCCAGCACAGTGACGTGTATGGCTACAGTACCTGATCTCGGTGGAGTCCCGCCGTCTACCGCAGTGAGAATTAAAGTCACCTCTTTCTGCTGCTCGCGATCCAACTCTTTATTAAGAACCAACTCTTCATATTTTCCTCCATTTGCCTCAGTAAGGACACTCAGAATAAAGTGTTCATTGTTTTGAAGTGTATATGACTGCACTGAATTCATACCAATATCCGCATCATGGGCCTCATCTAATAAATAACGAGATCCTTTGTCCGCTGATTCCTGAATTTCGAATTTTATTACACTTTGTTTGAACTGTGGTGAATTATCATTGATGTCCTCAATATTGAGAATGAAGCGATGTAGCTCTAAAGGGTTTTCCAGCACGAGCTCCAGTTTAATAACGCATGAAGCTTTCTTTCCGCAAATCTCCTCTCTGTCGATCCTCTCCGCTACGGTCAGTTCTCCGGTGTTCAGATTAATGTCACAGTATCGTTTTCTGTTACCTTCAGTATCAATGCGAGCCTTACGAGATGACAGTCTGTTCACATCGAGCCCGAGATCCTTTGCTATATTTCCAATCACAGATCCGCGTTTCATCTCCTCCGGGAAAGAATAGCTCACGTCTCCATAAGCGGTGCGCGCCATCAGCACGAAGAACAAAAGGCCAAACATCTCAACAGCAAAGCAGAACATTTAAAATGTTTCAGAGATTGATCAAAAATTAAATCCAGAAATACAATTAAAATGTAAGAGAAACATGAGAGTACAAATAAAGCCAATGTCTGAAATAGTCATTCGATCACCGTCGACGATTTTCTGTAACAAGACGAGCTTGAAGCCCTGTGTATGACATCAGAATCAGGGTGGAGAGATGTGTACTGAACACACACATGGTTTTGCAGGTAAACAGCGACACTATGAGTTAAAAGAAAAAACTGCATAAAAATAAAAATAAATTAACAGGATTAAATGTCGGATATAAAGAACTCTTGTTAAATTGTTTAGCAAAGCAAAAGCCAGCAGCAACATGTTCTGAAGAGTGAGAGAGAAACACAACCACAGTATGTGCAGTATTAAAACACAAAACAAAACAAAACAAAAAAGCTAAAGCAGTGTGAGCTATAATATAGGAGAGGAAGAAGCAGCACACCCGAACACCAAGAGCAAATGCCAGTGCAGCACCACAGACAGCGACAGAGAAACCCCGCCTTATGCTATTGCTACAAGGACATTTACAAAATTACACCTAATGGCATATTTCTGTAATCCGAATTTAATTCCATATATAAACCATTAATATATAAAGGAGACATCGATGTAAACGTAAACCAATATCAACATTCACGGATTCGATAACAAATAGCAGAATCCATACGGACACATACAAATGATCTAAAAAATCTAGACAGAAGGATTATTCAACAGAATGAGATAGAAATTAAATTTCTTACCTCGAAAGATCACCAACAATCAACTTTTAGCCTATAAATCCAAAATAGTAGGCTAGCTAGTGAAAAAATACAAGTACTTCACTAAAAACACATTGATTTGTGAATCATGCCTCATGACTTAAAATGCCCCACATCATCATCATCATCATCATCAAACAAATAAAAAGAAAAGAAAATGAAATGAAATGAAAAAGACAAAATATCTGTCAAGAACAGAACCCACTGCCAAAGAACGCACTCAGTTTATAAAACAAATGCATATTAAATCTGTAAATCAAACCTTTCTTAAAATAAATATTGTGTTGGCACTACCTAAAAAACACAACACACTGTCCTGCACTCTAATAACTCTATTCCATTGGCAGGTTATCGCCACACAGGTCCTTTAAATGTTTGTTAATGAAGTCTACATAAATGGAGCTGCTAAAATATTTAATATTAAAGACATATTACATTTAATTCAATTTAAAATGTAGACTTGTTATACTAGAATATCACGAAAACAGAAGTAAATCGGCAATCCTAACTTAAAACAAACACTAATTTTCCCATTAAGACCATAAAGATAATTGATAATAGATAAGATGGCTCATAGATAAGATGAATACAATAAAACAAGTAAAGAAATTATATTTCACAAAATTGGCAACACCGTTAACAAGAGATCACGATCAAGAGTCAGATAAAAAGGCTCCCAAAAGAAAGAATAAAATAAAAACGCTAATAGGTAAATTCGTGAATCATATATCATGACTTACAATTGACAACTCATGACCAGAAAAATAAAAAATAAAAATCGTCACGTGATCTTTTTAAGAGCCTGTTGCCAATCAAAGCGGTCTAATTTAGACAAAAATACACACTTGATATAGAACACCAGACCATTAAAATATATACTTTGTTAGTCCTACCTGAAACGAATCGCTCATTTCTGCATCGAGTCCTTCAAGATCATCCACTGCGGACTGAGTCTTTTTCAGAGTCAGGTCAGCAGTCAGTGTGCCCTCATTATAAGATCTGACGAACTTGAAGTCACTAGTGCGCGAGCCCGTGGTCAGGTATGCGTCAAAATTGTAAGTGCTGCGGAGAGTTCCCGCGCCCTCCACCTCTGCGTAATTTGGAGGGAGATACGCGCTGGGAATGGCTACAGCTCCATCAAACAACAGTCTGGGCTTTCTCCTGCGACAAAACCTCACGGCCAGGATGATGATGATGAAGGTCAGGAAGAAAGTGGAAACGGACACCAGCGCGATGATCAAATAAAATGTCAGTTTGGAGCTGCTCTCGTCATGAGACATGTCTTTCAGTTCTGGAACTTCAGCCAAGTTATCTGATATGAGTAAATACAACGCGCAAGTGGCCGAGAGAGAGGGCTGTCCGTTATCTCTCACGGACACAATAAGGTTCTGTTTCATGCTGTCAGATTCAGAAATGTCCCGCTGCGTCCTGATCTCCCCGCTGTGGACACCGATAGTGAAAAGTCCCGGATCAGTCGCTTTAATAATGTGATACGAGAGCCACGCGTTCTGACCAGAATCCGCGTCCACAGCGATCACCTTGGAGACCAGGGAGCCCGCCTGCGTAGCTTTGGGGACCATCTCGGTCATGAAGGAGTTTCCTTCCGGAGAGGGGTATAATATCTGAGGGGAGTTGTCATTCTCATCCGATATGAAGACACTCACGGTCACGTTACTGCTCCGAGGAGGAGAGCCGTTGTCTCTGGCTAACACGAGCACTTTGAAACTTTTCATCTGTTCGTAATCAAACGATCTCACGGCATGAATGACCCCGGTGTCTCCGTTAATGGATAAAAAGGAGGACACCGGTGCGCCATTGACATCAGAGGACAACAGAGAATAAACTACAGTGCCATTCTGTCTCCAGTCCGGGTCTGTAGCTGATACTGAACAAATAGAGGAGCCCGGTTTGTTATTTTCTTGCACATGAGCTCTGTAATTCTGCTCCTCAAATACAGGTGGATTATCATTCACGTCAGCGACAGTCAAGTGAATATTCTTAGTGGAAGATAAAGGCGGAGAGCCCTCATCAGTAGCAGTGATTGTAATATTATAATCAGAGAGAAGCTCGCGGTCTAATTCACCTGTGGTCACCAGAGAATAGTAATTTTTGATCGAAGGTACGAGTTTAAATGGGACGTTCTGCTGAATGGAGCAGCGCACCTGTCCGTTATTCTCAGAGTCTCTGTCCTGCACATTAATGATGCCAACCTCTGTACCGGGTAACGCGTTCTCGGGAACGGGACTACGCAAAGACTTCAAACGTATCTCAGGATCATTGTCATTAACATCTGTAAGTTGAATTACAACTTTAGCGTCACTGGATAAACCAAATCCATCTTTCCCTTCTACACGTAGTTCATAAACAGCTTCGTCCTCGAAATCAAGTGCACCTGTAACTCGAATGTCACCTGTATGTGTATCCAACGAGAACAGCTTTCTAGCTCTGTCAGAAATACGACCAAATTCATATGTCACTTCTCCATTTTGTCCCTCGTCAGCATCAGTAGCGCTCACTGTCACCACTACAGTATCTACAGGAGAATTTTCAGGCAGACTGACTTTATAGACGGCCTGACTAAAGACTGGAGCATTATCATTAGCATCCAGCACAGTGACGTGTATGGCTACAGTACCTGATCTCGGTGGAGTCCCGCCGTCTACCGCAGTGAGAATTAAAGTCACCTCTTTCTGCTGCTCGCGATCCAACTCTTTCTCTAGCAGTAACTCCAAATTCTTTTCTCCGTCTACATTTGAATGAATAGCCAGTTGAAAATTATCATTTTTTTGCAGATTGTATTTCTGAACTGCATTCTGTCCTACATCAGCATCATGAGCTGAATTCAAGCGATAGCGAGTACCTCGGACAGCAATCTCGCTAATTTCAAATGTGATCAAATCCTTTGAGAAAACAGGCGAATTGTCGTTAATATCCTGAATTTGAACTGAAACACGGTGCAGCTCTAAGGGATCCTCGAGCATGAACTCAAATTTTAAAACGCATGAAACCCTTTCTCCACAAATCTCCTCCCTGTCGATCCTCTCCGCTACGGTCAGTTCTCCAGTGTTCAGATTAATATCACAGTATCGTTTTCTGTTACCTTCAGTATCAATGCGAGCCTTACGAGATGACAGTCTGTTCACATCGAGCCCGAGATCCTTTGCTATATTTCCAATCACAGATCCGCGTTTCATCTCCTCCGGGAAAGAATAGCTCACGTCTCCATAAGCGGTGCGCGCCATCAGCACGAAGAACAAAAGGCCAAACATCTCGACAGCAACGCAGAACATTTAAAATGTTACCGAAATCGATCAGTAATAAAATCCAGAAATACAGCAAGTAACATGTAAAAGAAACATGAGTGTAAAAATAAAGCCAAAGTCTGAAATAGTCCTTCGATCACCGTCGACGATTTTCTATTACAAGACGAGCTTGAAGCCCTGTGTATGACATCAGAATCAGGGTGGAGAGATGTGTAATGAACACACACAGGGATTTGCAGGTGAACAGCGACACTGTGAGTTAAAATAGGAAACTACATATATATATATATATATATATATATATATATATATATATATATATATATATATATATATATATATATATATATATATATATATATATATATATATATGATTAAGTGTCGGATCATATAAAGAACTCTTGTTATATACTTAAAATTGTTTAACAAAACAAAAGCCAGCAGCAACATGTTCTTAAGAGTGAGAGAGAAACACACCCCCAGTATGTGCAGTATTAAAACAAACAAACAAAAGCTGTAGCAGGATAGAGTGGTGTGAGCTATAATATAGGAGAGGAAGAAGCAGCACACCCGAACACCAAGAGCAAATGCCAGTGCAGCACCACAGACAGCGACAGAGAAACCCCGTCTTATGCTATTGCTAATCAGACTACCAGGACATTTACAAAACTACACATAATGCCATATTTCTGTCATCCGAATTTAATTTCACCTATAAACCATCAACAAAGGAGACATCGATGTAAACGTTAACAAATATCAAAATTCACGGATTCGATAACAAATAGCAGAATCCACACGGACACACATACAAATGATCTAAAAAAAGGTAGACAGAAGGATTATTCAACAGAATGAGACAGAAATTAGATTTCTTATCTCGAATGATCACCAACAATCAACTTTTAGCCTATAAATCCAAAATAGTAGGCTAGCTAGTGAAAAAATACAAGTACTTAACTAAAAACACATTGATTTGTGAATCTTGCCTCATGACTTAAAACTCCCCACATCATCATCATCATCAAAAAAAAAATCAAAATAAATTTGAAGACAAATTAACACATGGTACTTCTTTGATGTCAAAATGTCACTTGTGTGTCTACAATAAAAGAACACTGAAACAAGTCTAATATTTCTGTTAATGTGTATAATGTGTAAATCAATTTTTTTTACATGGATTCAATATAAATTGACAGCGGGACATTAAACTGAATTTATTTATTTGATCAGAGTATTTTTATTAGATTAAGCATGATTTGAACTGACTTCAGCCACAGCCTTAGATTAAATCAACTGAAGATAAAAGAAGTCATTCAATCTCTGAAGATCTCAGCAGAAGAGGATTAAACAACTCTACAAAAAGTACTACCAGCTTCACATATTACTAACCAGACTGACTTTATTTCTCCGTGATGGAGATGAGTGTTTGCTTTAGTTGTGCTCTTGACCCTTAAATTGTTAACCTTAGTTTTTCTCTCTGCTTTTACTGTGTGTTTATAAAACAATTTTGTTATGGCAAGAGAAAATGTGTTCAGATGATGCTTGTTATTTGTAGTGACCAGAATCACTGATCCCATTCAGAGTCTAATGCTCTGGTTATAGAGGTAATGTGTTATTCATTTGATAGTATTTATGATTATAGCCATGTGATTCTACAGTATGACATCCAGGACAGTTGGGGTAATCAAATAACATGCAGATTAAAAAATAAAAATAGTGCAAAAAAGGTTTTAATTGAAGCTTTACACAGACATCAAGAATCAGTGTATGAATCTCAACAATGGTGACAATCAAAAAAACAAAAATTGTTTTGTTCCAACTTAAATTTTTTTTGCTTGATTAACCTTTACAAAGTGGTTGCATGGATTCAAACTTTTCAGGTTAAACTAATTTAAATTATTTACTTTAAGTCAATGTCAAATATGTTGTGTGATTGATTGCTTACATTTTTTTATGTTGATCCAAGGTTTTTATTTTTTCTGTGAACATGAGAGACAAAATATCTGTCAAGAACAGAACCCGCTGCCAAAGAACACACTGTTTATAAAACGAATAATAATAATAATAATAATAATAATAATAATAATAATAATAATAATAATACGTTTTATATAGCGCCTTTCCCAAGCTCAAGGTCGCTGTACAATAAACATACATGCATATACATAGCATCAATGTAGAACATAGTGTTTATTTTTCTGTATATTTCTATATTTAAGCAGAGGAGGGTTGGAAATACTGTAAGAAAAGATATGTTTTTAGTTGAGTTTTGCATGAGGATATAGCAGCAGTGTCGCGCAGAGATAGAGGGAGGGAGTTCCAGAGTTTCGGGGCCACAGCACTGAATGATCAACCACCCATAGTAGAAAGACGGAAACGAGGCACAGTAAGTAGTCTTTAATCAGATGACCGGAGAGAACGAGGAGGAGAATAACAGTGCAGAAGTTCAGATAAATAATTCGGAGCAAGTCCATGCAGACATTTAAAATGTAACAATAGAATTTTATACTGGATGCGGACAGAAACAGGTAGCCAATGTAGATTATAGAGAAAAGGGGTAATATGATCCGATTTCTTGACTCAATGGATGACTCTGGCAGCAGAATTTTGTACATAGTCTAGCGATTTTTCTAGCGGGAAGCCCAATAAGCAGTGAATTACAGTAGTCGAGACGTGAGGTTATTAAAGCATTGATTAGAGTTTCGGTATCTTTAGTGTTGAGAGCAGGTCGCAGTCGGGCAATATTATGGAGGTGGTAGAATGCAGTCTTGGTAATAGAACTTATATGACCTTGAAATGTAAGTGAAGAGTCAAATGTTACACCTAGATTTTGAACAGTGTGAGATGGAATTAATGTGTCCCCATCAATAGATAGACTCAATTCAGACTTTTTCAAAAGGGACGGTGGACCGAAAACAGTAACCTCGGTTTTATTGTTATTACATTTAAGGAAGTTTCTATGTAACCAGGTTTTAATGTCAGCAATAGATGTATTAAATGAGTCCAAGGGGAGAGTGGCGACAGAGTGGGCTGAAATTTAAATTTTTCCAAGTCATCAGCATAACAATGATAGCTGAGACCGTGACTACGGATAATGTTACCTAATGGTAGCAGATAAATATTAAACAGAAGTGGCCCAAGAACAGAGCCTTGAGGAACACCCTGAGAGAGAGAACACGGAGAAGATTTGAAGTTGTGAATAGTAATAAAAAATTGTCTATCGGTGAGATATGATATGAACCAAGATAAAGCACTACCTGTGATGCCGATAGCTGCTAGCCGAGAGGTAAGTATGTGATGAGATACAGAATCAAATGCAGCAGTTAAAGGAACACGCCGACTTTTTATGACTTTAGCTTATTCACCGTATCCCCCAGAGTTAGATAAGTCCATACATATCATTCTCATCTCTGTGCATGCCATAACTCTGTCTGACGCACCCACCACTAGCCTAGCTTAGCACAAAGACTGGAGGTAAACGGCTCCAGCTAGCCTACTGCTCAATAAGTGACACAATAATGCCAGCATTTTCCTATTTACATGTTGTGATGTGTATAGTTACATCATGTACTAAGACAGACGGAAAATGAAAAGTTGTGATTTTCTAGACCGATATGGCTAGGAACTATACTCTCATTCCTGCGTAATAATCAAGGAACAGCGGCGCAATGATATTACACAGCACCTGAAAATAGTCCCCAGCATGCTTTCTGTGTAAGCAGGTTGTCACGTTGGTTATGTTGACGGAAGTTAGACTATTTTCAGGTGCTGTGTAATATCATTGCGCTGCTGCACCCATGATACGACAGCAAAGTTCCTTTATTACGCATGGAGGTGAGAATGGGGTATGTATGGACGTATCTAACTCTGGGGGATACGGTGAATAAGCTAAAGTCCCAAAAGTCGGCGTGTTCCTTTAAGTCAAGCATGATGAGAACAGTAAGATAACCAGAATCAGCAGACATTAGGAGGTCATTAGTAATTTTTACCAGCCTGACCGAAAACCTGATTGAAAGGGATCAAGAAGATTGTTAGCAGAAAGATGAGCTTGTAGCTGAGAGGCAACTACTTTTTCAAGCAACTTTTCAATGAAAGGAAGATTAGAAATAGGTCTGCAATTATTCATAGCTGAAGAGTCCAGCCCAGGTTTGACCGCAGCTGTTTTTAATGATAGCGGGACAGACCCAGAAGAAAAGGAACAGTTGATCAGATGAGCAATAGGAGAAGAGATTACAGATAGGCAGTTTTTGAGAAGTGAGGTAGCTGCTGGATATAACTGACAAGTGGATGAGCTAGTTTGAGCAATTATGTCATTAACAGCTGATGTATTGGTGAGAGTAAAGCAGTTAGACCAGTTAGAGGAAACTTCAGATGAGTTTGATAAAAAAAATTCATATATAGATTTGATCTTATTTACAAATAAGTGGAGGAAGGTATTGAGGGCTAATTTGTATTTCAGCTGGTGAGCACAGAAATCTTGGTAATGCACCTCCAGGCTACTCTTCCTATATCGGCGCTCAAGACGTCTGCCAGTTTGTTTAAGTAGTCAGAGTTCAGGTGTTTACCAAGGTGACGCATGATATGTAGGTGCCAGCTTAGTTATTATAGGGGCATGTTGTCTAAGGCTTCAGAGATAGCAGAGTTGTAAGTTGAGAGAACAGCAGAAGGACAAGAAAAATCAGTGTAAGAAAACAGACACGATGCATTAATAGAGTCTGAGAATGACAGAGGATCGACAGATTTAACATTGCGATAATTAATAGTAGTTTTGAGACGAGGTTCAGGAAGAGGATAGTCAAATCTAACTGTTATCAGTTTATGATCTGAAATACCAGTTTGAGATCCAGAGACAGAGACGTTATTAATTCCTGATGTGCAAACAAGATCAAGCGTATGACCACGGGGAGTGAGTAGGAAAATCAACATGTTGTACGAGACTGAAATTGTCCAAAGTTAATGTAAGGTCACTGGTATTTGAGCAGACAGTGTCATACACTCTAAAAAAAATACAAAAAGGTGCTATATGGCACTAAAATTGGTTCTTGGCTCGTAATCATAGGATAACCTTTTTAAGTGCTGTACAGCACCAATCTTGGTGCTTCAGTGGTTTTTCAGCGGTTCTTCAGCAGTTCTTTGGCTGATGTGCTATATAGCACCGCTACCATATACAGAACATGTTAAGATATGGTGCTATATAGCATCATTAGTGCCATATAGCACCATTTTTTTTTAGAGTGTAATGGATATTGAAATCACCAAGCAGCATAACATTGGAGGATACAGCAAAGGCCAGAGTGAGTAGTTCGTTGAGTTCAGAGAAGAAATCTGACAAAGACTTAGGAGGACGATACATTAATATGATCAGCAGAGTTGTACGAGCAAGCACTTTAAAAGCCATGTATTCAAAAGATTTAGCATTATGGAAATCAGTCATGATCAAATACATATTAAATCTGTAAATCAAAACATTCTTAAAATAAATATTGTGTTTGCACTACCTAAAAAGCATGACACATTGTCCTGAGCTCTAATAACTCTATTCCATTGGCAGGTTGTCGCCACACAGGTCTTTTCAAAGTTTGTGTAATGAAGTCTATGTAATGGAGCTGCTAAATTATTTCATATTAAGGACACTACGATGAAAGCAGCCTAATACAAAAAGTTACAGAGCAATTTATGCAAAGTAATTTATTATTAAGTTATAGAGATGACAGAAATAATTATAGATTTTAAATTGACAAGCAAATTAACATAAACAGGTATATATATATATATATATATATATATATATATATATATATATATATATATATATATATATATATATATATATTTTTTTTTTTTTTTTTTTTTTTAACTTTCTAAATAATGTACAAATGTCGTTTATCATTTCGGCCTCAATCACCAATAAAAACGATAATAAAACATGGCGATACATTTGAATAGAGATAAGCATATGGTACACTGTAAAATCCAACAGTTGTTCTTACTAAGACTTTTTAGTAAACTTTACTTAATGTCCAATAATTTGTTGAACTTACTTAAAACAATTAAGTAATCTGAACTATTTGCATGCTATGCCTTCGTTACTTAGAAAACTCAAGTAAAAATTACTTGACTGGTTTGAGTACCATTTTGCCAAAGCAAAAAAACAAGCAGGCGGACGGTCGGGCGGGCAAAGTGTTTTTGAGGTGGTGCAATTTTGTATAGACTTATCACTCATTTCCTCCACTTCCTCTCACCACAATTGTGATTAGTGTTCCCTTTGGTTGGACACTTGGAACTTCATTCATATTATAGTAATTAACTTCCTATTAATGCAGCAATGCAACAAGAAATCATAGTTGTATGATTTCAAAAGAAGGGAAGTAAAATATATATATATATATATAATATTTGTCAATTAACGATGTATAACATAACTATATTTAATGTCAAATAATGATCTTTTAACATTATTTTTGCTAATATTTATGGCATTACCATTTAATTGAGTTGATATAATCCCTCTATATTTGTCACAATATAATTCGACCATGCTTGAGTGTCACACACAGACTTCAACATTCAGCATGCAAAACACAACAATGGTAACAAGGACTTTTTTTAATTATTTTTTTTTAATTGTTATTATTAATACGACCTTTACTATTTTACTTGCTGTCATTATTCGGGTTATACTGACAAAAGACAAATAGTAAAATAAAGCTAAAAATAGTAAAATGAAGCAATTAATTTATTCATGCCACAATGCACTCTGGGAGTAGGCTACACTTCCTCAGATCGCAGATAGAATTAAGTTGACAAAACTTAAACGGTTTAAGTAAAAACAGCTTAATGCAATTAAGTAATGCTTACTTAATTGTTTTTAGTACCTGTAGACTATTGATAAGTAATAAAGAAGTGTTGAATGGAGTTCAGTTGTTGCTTTTTGTCTTCACTTATTTTTTTAAGTTCAGCTTACTTGAGAATTTTAAGGCAATCGGTTTCCTAATATTTTCCTAGTAATGTGAGCACTAATAACAAGTTAACATAACTAATAATTTTGAGTTAAGTATACTTCATTAATACGTTTTCTGTACAAATTTTGTTAAGTTTAGCCGACAAAAAAATAATACTCTACTTGAAAATTTTAAGGCAATCGGTTTCCTCAATTTTTCTAAGTAAAGTCAAAAATTACAAGTTGCGAGCTACAATGCTCAACCCAAAAATAATTGCAAAATTCTACAATATAAAACCTAAATATCAACACAAGAGATCCCTTACTCTACTTGAAACACGAGCCGAATCGTTAACAAGAGATAAGAGAGCACGCTGAGTCAGATAAAAAAAAGGCTCCCAAAAGGATGAAGCAAGTTCTTTGAAAGTTTAGAGACAGGGAAAGACAAAGAAGAAAGACAAGAAGAAGAATAAAATAAAAACGCTTATAGGTAAAACACATATTCGTGAATCTTATATCGTGACTTACAATTGACAACTCATGACCAGAAAATAATAATAATAATAATAATAATAATAATAATAATAATAATAATAATAATAATAATAATAATACCAATTGTTTTCTGACTTCAACATGACCTTCAAAAAATCGTCACGTGATCTTTTTAAGAGCCTGTTGCCAATCAAAGCGGTCTAATTTGAACAAAAATACACACTTGATATAGAACACCAGACCATTAAAAATAAATACTTTGTTAGTCCTACCTGAAACGAATCGCTCATTTCCGCATCGAGTCCTTCAAGATCATCCACAGCGGACTGAGTCTTTTTCAGAGTCAGGTCAGCAGTCAGTGTGCCCTCATTATAAGATCTGATGAACTTGAAGTCACTAGTGCGCGAGCCCGTGGTCAGGTATGCGTCATAATTGTAAGTGCTGCGGAGAGTTCCCGCGCCCTCCACCTCTGCGTAATTTGGAGGGAGATACGCGCTGGGAATGGCTACAGCTCCATCAAACAACAGTCTGGGCTTTCTCCTGCGACAAAACCTCACGGCCAGGATGATGATGATGAAGGTCAGGAAGAAAGTGGAAACGGACACCAGCGCGATGATCAAATAAAACGTCAGTTTGGAGCTGCTCTCGTCATGAGACATGTCTTTCAGTTCTGGAACTTCAGCCAAGTTATCTGATATGAGTAAATACAACGCGCACGTGGCCGAGAGAGAGGGCTGTCCGTTATCTCTCACGGACACAATAAGGTTCTGTTTCATGCTGTCAGATTCAGAAATGTCCCGCTGCGTCCTGATCTCCCCGCTGTGGACACCGATAGTGAAAAGTCCCGGATCAGTCGCTTTAATAATGTGATACGAGAGCCACGCGTTCTGTCCAGAATCCGCGTCCACGGCGATCACCTTGGAGACCAGGGAGCCCGCCTGCGCAGCTTTGGGGACCATCTCGGTCATGAAGGAGTTTCCTTCCGGAGAGGGGTATAATATCTGAGGGGAGTTGTCATTCTCATCCGATATGAAGACACTCACGGTCACGTTACTGCTCAGAGGAGGAGAGCCGTTGTCTCTGGCTAACACGAGCACTTTGAAACTTTTCATCTGTTCGTAATCAAACGATCTCACGGCATGAATGACCCCGGTGTCTCCGTTAATGGATAAAAAGGAGGACACCGGTGCGCCATTGACATCAGAGGACAACAGAGAATAAACTACAGTGCCATTCTGTCTCCAGTCCGGGTCTGTAGCTGATACTGAACAAACAGAGGAGCCCGGTTTGTTATTTTCTTGCACATGAGCTCTGTAATTCTGCTCCTCAAATACAGGTGGATTATCATTCACGTCAGCGACAGTCAAGTGAATATTCTTAGTGGAAGATAAAGGCGGAGAGCCCTCATCAGTAGCAGTGATTGTAATATTATAATCAGAGAGCAGCTCGCGGTCTAATTCACCTGTGGTCACCAGAGAATAGTAATTTTTGATTGAAGGTACGAGTTTAAATGGGACGTTCTGCTGAATGGAGCAGCGCACCTGTCCGTTATTCTCAGAGTCTCTGTCCTGCACATTAATGATGCCAACCTCTGTACCGGGTAACGCGTTCTCGGGGACGGGACTATTCAGAGATTTGATTATAAGAATGGGGGAATTGTCATTTATGTCAGTAATTTCTATTACTACTTTTGTGTCTGAGGAAAGACCATACCCATCCTTAGCCTCAACAACAATGTCATACATTGATTCATCTTCAAAATCTATAGGCCCTTTCACAGAAATTTGTCCAGTCTGATGATCCAATGAAAAAGATTCTTTGGCATATTCGGATAAATGACCAAACTCATACGTCACTTCTCCATTTTGTCCCTCGTCAGCATCAGTAGCGCTCACTGTCACCACTACAGTATCTACAGGAGAGTTTTCAGGCAGACTGACTTTATAGACGGCCTGACTAAAGACTGGAGCATTATCATTAGCATCCAGCACAGTGACGTGTATGGCTACAGTACCTGATCTCGGTGGAGTCCCGCCGTCTACCGCAGTGAGAATTAAAGTCACCTCTTTCTGCTGCTCGCGATCCAACTCTTTGTCCAACACTAACTCGACATACTTGCCTCCATCTGTCTTTGAATTCACTGCTAAAACAAAATTTGAATTTCTCTCTAATATGTATGTTTGCACTGAATTGTGGCCGACATCCGCATCCCGAGCCTCAATGACACGAAAACGAGCACCTTTATCGGCACTTTCACTTATTTCGAGCTTGATTACATCTTTAGGAAATATTGGCGTATTATCATTAATGTCTTGGACTTGTAGGACAACACGATGCAATTCCAATGGATTTTCTAATACAAATTCGAAATTAAGCGCACAAGAAAGCCTCTCCTTACAAAGCCCCTCTCTATCTATCCGATCTGCCACTATTAATTCTCCCGTTGTCAGATTTATGTCACAGAATCGCTTTCTGTTACCTTCAGTGTCAATGCGAGCCTTACGAGATGACAGTCTGTTCACATCGAGCCCGAGATCCTTTGCTATATTTCCAATCACTGATCCGCGTTTCATCTCCTCCGGGAAAGAATAGCTCACGTCTCCATAAGCGGTGCGCGCCATCAGCACGAAGAACAAAAGGCCAAACATCTCGACAGCAACCCTTAAAATGCTTGAGAGATTCAGTAAAAGGTCATTCCTGTAATCCAACTGTTAAAATGTAAAAGAGAACCACGCATGTGAAACTACATTTAGGTAACAAAGTTGTCACATTCGACGATTTTCTAGAACGAGACAATCTCGCAGGCTTTGTGTATGACATCAGAATCAGGGTGGAGAGATGTGTACTGAACACACACATGGTTTTGTAGGTGAACAGCGACACTGTGAGTTAAAGGAAAAAACTGCATAAGACCCATATCTCTCACAGGATTAAGCATCAGAACATACATACACTGAACAAATCCAGAGGCAGCAGAAACATTCTCTGAAGATTGGGAGATCGAAATTACCACAGCATTTAGGCCTACAGTATTTACCAAAAAATAAATAAATAAAGAATAAGGGAAAGCTGTGAGCTACATTGTGAATTAGGGGGATAAAACACACCAGTGTAGCGCAACAGTTAAGCTTAAGCACCATGGACAGCAACAGTAAAAACCTGCACTACGCCATTTCCAAATAGGCAAAATAGTAAAAAAAAGTTAAATTGCTGATATCGAAATTAAATAAAAGACAACAAAACATCGATTATAAAACTAAGACTTCTTAAAAACAGCAACATTTCATTCAATTACAAAAGACAGAAATCCTATGCACAATCTAATATTAGAAAAATCGAATGAGTTACACAAAACAATTACCCATCAAAAAACGTCCTGCATTTCTGCATTTTCAAAAAACAAAAAACAAAAACATAAATTAGTATGATTCATTAAATGTTTCCTCATGGCTACCAAAACATGTCCCCACAAAGGGCAGGGATTTCAGATATTGCTATTTTTGTGGGGACATTTTATCCCTATAGGTAGGGTTTATCTGAACCACACCACATTCTTGAATATTTGGTTCACGGAGACACTCCATAGGCTTAATGGTTTTTATACTGTACAAACCGTATATGCTACCCCCCTACAGTAAGCCTACCCCTACACCTACCCATCACACAAAACTTTCCGCATTTTATGAATTTCAAACAACACTGTTTAATATGTATTTAAACCAGGTGGTTTACACTGTAACACCCATGTCATTATACACGTGTCCACATAAAACACATTTCCCTGTAGAGTGAGAGGCACACACACACACACACACACACACACACACACACACACACACACACACACACACACACACACACACACACACACACACAGACATAAACACACACAACTCAACATCTACAACGTATAAAATTCAAACCTTAACAGCAACAGACACTTCCTCAGCACTATGGACAGCAAATTGAAAAATGGCCTATTAAACTTATCTGAGTGTACTGGCGCTTATAAAAATAATATTTACATAAAAAGAGAAAGCCATTTATAAACTTATTTCACATAACAGACATTGTGTTGGATCACATTACATACGTCTATCCTGGGTGAGATTAAATAATATTTCAGATCCATTAATATTTCCGAAAGCCATTTTAAAACCAAATATTTCTTGTATTATATTTAGGGAAAATGTGCCTCCACAAGAACACAAATCCCAAATTAATTAACTTGCTTGTGCAACCTATCAGATTCCGTTTGCATATCGTGTGCCAAGCGGGTGATGTACTGTAGAAAGCTTGCGCAAACCGACCATAAATGTAGCTACTTTTCAGACGTGAAATTGAACAGCTCATTTCCCCATTGAGCCCTTATTCAAGGGCAAAAGAACATGACATTAGAAATTACAACGATTCACAAAATGCATTCAGCATTAATAGCTCGTTGATAAGATGATGCTGAGAGCATTTTCTTGTGGTGCCCCCCTGAGCACTTGGTGCCCTACACGCAGCGCGTGATGCGCGTAATGGGAGCGGCGGCACTGAACATATCGAGTTGACATGCCTAATTTGTGACGCCTCATAAACTAAAACCAAGCAAAAAAATTAATTAAATGTAGCATTTTTAAAATATTTGAAAATTACTCTCAAACATGTCCATGTGCGATCAATTTTGAATACAAATACACATTTAAAATTAAGGCCAAGATATATATATATATATATATATATATATATATATATATATATATATATATATATATATATATATATATATATATATATATATTTAAAATCAACAAATAATTAAAACACTAGTCCTACCTGAAAGGAATCGTTCATTTCTGCATCAAGTCCTTCAAGATCATCCACAGCGGACTGAGTCTTTTTCAGAGTCAGGTCAGCAGTCAGTGTGCCCTCATTATAAGATCTGATGAACTTGAAGTCACTAGTGCGCGAGCCCGTGGTCAGGTATGCGTCATAATTGTAAGTGCTGCGGAGAGTTCCCGCGCCCTCCACCTCTGCGTAATTTGGAGGGAGATACGCGCTGGGAATGGCTACAGCTCCATCAAACAACAGTCTGGGCTTTCTCCTGCGACAAAACCTCACGGCCAGGATGATGATGATGAAGGTCAGGAAGAAAGTGGAAACGGACACCAGCGCGATGATCAAATAAAACGTCAGTTTGGAGCTGCTCTCGTCATGAGACATGTCTTTCAGTTCTGGAACTTCAGCCAAGTTATCTGATATGAGCAAATACAACGCGCAAGTGGCCGAGAGAGAGGACTGTCCGTTATCTCTCACGGACACAATAAGGTTCTGTTTCATGCTGTCAGATTCAGAAATGTCCCGCTGCGTCCTGATCTCCCCGCTGTGGACACCGATAGTGAAAAGTCCCGGATCAGTCGCTTTAATAATGTGATACGAGAGCCACGCGTTCTGCCCAGAATCAGCGTCCACGGCGATCACCTTGGAGACCAGGGAGCCCGCCTGCGCAGCTTTGGGCACCATCTCGGTCATGAAGGAGTTTCCTTCCGGAGAGGGGTATAATATCTGAGGGGAGTTGTCATTCTCATCCGATATGAAGACACTCACGGTCACGTTACTGCTCAGAGGAGGAGAGCCGTTGTCTCTGGCTAACACGAGCACTTTGAAACTTTTCATCTGTTCGTAATCGAACGATCTCACGGCATGAATGACCCCGGTGTCTCCGTTAATGGATAAAAAGGAGGACACCGGTGCGCCATTGACATCAGAGGACAACAGAGAATAAACTACAGTGCCATTCTGTCTCCAGTCCGGGTCTGTAGCTGATACTGAACAAATAGAGGAGCCCGGTTTGTTATTTTCTTGCACATGAGCTCTGTAATTCTGCTCCTCAAATACAGGTGGATTATCATTCACGTCAGCGACAGTCAAGTGAATATTCTTAGTGGAAGATAAAGGCGGAGAGCCCTCATCAGTAGCAGTGATTGTAATATTATAATCAGAGAGCAGCTCGCGGTCTAATTCACCTGTGGTCACCAGAGAATAGTAATTTTTGATCGAAGGTACGAGTTTAAATGGGACGTTCTGCTGAATGGAGCAGCGCACCTGTCCGTTATTCTCAGAGTCTCTGTCCTGAACATTAATGATGCCAACCTCTGTACCGGGTAACGCATTCTCGGGAACGGGACTACGCAAAGACTTTAAACGTATCTCAGGATCATTGTCATTAACATCTGTAAGTTGAATTACAACTTTAGCGTCACTGGATAAACCAAATCCATCTTTCCCTTCTACACGTAGTTCATAAACAGCTTCGTCCTCGAAATCAAGTGCACCTGTAACTAGAATGTCACCTGTATGTGTATCCAACGAGAACAGCTTTCTAGCTCTGTCAGAAATACGACCAAATTCATATGTCACTTCTCCATTTTGTCCCTCGTCAGCATCAGTAGCGCTCACTGTCACCACTACAGTATCTACAGGAGAGTTTTCAGGCAGACTGACTTTATAGACTGCCTGACTAAAGACTGGAGCATTATCATTAGCATCCAGCACAGTGACGTGTATGGCTACAATACCTGATCTCGGTGGAGTCCCGCCGTCTACCGCAGTGAGAATTAAAGTCACCTCTTTCTGCTGCTCGCGATCCAACTCTTTCTCTAGCAGTAACTCCAAATTCTTTTCTCCGTCTACATTTGAATTAATAGCTAGTTGAAAATTATCATTTTTTTGCAGATTGTATTTCTGAACTGCATTCTGTCCTACATCAGCATCATGAGCTGAATTCAAGCGATAGCGAGTACCTCGGTCTGCAGACTCTCTAATTTCAAATGTGATCAAATCCTTTGAGAAAACAGGCGAATTGTCGTTAATATCCTGAATTTGAACTGAAACACGGTGCAGCTCTAAGGGATCCTCGAGCATGAACTCAAATTTTAAAACACATGAAACCCTTTCTCCACAAATCTCCTCTCTGTCGATCCTCTCCGCTACGGTCAGTTCTCCAGTATTCAGATTTATGTCACAGTATCGTTTTCTGTTTCCTTCAGTATCAATGCGAGCCTTACGAGATGACAGTCTGTTCACATCGAGCCCGAGATCCTTTGCTATATTTCCAATCACAGATCCGCGTTTCATCTCCTCCGGGAAAGAATAGCTCACGTCTCCATAAGCGGTGCGCGCCATCAGCACGAAGAACAAAAGGCCAAACATCTCGACAGCTACGCAAAATGTTTGACACGCCTAAGAAATTAAAACTAGAAACACAACAATATACTACACGTAAATGGAAAACATAAATGTAAATCTAAATGTAGACAGAAGTACAATATATGAGGCAGTCTCCGTCGACGATTTTGTATAATGAGACGAGCTTGAAGCCCTGTGAATGACATCATAATCAGGGTGGAGAGATGTGTATTGAACACACACATGGTTTTGCAGGTGAACAGCGACACTGTGAGCTAAAAAGAAGAAACTGCGTCATATTTTTTTAAAATCTCTGACAGAATGTATACCGAACTTGGCATATAATTTTTTTTTTTATTCATCCTCTAATGTTGATTGATGGTCAGCTAGTCTGGTTATCTTATCTTAAACTCTAAAGTAGATTTATTTGTTTTAAATTATGATTGTATATGCCAATTATGAAATCTTAAATGTTTGTGTGAGTATGCTGCATATGTACTTTCCCTACGGGGATAAATAAACTGACTAACGAACTAATTAACTTACTAACTAACTATAATGAATTATTTTGAAAAACAAGAACAAGCAGCGACATTCACTGAAGATTGGGTGATTAACACACACACACACACACACACACACACTCACACACACACACACACACACACACACACACACACACACACACACACACACACACACACACACACACACACACACACACACACACACACACACACACACACACACACACACACACACAGGGGTGTTTTTGTGAAATGTGGGGACATTCCATAGGCGTAATGGTTTTTATACCGTACAAACCGTATTTTCTATCCCCCTACACTACCCCTATCCCTAAACTTAACCCTCACAGGAGACTGTGCAGTTTACTTTCTGTGAAAAAAAACTCATTCTGTGTGAAATATAAGCATTTTGAAAAGTGAGGACATGGGGAACGTCCTCATATTTCACCCTCTTTTTGTAATACCTATGTCATACCCATGTCATTATACACATTTGTGTCCTGATATTTCTCAAAAACATGCCCACACAGACACAGACACAGACACAGACACACACACACACACACACACACACACACACACACACACACACACACACACACACACACACACACACACACACACACACACACACACACACACACAAGCTTAAGGTACTACTAATAAAAATAGGACATTATTCAGGGGCAAATAAGCCAAACACCAAGAATAAATGCGGATGCAGTACCACTGACAGCAACAATAAAACCTGCTCAATGCCATTTCCATTCCTGCTTAAATGCCATTTAAAAATGTTTGACATCGGAATTGAATTGCCATTTAATTTGAAGGGTCACTCATGTCCACATTATATCGTTCAAGAACACAAATTTGACCAATCTATAAAGAATACACGTGTACAAGGCAACGTAAATGATTGAATCTAGTTCACGATCCATATAATAAGACAAAAATTGATGTAATCGCTCAACATCGGTTGTCTACAGCGAACTGTAATGTCAGTCCTACGACATCATGAACGAGTGGAGAGAAACAATGCGAATGCCAACAGTGGCACTGGTAAACAACAACAACACAGAGTTAAAAAGGAAACCCTAATAACTCTGACAATAATGGCCAAACCTGGATACATTGCAGTAGACATGTGAAACACATTAAATTCATTTTCAAGACCATCTATTCGTAAAAAAACACGGCTGTAAACAAACACAGTATAGAGCAAAACCCCACCAGAAGCAGACACTGCCTGTACAGCACCACGGACAGCAAATAGAAATATGCCTTTTCATCTAACTTACTATTCAATATTATTTTTTTAAACAAGAGTTGAAGACAAAACGTAAATACAAATATAGAAAAACTCACTAACTATTCAAGCAGCATGGAATCACATTACAAGAGTTTTAGCCACTTCATAACAACTGTTAATATTTCTGAAATCCCTTTAAAACCTTTTTTCCTGGAAAAAAAAGTGTATGATATCAAACAATATGCATGTTCAGAAGTTTCGCACAGTTTGGCCCTGAATTACAAAATTATATTAAAAAAATTAACTTATACAAAAGTTACTGAGATAGTTTTTCAGACTTCAACCCGACCCTCTTAAGTCTACAGATGTGACTTGAGTGAGCCAGTTTTTTTTTTTTTTCGTTTTTTTTAAACAGAGTTTGCCATTGAAAGCAGAACACAAATAAATATCAAATCTTTTTTTTTTTTTTTTAAATGCCAGTCCTACCTGAAACGAATCGCTCATTTCTGCATCAAGTCCTTCAAGATCATCCACAGCGGACTGAGTCTTTTTCAGAGTCAGGTCAGCAGTCAGTGTGCCCTCATTATAAGATCTGATGAACTTGAAGTCACTAGTGCGCGAGCCCGTGGTCAGGTATGCGTCATAATTGTAAGTGCTGCGGAGAGTTCCCGCGCCCTCCACCTCTGCGTAATTTGGAGGGAGATACGCGCTGGGAATGGCTACAGCTCCATCAAACAACAGTCTGGGCTTTCTCCTGCGACAAAACCTCACGGCCAGGATGATGATGATGAAGGTCAGGAAGAAAGTGGAAACGGACACCAGCGCGATGATCAAATAAAACGTCAGTTTGGAGCTGCTCTCGTCATGAGACATGTCTTTCAGTTCTGGAACTTCAGCCAAGTTATCTGATATGAGCAAATACAACGCGCACGTGGCCGAGAGAGAGGGCTGTCCGTTATCTCTCACGGACACAATAAGGTTCTGTTTCATGCTGTCAGATTCAGAAATGTCCCGCTGCGTCCTGATCTCCCCGCTGTGGACACCGATAGTGAAAAGTCCCGGATCAGTCGCTTTAATAATGTGATACGAGAGCCACGCGTTCTGTCCAGAATCCGCGTCCACGGCGATCACCTTGGAGACCAGGGAGCCCGCCTGCGCAGCTTTGGGGACCATCTCGGTCATGAAGGAGTTTCCTTCCGGAGAGGGGTATAATATCTGAGGGCAGTTGTCATTCTCATCCGATATGAAGACACTCACGGTCACGTTACTGTTCAGAGGAGGAGAGCCGTTGTCTCTGGCTAACACGAGCACTTTGAAACTTTTCATCTGTTCGTAATCAAACGATCTCACGGCATGAATGACCCCGGTGTCGCCGTTAATGGATAAAAAGGAGGACACCGGTGCGCCATTGACATCAGAGGACAACAGAGAATAAACTACAGTGCCATTCTGTCTCCAGTCCGGGTCTGTAGCTGATACTGAACAAATAGAGGAGCCCGGTTTGTTATTTTCTTGCACATGAGCTCTGTAATTCTGCTCCTCAAATACAGGTGGATTATCATTCACGTCAGCGACAGTCAAGTGAATATTCTTAGTAGAAGATAAAGGCGGAGAGCCCTCATCAGTAGCAGTGATTGTAATATTATAATCAGAGAGCAGCTCGCGGTCTAATTCACCTGTGGTCACCAGAGAATAGTAATTCTTGATCGAAGGTACGAGTTTAAATGGGACGTTTTGCTGAATGGAGCAGCGCACCTGTCCGTTATTCTCAGAGTCTCTGTCCTGCACATTAATGATGCCAACCTCTGTACCGGGTAACGCGTTCTCAGGAACTGGGCTGTTCAGAGATTTAAGTATTACTATAGGGGCGTTATCGTTAACATCAACAATATCTATTAGTACGGCGGAATAACTGGCTAACCCTTGACCATCTTTAGCTTGAATGGGAAGTTCGATCGTACTCTCCTCTTCATAATCAATTGGACCTGTTAGTGTAACGTCACCAGATACTGCGTCGATTAAAAATAATTGCAGGACCTTTTGAGGTAAATGACCAAACGCATACGTCACTTCTCCATTTTGTCCCTCGTCAGCATCAGTAGCGCTCACTGTCACCACTACAGTATCTACAGGAGAATTTTCAGGCAGACTGACTTTATAGACGGCCTGACTAAAGACTGGAGCATTATCATTAGCATCCAGCACAGTGACGTGTATGGCTACAGTACCTGATCTCGGTGGAGTCCCGCCGTCTACCGCAGTGAGAATTAAAGTCACCTCTTTCTGCTGCTCGCGATCCAACTCTTTATTAAGAACTAGCTCACCATATTTTCTTCCATTTACCCTGGTAATTACACTAAGACGAAAGTGTTCATTGTTTTGAAGTGTATATGACTGCACTGAATTCATACCAATATCTGCATCGTACGCCTCTTCTAATAAATAACGAGATCCTTTGTCCGCTGATTCTCGTATTTCGAATTTTATTACACTTTCCTTAAAATGTGGTGAATTATCATTTATGTCCTCAGTATTGAGGATAAAATGATGTAGCTCTAAAGGGTTTTCCAGCACGAGCTCCTGTTTAATAACGCACGTAGCTTTCTTTCCGCAAATCTCCTCTCTGTCGATCCTCTCCGCTACGGTCAGTTCTCCAGTGTTCAGATTAATATCACAGTATCGTTTTCTGTTTCCTTCAGTATCAATGCGAGCCTTACGAGATGACAGTCTGTTCACATCGAGCCCGAGATCCTTTGCTATATTCCCAATCACAGATCCGCGTTTCATCTCCTCCGGGAAAGAATAGCTCACGTCTCCATAAGCGGTGCGCGCCATCAGCACGAAGAACAAAAGGCCAAACATCTCGACAGCAAAGCAAAACATTTAAAATGTTTCAGAAATGGATCCGAAATTAAATCCAGAAATACAATCAACATGTAAAAGAAACATGAGTGTACAAATAAAGCCAATGTCTGAAATAGTCCTTCGATCACCGTCGACGATTTTCTATAAAGAAGCGAGCTTGAAGCCCTGTGTATGACATCAGAATCAGGGTGGAGAGATATGCAATGAACACACACATTGTTTTGCAGGTAAACAGCGACACTGTGAGTTAAAAGAAGAAACTACATAAAAATACAAATAAATTAACAGGATTAAATGTCGGATCTAAAGAACTCTTGTTATATACTAAAAATTGTTTAGCAAAACAAAAGCCAGCAGCAACATGTTCTGAAGAGCGAGAGAGAAACACAACAACAGTATGTGCAGTATTAAAACAAAATAACAAAAAAAAAAAAAAAAAAAAAGCTGTAGCAGGATAGAGTGGTGTGAGCTATAATATAGGAGAGGAAGAAGCAGCACACCCGAACACCAAGAGCAAATGCCAGTGCAGCACCACAGACAGCGACAGAGAAACCCCGCCTTATGCTATTGCTAATCAGACTACAAGGACATTTACAAAACTACACCTATTGCCATATTTCTGTCATCCGAATTGAATTACATATATAAACCATCGATGTCTCCTCCTTTACAAATGCTAGAATCCATACGGACACATATAGCCTACTTACGATCTCAAAAAAGAGAAAAAAGCTAGACAGAAAATTATTCAAAAGAATGAGACAGAAATTAGATTGCTTGCCTCTAAAGATCTCCAACAATCCCGCTGACAAAGAACACACTCAGTTTATAAAACAAATACATTATAAATGTGAATTCAACCATTCCTAAAATAAATATTGTGTTAGCACTACCTAAAAAAAACGACACACTGTCATGCACTCTAATAACTCTATTCCATTGGCAGGTTGTCGCCACACAGGTCCTTTAAACGTTTGTGTAATGAAGTCTACATAAATGGAGCTGCTAAAATATTTCATATCAAGGACACCCCGATGAAAGCAGACTAATACAAAAAGTTACAGAGTAATTTCTACAAAGTTATTATTAAGTTACAAAGAAAGCAGAAATAATTATAGATTTTATATGGACAAGCAAATGAACATGAAAAAAAGGTTCAAACAAGTTACATTATTTATTTTTTTAACTTTCTAAATAATTTGCAAATGTCGTTAATCCTTTCGAAATGAAGACCTCGATCACCAATAAAAACGGTAATGAAACATGGTGATAATAACACAAAGAGATAAGCCATATGGCATGGCATGAAATCGGGAATCATTTACAAAATTGCAAGAGATTCCCTACTCTACAAGAAACACGAGCCAAATCCAAATGAACGCAGTTCGCTTTGAATGCAAAACTGCAAGTTTAACATTTAGATGTGTTTTATTGACTTGTTATTAATTTGTGAATCATGCATCGTGAATTACAACTGACAGCTCATGACCAGAAAGAAAATATATCAATTTATATATATATATTGATATGTATTGATATATATATATATATATATATATATATATATATATATATATATATATATATATATATATATATATATATATATAGAGAGAGAGAGAGAGAGAGAGAGAGAGAGAGAGAGAGAGAGAGAGAGAGAGAGAGAGACCAATTGTTTTCTGACTTCATCTTGGCCCTCAAAAATCGTCACGTGATGTTTTTAACAGCCTATTGACAATCAAAGCGGTCTACTTAGAACAAAAATACACACTTGATATAGAATACCAGACCATTAAAAAAATACTTTGTTAGTCCTACCTGAAACGAATCGCTCATTTCCGCATCGAGTCCTTCAAGATCATCCACAGCGGACTGAGTCTTTTTCAGAGTCAGGTCAGCAGTCAGTGTGCCCTCATTATAAGATCTGATGAACTTGAAGTCACTAGTGCGCGAGCCCGTGGTCAGGTATGCGTCATAATTGTAAGTGCTGCGGAGAGTTCCCGCGCCCTCCACCTCTGCGTAATTTGGAGGGAGATATGCGCTGGGAATGGCTACAGCTCCATCAAACAACAGTCTGGGCTTTCTCCTGCGACAAAACCTCACGGCCAGGATGATGATGATGAAGGTCAGGAAGAAAGTGGAAACGGACACCAGCGCGATGATCAAATAAAACGTCAGTTTGGAGCTGCTCTCGTCATGAGACATGTCTTTCAGTTCTGGAACTTCAGCCAAGTTATCTGATATGAGTAAATACAACGCGCAAGTGGCTGAGAGAGAGGGCTGTCCGTTATCTCTCACGGACACAATAAGGTTCTGTTTCATGCTGTCAGATTCAGAAATGTCCCGCTGCGTCCTGATCTCCCCGCTGTGGACACCGATAGTGAAAAGTCCCGGATCAGTCGCTTTAATAATGTGATACGAGAGCCACGCGTTCTGCCCAGAATCAGCGTCCACGGCGATCACCTTGGAGACCAGGGAGCCCGCCTGCGCAGCTTTGGGGACCATCTCGGTCATGAAGGAGTTTCCTTCCGGAGAGGGGTATAATATCTGAGGGGAGTTGTCATTCTCATCCGATATGAAGACACTCACGGTCACGTTACTGCTCAGAGGAGGAGAGCCGTTGTCTCTGGCTAACACGAGCACTTTGAAACTTTTCATCTGTTCGTAATCAAACGATCTCACGGCATGAATGACCCCGGTGTCTCCGTTAATGGATAAAAAGGAGGACACCGGTGCGCCATTGACATCCGAGGACAACAGAGAATAAACTACAGTGCCATTCTGTCTCCAGTCCGGGTCTGTAGCTGATACTGAACAAATAGAGGAGCCCGGTTTGTTATTTTCTTGCACATGAGCTCTGTAATTCTGCTCCTCAAATACAGGTGGATTATCATTCACGTCAGCGACAGTCAAGTGAATATTCTTAGTGGAAGATAAAGGCGGAGAGCCCTCATCAGTAGCAGTGATTGTAATATTATAATCAGAGAGCAGCTCGCGGTCTAATTCACCTGTGGTCACCAGAGAATAGTAATTTTTGATTGAAGGTACGAGTTTAAATGGGACGTTCTGCTGAATGGAGCAGCGCACCTGTCCGTTATTCTCCGAGTCTCTGTCCTGCACATTAATGATGCCAACCTCTGTACCGGGTAACGCATTTTCGGGGACGGGACTATTAAGAGATTTTAGTATTACTTTTGGGATGTTATCATTGACATCAATAACATCTATTAATACGCCGGAATAACTGGCTAAGCCTTGACCATCTCTAGCTTGAATGGGAAGTTCGATTGTGCTCTCCTCTTCATAATCAATCGGTCCTATTAGTTTAATCTCACCTGATATTCCATCGATGAAAAATAATTGCAACACCTTTTGAGATAAATGACCAAACGCATACGTCACTTCTCCATTTTGTCCCTCGTCAGCATCAGTAGCGCTCACTGTCACCACTACAGTATCTACAGGAGAATTTTCAGGCAGACTGACTTTATAGACGGCCTGACTAAAGACTGGAGCATTATCATTAGCATCCAGCACAGTGACGTGTATGGCTACAGTACCTGATCTCGGTGGAGTCCCGCCGTCTACCGCAGTGAGAATTAAAGTCACCTCTTTCTGCTGCTCGCGATCCAACTCTTTATTAAGAACTAGCTCGCCATATTTTCTTCCATTTGCCTTGGTAAGCGCATTAAGAATAAAGTGTTCATTGTTTTGAAGTGTATATGACTGCACTGAATTCATACCAATATCCGCATCATGGGCCTCATCTAATAAATAACGAGATCCTTTGACCGCTGATTCCTGTATTTCGAATTTAACACTTTCCTTGAACTGTGGTGAATTATCATTTATGTCCTCAACATTGAGAATGATGCGATGCAATTCTAAAGGATTTTCCAGCACGAGCTCCTGTTTAATAACGCATGAAGCTTTTTTTCCGCAAATCTCCTCTCTGTCGATCCTCTCCGCTACGGTCAGTTCTCCAGTGTTCAGATTAATATCACAGTATCGTTTTCTGTTACCTTCAGTATCAATGCGAGCCTTACGAGATGACAGTCTGTTCACATCGAGCCCGAGATCCTTTGCTATATTTCCAATCACATGTCCGCGTTTCATCTCCTCCGGGAAAGAATAGCTCACGTCTCCATGAGCGGTGCGCGCCATCAGCACGAAGAACAAAAGGCCAAACATCTCAGCAGACACGCAGAATGTTTGAAATGTCTATGGAATTAAATCCATGAACGCAACACTACATGTAAATGTAAAACATAAATGTAAACCTAAATTAAAAAATTTAGGCAAAAGTAGGCCTACAGTCTCCGTCGACGATTTTGTATAATGAGACAAGCTTCAAGCCCTGTGTATGACATCAGAATCAGGGTGGAGAGATCTGTACTGAACACACACATGCTTTTGCAGGTAAACAGCGACACTGTGAGTAACAGTAAGAAACTGCATGATATTCATATCTCTTGGATTAAGTGATGGAAAACACACTGAAAGGGTGATGTACTTAACATTATTCTGGAAAACAACAACAAGCAACAATATTCACTGAAGAGATAAATACGACCTCAACATTTATGGCACTCAAATAATAGCCCTCTGCAAATGTCAGTGCAGCACCACGGACAGCAACAGAACGAAAAACCTGCTCTATGCCATTTCTTATCCGACTAAACCAGCTTTAAAAAGTGTTGACACCGGAATTGAATTGTCTTTGTAAGCCTAATCGAATCGATTAGAGAAACGCACAACTACTTAAAATATAAACTATTTAGCTACGAGGACACAAACTAATATTAGATCATTTGTTTAAATGAGCTTGACATAACTTTTAATCGACAGAAGAAAAAAAAATATTTCCCCAAAAGATCACCATCAAACAACTTTAAGCTCTTTAAATCCAAAATATTAGACATCGACTAAAAGGAATGAACTCTTATAAAAACATGATTCATGCAACCTACAATTAATCAAGCATTAACAGATAAGCATAATATACCAAATGCAGCATAAAAACAAAAATGTTAATGCGGGTGTAAAAATGCACATGAATGACCCACATAAGATTTCAAAATACAGTCATATAAAATACAAATGCACATTCAGCATAAAATAAAGGCTATTTTTAAAACACTTCTGAAAGTGATAAATATTATAGTAAATTTGTGAGAAATAACACACACACACACACACACACACACACACACACACACACACACACACACACACACACACACACACACACACACACACACATATATATATATATATATATATATATATAAACAGACAAACAAGGCGTTTTTGATTTTTTTGGTTATAAATTAATTTTTGAACGTGTATATCCCAGGCTCTGTGTGTTCTAGCACCCTGCAGACAGTTTTGGTTGTTTCCAGCATAGGTCACCAAACACTGGAAAAAAGAATGTAATGACACTGGGATATTGCATTTATACCACTTTATATTGGTATGGTGGTTATGGGGTTATGGGGGTGGGGGGTCCCTTCAGATCCATTTGAATAAATCTTGCATACAAGACAAAGTTCTTTTTTCCAGTATTTTCTGGAATCTAGTGGAAACAGCCCAAACTGTCCGCAGGGTGCTAGAGCACACAGGGTCTAAGTTACATACTTTCAAAACTAAATTTATAACCAAAAAAATCAAAAAGCGCCTCTTTTTTTGAGGGGGGTTATTACAGCTCAGACAACATATACTTACATGTTTATCACTTTTAGCAGTGGTTTATGTAACTTCAAAGGGTTTCTTGTAAAATGACACCAACATTGTGTATTTATTTATGTATGTGGGTATGGGAAGCTTTTCAATTTGGGTAGGCCAAATCCAGGCGGAAATCACAAAAATGGTCCCAGAGCTTAGCTTTAAAAAAATACCTTATCATTGCTACTTGAAAAGAGTCACTCATGTTCGAATCAAGTCCTTCACAATCACAAGAACACAGATTTAACCATGTTATTTAACAAACAAATCCACATTTACAACAACTCAAATGAATGAATCGACTTTGGTGAAAATATACAAATAGATGCGAGCATTGCTCACCATCGACAGTTGTAGATCGAATTTAGATGTCAGACTTGAATATGATTAACAGGGTGGAGAGAAACATTGTGTGGATGTCAGTGTTAACACTAAAAGTTCAGCCATGAAACTTCATAACCTCTCATAGTTCTGAAAATAAATGGTGAAACTTGGATATAACATTTAAGGTGAACGCTGGGTTAACAATATACAAAGAAAACGGTCTCAGTTTTCTGTAGCATCTATTTGTAAAAACATGACCGTATATATGAGAGCAAAACCTCAACAGCAATAGACATTGCCAGAGAAACTATCAAAGATTCACATCATGTTTTTGGGATAATATTATAGGCGTTTGTCCTGGGCCAGTGGGCCACATAAAATAAATCAAAATAATCAAAATGTGAACCCACACAATGAAAAAACAAATAAAATATATAACATCACAAACTTTGCTACTAAAACGCTGACTACGCACATCAGTATACGCACAACAGCGTCCTGTTGCTCTGACCCCCATCATCAGCAAATGCTTTGAGAGACTAGTCAGAAACCACATCTGCTCTGTTCTCCCCCCCTCACTGGACCCACTGCAGTTTGCATACCGCACAAACCGCTCCACTGATGATGCCATTTCATCAACAATTCACACTGCTCTCTCCCACCTGGAAAAGAGGAACACATATAATGCTGTTTGTAGAGTACAGCTCAGCATTCAACACCATTGTGCCCTCCATACTTGACATTAAACTCCGGGCTCTAGGCTTAAACAGCTTGTTATGCAGCTGGATCCTGGACTTCCTGTCAAACAGACGCCAGGTGGTCAGAATGGGCAGTAACATCTCCTCATCACTGACTCTCAACACTGGAGCCCCTCAGGGTTGTGTTCTCAGCCCACTCCTGTACTCCCTGTACAGACATGACTGTGTGGCAACCCACAGCTCCAACACCATCATCAAGTTTGCTGACGATACGACGGTGGTAGGTCTCATCACTGACAATGATGAAATGGCCTACAGAGAGGAGGTGCACACTCTGACACGATGGTGTCAGGAGCACAACCTCTCCCTCAACGTCAGCAAGACCAAGGAGCTGGTGGTCGACTTCAGGAGGAATGAGAGAGAACACCGCCCCATCACCATCGATGGAGCACCGGTGGAGAGAGTCAGCAGCTTCAAGTTCCTCGGTGTCCACATCACAGAGGAACTCTCATGGTCCGTCCACTCCGAGACCGTTATGAAGAAGGCTCATCAGCGCCTTTTCTTTCTGCGACGGCTGAGGAGGTTTGGAATGAGCCGCCACATCCTCACACGCTTCTACACCAGCACTATAGAGAGCCTGCTGACTGGCTGCATCACCACCTGGTACGGCAACAGTACCGCCCGCAACCGCAAGGCCCTGCAAAGGGTAGTGTGCACGGCCAGCTGCATCATCGGAGGTGAGCTTCCCTCCCTCCAGGACATTTACGCCAGGCGGTGTGTGAAGAGAGCTCAGAGGATCATCAGAGACTCTAGCCACCCGAACCATGGGCTGCTCTCACTGCTGCCATCAGGCAGACGGTACCGCAGCATCAGAACACGCACCAGCCGACTCCAGAACAGCTTCTTCCCACAAGCAATTAGACTCCTCAACTCCTGATCCATCAGGATCATAACACACACTGACAGAATATCACTCAGCACAACCCACTGTAGATACACACACATTATATACACATTTATTTATCATTTATTATTTATCATATAGCACCTATTGTACATTGGATCTCTACTGTGATTAATATTGTATACTGTACATTGTATATTATTATTACTATAGCTTAATGTATACTGTTTAATGTATGTTTAGTGTATATTGTTTAAAGTATATGTATATTGTAAGTATATGTATATTGTTTAAAGCTGTGAGAACTACACTCACATTGTGTAAATTATTTATTGTTTATTGTAGTGTATACTGTGCTGTGAGTAATTGTGGGCGCATCAGATGTGTAATCTGATGCTGCTTTAAATGTTGTACATGTCATGTCGTGACTGCTATGTTGCTCGGAACTGCACCAAGAATTTCACCTGCTGTTGCACTTGTGTACATGGCTGTGTGACAATAAAGTGATTTGATTTGATTTGATTTGATCAGTATAATGAGAAAATTACATTGTTGTTAAAACAATGAAAAAAAAATATGAAAGAGAAAACAAATGTATAACAAAAAGCAAAACAACAACTAAAATGAATGGTTTCCAAAAATATATTTAATATGGAGGCACAGAAAAAAGTCAAAATAAACACATAAATAAAAACTTAGTCCTACCTGAAACAAATCGCTCATTTCTGCATCAAGTCCTTCAAGATCATCCACGGCGGACTGAGTCTTTTTCAGAGTCAGGTCAGCAGTCAGTGTGCCCTCATTATAAGATCTGATGAACTTGAAGTCACTAGTGCGCGAGCCCGTGGTCAGGTATGCGTCATAATTGTAAGTGCTGCGGAGAGTTCCCGCGCCCTCCACCTCTGCGTAATTTGGAGGGAGATACGCGCTGGGAATGGCTACAGCTCCATCAAACAACAGTCTGGGCTTTCTCCTGCGACAAAACCTCACGGCCAGGATGATGATGATGAAGGTCAGGAAGAAAGTGGAAACGGACACCAGCACGATGATCAAATAAAACGTCAGTTTGGAGCTGCTCTCGTCACGAGACATGTCTTTCAGTTCTGGAACTTCAGCCAAGTTATCTGATATGAGTAAATACAACGCGCACGTGGCCGAGAGAGTGGGCTGTCCGTTATCTGTCACGGACACAATAAGGTTCTGTTTCATGCTGTCAGATTCAGAAATGTCCCGCTGCGTCCTGATCTCCCCGCTGTGGACACCGATAGTGAAAAGTCCCGGATCAGTCGCTTTAATAATGTGATACGAGAGCCACGCGTTCTGTCCATAATCCGCGTCCACGGCGATCACCTTTGAGACCAGGGAGCCCGCCTGCGCAGCTTTGGGGACCATCTCGGTCATGAATGAGTTTCCTTCCGGAGAGGGGTATAATATCTGAGGAGAGTTGTCATTCTCATCCGATATGAAGACACTCACGGTCACGTTACTGCTCAGAGGAGGAGAGCCGTTGTCTCTGGCTAACACGAGCACTTTGAAACTTTTCATCTGTTCGTAATCAAACGATCTCACGGCATGAATGACCCCGGTGTCTCCGTTAATGGATAAAAAGGAGGACACCGGTGCGCCATTGACATCAGAGGACAACAGAGAATAAACTACAGTGCCATTCTGTCTCCAGTCCGGGTCTGTAGCTGATACTGAACAAATAGAGGAGCCCGGTTTGTTATTTTCTTGCACATGAGCTCTGTAATTCTGCTCCTCAAATACAGGTGGATTATCATTCACGTCAGCGACAGTCAAGTGAATATTCTTAGTGGAAGATAAAGGCGGAGAGCCCTCATCAGTAGCAGTGATTGTAATATTATAATCAGAGAGCAGCTCGCGGTCTAATTCACCTGTGGTCACCAGAGAATAGTAATTCTTGATCGAAGGTACGAGTTTAAATGGGACGTTCTGCTGAATGGAGCAGCGCACCTGTCCGTTATTCTCAGAGTCTCTGTCCTGCACATTAATGATGCCAACCTCTGTACCGGGTAACGCGTTCTCAGGAATGGAGATTTTAACAGATTTAGTCATTATCGTAGGGGTGTTATCATTGACATCAATAACATCTATAATTACTGTACAATGACTCGCTAATCCTTGACCATCTTTAGCTTGAATCGGTAGTTCAATTAAACTCCCCTCTTCATAATCAATGAGTCCTGTTAGTTTAATGTCTCCGGACAACAAATCGAGAGAAAATATTTCAAGAAGGCGTTCGGATAAATGACCGAATTCATACGTCACTTCTCCATTTTGTCCCTCGTCAGCATCTGTAGCGCTCACTGTCACCACTACAGTATCTACAGGAGAATTTTCAGGCAGACTGACTTTATAGACGGCCTGACTAAAGACTGGAGCATTATCATTAGCATCCAGCACAGTGACGTGTATGGCTACAGTACCTGATCTCGGTGGAGTCCCGCCGTCTACCGCAGTGAGAATTAAAGTCACCTCTTTCTGCTGCTCGCGATCCAACTCTTTATTAAGAACTAGCTCGCCATATTTTCTTCCATTTGCACGCGTTAGGACACTAAGAAGAAAGTGTTCATTGTGCTGTAACACATAATTCTGCACTGAATTCATACCAATATCCGCATCATGGGCCTCATCTAACAAATAACGAGATCCTTTGTCCGCTGATTCCTGTATTTCGAATTTAATTAAGCTTTGTTTGAATTGTGGTGAATTATCATTTATGTCGTCAATACTTAGAATAATGTGGTGCAGCTCTAAAGGGTTTTCCAGCACGATCTCTTGCTTAACAACACATGAAGCTTTCTTTCCACAGATCTCCTCTCTGTCGATCCTCTCCGCTACGGTCAGTTCTCCAGTTTTCAGATTAATATCACAGTATCGTTTTCTGTTACCTTCAGTATCAATGCGAGCCTCTCGACTTGATAGCTTGTCCATATCGAGCCCGAGATCCTTCGCTATATTTCCAATCACAGATCCGCGTTTCATCTCCTCCGGGAAAGAATAGCTCACGTCTCCATAAGAGGTGCGCGCCATCAGCACGAAGAACAAAAGGCCAAACATATCACCAGAAACGCAGAACGTTTGGAAAGCCCAACACATTAAATCCAGGAACACAACTATTTACTACACGTAAAAGGAAGACATAAATGTAATCCTACATTGAGAAATGTAGACAGAAGTACAGTATGAGGCCGTCTCCGTCGACGATTTTCTATAATGAGACGAGCTTGAAGCCCTGTGTATGACATCAGAATCAGGGTGGAGAGATGTGCACTGAACACACACACACACGGTTTTGCTAGTGAACAGCGACACTGTGAGTTAAAAAGAAGAAACTGCATGATGCATATTTGACAGGATTAAGCGCTGGAAGAATTTAGGAGCAAAAAAGAAAAATAACTAAAACAAACCAATAATAAATGCCGATGCAGCACCATGGACAGCGACAGCAAAACCTGTTCTATGTTATTTATATTCCAACTTAAATGGCATTTAAAAGCCTAAAGGAGACGTCGATGCGGAAGAAATAAACAGCAACGTTTTATCATAGATTTGATTACAAACAGCCGCATCCATATTAGCAAACAACAAGGATTTT
Organism: Romanogobio albipinnatus; assembly: GCA_023566225.1. Classification (NCBI taxonomy): domain Eukaryota; kingdom Metazoa; phylum Chordata; class Actinopteri; order Cypriniformes; family Gobionidae; genus Romanogobio; species Romanogobio albipinnatus. Next base: position 46,939,372 of record CM042246.1, on the reverse strand, counting down.
AAACAAAACGAGAAAATGCGCTTGACAAAATGATTAGTAAACAGAACGAGTCCGTTTTCAGATTCATATAAAATGTCACCAACAGATAGGCTAATATGCTTTTTTTAAATAAAATAATAGTGGAAAAAAGAATTAAAAACCTAACACGACTTGTGAAACATTATACTTGGCTTAAAATGTATCATATATGAGCGGGAACATTTCAAATAAAATAAGACTGGTTTATATTTAAGACTATCAAATTAACCTAAATGTTCGTGTGTCTAAAAGCACTTCAATGAGCCGCGTGATCTTGCTATTTTAAAGAGTCTGTTGTCAATGAAAGCAATCGATGAAATGACATATAGTGCCTAGGCTTTGACAATTAATCTCTTAACCCAGCTCTTGACTACTTCAAGATCACAAGAACATAGATTTGACAAATATATAAAGAGTAGGCTACACATGTACAAGACAACGCAATTGATTTAATCTAGTGCATGGTCAATATAATACGACAAAATGTGAAGTCAACATCACCAGTTCTCTACAGCTGTTCGTGAAATCAGAGTGGTGAGAACAAGGTCAAAGCCAACGATTGCACTAGTGAAAAGCAACACAGAGTTCAATTATGAAACTAATATGACAATAAATGGCGAAACTTGGATATAACACATTTGATGCACTTGAAATGACTTCACAATATCAAATGCCGGTCACAATCAAACATTCTTATAGGATTTAAAAGAGAACAAGCTCGATTTTCAAGAGCATTTACTCGTAAAAAACACGACTGTACACAGTCAGACAAAGACTAAATGGCAAAACTCCACCAGCGACAGGCACTGCCTGAACAGCACCACGGGCAGCAAATAGGAATATGCCCTCTTTACGGTAATTAGTGAAAACCGAGTGAAAATAACAACATCAACATTGTTTTTTAAAACGCATTTCACAAAACAGACAACACAAAAGGAAGGCAAAAAGTAAAGAAAAATATAGATACACTAATTACATTGACAAATCACGTGTATAATTTGAGCCACTTAAATAATATCAATTGATTAACATTTATGAAATGCCGATTGAAACCAATTATTTCCGGAAGAACGTGTCAAACAAGCAATATGCATTCCATATGTTTCGTACAATTTGTCTCGGATTTACAAAAAAATCCAAATAAAGGGTATTGATCTGCGTGCACACGTTGTGGCTATAGCGGGAGATAGGGAACACTTGCGCAAACAGAATCACAAGCTAACATTTAAAAATGGAGTATTCTATAAACCAGTGCTGGAAATAGATAATTTAAAACTGACCATCTAAAATGTTTACGTTTTCAAATATCACTAGAATGAGTCACGCAAAATGTTTCAAAAACAGAGCCCTTTGCCAAAGAAAACAATCAGAACACAAATAATATTAATGTATTATTATTATTATTATTATTATTATTATTAATAATAAAATAAACATCTTAGTCCTACCTGAAACGAATCGTTCATTTCCGCGTCAAGTCCTTCAAGATCATCCACGGCGGACTGAGTCTTTTTCAGAGTCAGGTCAGCAGTCAGTGTGCCCTCATTATAAGATCTGATGAACTTGAAGTCACTAGTGCGCGAGCCCGTGGTCAGGTATGCGTCATAATTGTAAGTGCTGTGGAGAGTTCCCGCGCCCTCCACCTCTGCGTAATTTGGAGGGAGATACGCGCTGGGAATGGCTACAGCTCCATCAAACAACAGTCTGGGCTTTCTCCTGCGACAAAACCTCACGGCCAGGATGATGATGATGAAGGTCAGGAAGAAAGTGGAAACGGACACCAGCGCGATGATCAAATAAAACGTCAGCTTGGAGCTGCTCTCGTCATGAGACATGTCTTTCAGTTCTGGAACTTCAGCCAAGTTATCTGATATGAGCAAATACAACGCGCACGTGGCCGAGAGAGAGGGCTGTCCGTTATCTGTCACGGACACAATAAGGTTCTGTTTCATGCTGTCAGATTCAGAAATGTCCCGCTGCGTCCTGATCTCCCCGCTGTGGACACCGATAGTGAAAAGTCCCGGATCAGTCGCTTTTATAATGTGATACGAGAGCCACGCGTTCTGTCCAGAATCCGCGTCCACGGATATCACCTTGGAGACCAGGGAACCCGCCTGCGCAGCTTTGGGGACCATCTCGGTCATGAAGGAGTTTCCTTCCGGAGAGGGGTATAATATCTGAGGGGAGTTGTCATTCTCATCCGATATGAAGACACTCACGGTCACGTTACTGCTCAGAGGAGGAGAGCCGTTGTCTCTGGCTAACACGAGCACTTTGAAACTTTTCATCTGTTCGTAATCAAACGATCTCACGGCATGAATTACCCCGGTGTCTCCGTTAATGGATAAAAAGGAGGACACCGGTGCGCCATTGACATCAGAGGACAACAGAGAATAAACTACAGTGCCATTCTGTCTCCAGTCCGGGTCTGTAGCTGATACTGAACAAATAGAGGAGCCCGGTTTGTTATTTTCTTGCACATGAGCTCTGTAATTCTGCTCCTCAAATACAGGTGGATTATCATTCACGTCAGCGACAGTCAAGTGAATATTCTGAGTGGAAGATAAAGGCGGAGAGCCCTCATCAGTAGCAGTGATTGTAATATTATAATCAGAGAGCAGCTCGCGGTCTAATTCACCTGTGGTCACCAGAGAATAGTAATTCTTGATCGAAGGTACGAGTTTAAATGGGACGTCCTGCTGAATGGAGCAGCGCACCTGTCCGTTATTCTCAGAGTCTCTGTCCTGCACATTAATGATGCCAACCTCTGTACCGGGTAACGCGTTCTCAGGAATTTGACTGTTTAGAGAATTTAGTACAATTACAGGAGAGTTATCATTGACATCAGTAACATCTATTACTACTGTACAATGACTGGCTAATCCTTGTCCATCTTTTGCTTGAATTGGCAGTTCAATTGAACTCTCCTCTTCATAATCAATGAGTCCTGTTAGTTTAATGTCTCCGGACAACGAATCGAGAGAAAACATGTCCAAAAGGCGTTCGGATAAATGACCAAATTCGTACGTCACTTCTCCATTTTGTCCCTCGTCAGCATCAGTAGCGCTCACTGTCACCACTACAGTATCTACAGGAGAATTTTCAGGCAGACTGACTTTATAGACGGCCTGACTAAAGACTGGAGCATTATCATTAGCATCCAGCACAGTGACGTGTATGGCTACAGTACCTGATCTCGGTGGAGTCCCGCCGTCTACCGCAGTGAGAATTAAAGTCACCTCTTTCTGCTGCTCGCGATCCAACTCTTTATTAAGAACTAGCTCGCCATACTTTCTTCCATTTGCACGCGTTAGGACACTAAGAAGAAAGTGTTCATTGTGCTGTAACACATAATTCTGCACTGAATTCAGACCAATATCCGCATCATGGGCCTCATCTAATAAATAACGAGATCCTTTGTCCGCTGATTCCTGAATTTCGAATTTTATTACACCTCGTTTGAACTGTGGCGAATTATCATTTATATCCTCAACATTGAGAACGAAGCGATGTAGCTCTAAAGGGTTTTCCAGTACGAGCTCCAGTTTAATAACGCATGAAGCTTTCTTTCCACAAAGCCCCTCTCTGTCGATCCTCTCCGCTACGGTCAGTTCTCCAGTGTTCAGATTAATATCACAGTATCGTTTTCTGTTACCTTCAGTATCAATGCGAGCCTTACGAGATGACAGTCTGTTCACATCGAGCCCGAGATCCTTTGCTATATTTCCAATCACTGATCCGCGTTTCATCTCCTCCGGGAAAGAATAGCTCACGTCTCCATAAGCGGTGCGCGCCATCAGCACGAAGAACAAAAGGCCAAACATCTCAGCAGACACGCAGAACGTTTGAATGGATTCAGATAAGCAGAAATTAAATTTAGAAATACAACTATGAACATGCAAAAGAAAACTCAATGTAGACTAATAGCAGAAGGACAATAGTCAAAATAATCAGTCGCCCTCGATTTGTTTTTTTTGTAACGTGACGAGCTTGAAGCCCTGTGTATGACATCAGAATCAGGGTGGAGAGATGTGTACTGAACACACACATGATTTTGCAGGTGAACAGCGACACTGTGAGTTAAAAGATGAAACTGCATAATATCATATTTCTGATAGAATGTGAGAATGTTACATTTATTTGGCAAAACAAGAGCCGGCAGCAACATTCCCTGACGATTGGAAAATAAACGGAACCACTATGTGTATGTGCATACATGACATATATACAAACGTCCCAGAGCTGACAGGTTTTGACCATATTTAATAATTTACTTCTTAAAGCCATATGTGGTTCAATGTGATTTATATCTGTCTATCATTACTTGCACAGTTAAAATCATCACCCAGTACTAAACAACTTTCCATATTACATTGTTTTAGACTACCACATAAAGTTTCAAGTAACAACATTTTTTCCATTGATTTTACAGGAGCATAAGCATTTATCAATTCCATAGTAGCATTTTCAAACTTTGCTATTATCTTAATTAATATGCCTTGTATTACTTCTACAACATCATCAAATATTGGTAGACAAGTCTCTGAAAAAGGAACAGCACTAAGAGCAGTCTTATGAACAATCTTTCCTTCCCACTCCTTCATCCATTCAACTTTATTTTCCGTTATGCTATGAGTTTCTTGCAAAAACAGGACATCTATAATGTTAAATTTCATTAACTCATAAACCTGCGCTCTTTTGCCTGCATCCTTCACCTCATTTACATTCAGGGAAGTTATTTAAAAATTGCTCATTATGAGGGATGAAAACTACACAAAAAGCCAGGTCCATATTACTCCGTTATTCTTGTGACATATCATTATGCATTGCTTGAGGACGCACTTTTGCACAATCTTTTTTAAATGATACACCTCAAGATTTGACAGACATCTTTCACTTTTCTGTTTCATTAGACTTTTTGCTGAGTCAATGAATAAGGAAATATCAGGAATATAGTCCATAACTTCAACATTCCTCATTCCTTTTGTACGCGGCAGGACGTTTTTCATTCTTTCCAAACTGAAACCACTATAGTCACACATTTTCTTCAGCTTGAATTTAAGAAAATTCTCACTCACTTTCTGAGCCAGACAAATCACTTGCATTCACAACCTCCTCAGAGCTTTTAGTAACAGTCTCATATTGTGCCTTTTTCTTTGATGTAGTTGCCATCTCACAAAGATTCGACTTCCTTTTGACTGATGGCACTTTAAATACTACTGCGTCCTCTTTGAGTAGTTCCTCCTCCATCTCATCAAACTCAATATCCATTGTCTCATAATTTTTTCAAATTCGTTTCTCACTTCTCTTTACTTTACTACTACCTTGTCCAGACTTAAATCCGAAACCTCCCCGACTTCACTTTCTTAATCCACACTCTGACATTTATTTCTGACTTTGAGACCCACTTTCATCTTCTGTAACATTTAAGCATTTTTTTTCTGGACAAATGCGTACCAAGTGCCCTACTTTCCCACTTCCAAAGCATTTCATGCTCTCAGTTGTTGCAAAAATTACACAATCAAAGCTATCAATTTTGAATTTAAAAGCAACATTCAGCTCATCAATATCACTTCTCAAAATCAAATGTACTTGTCTGCAGAAAGACACAACGTGTTTCAACAACGGGGATTTGCAGCCTATGTGAATTTTCTTAAATCGTAGAAACCAACGGTCCACATGAAGATAATTCACGTTGCATCACTAATACAGTAAATGGGGGCACGTTAGAAAGTAAAACCTTTCTTGCTGGATAAACAAGTGGGAAAATCTTAATCAAACTATCATTAAGGACCATCTCATTTTCAACTATCACGTTAACTTTTTCAACTTTGTCTACTAATAACACCACAGCCCCGTTCATTCTAGAAGCCGAACGAATAGCCTACTACTGTGACCAACCACCTCTCCTACCCCCAACACACATTCTTCAACTGAGCGCTCAACTCCAACTGGCACTTTTATTCCATGCTGCTGGGTGAGTTGCTCATAACTTGCTATCTCTGCATTCGCCATGGCAGCCAGTTAAAAAAAAGGCTGACTGACTCAACCCTCCCGTTCTCAGTATTTTCAGTGCTTTGTGACCATGCACAGTAGAACAATCTTAAATAAAGACAGTGAGCGAAACAACACTTAAGTAAACAGACCTTTAAAATGGGAAAGGACTCCACAGTTACGCTCCGATTCACACTCCACTCACTCAGCAAACGCTCATGCAATGCCACGAGAGAGAGAGAGAGAGAGAGAGAGAGAGAGAGAGAGAGAGAGAGAGAGAGAAACATAAAATGTATTTGTTAAAAAAGAAACTCACCGAACAACTGAAAGCTATTAGAATCTAAACTTTTAGCTATATGGCATATTGCATTTGAATTTATTGCCATATAGGCCTCAAAGGAAATTTCATGGCAGATGGAGGTAGTAATCAGAAAATTTTAAACAGCTAAAAGTGTCAATCAGTTCAATTCAATGTCAATTTCTTTAAAGCTACACTGTGTGATATTTTCCCCCATCTAGCGGTGAAAAGGTATATGACCATCCAGAAAATATTAGTTTCTGTTCCTCCCAATTCCGATTTCGTTTTAACTCCTACGGTGGCTGATTTAGTCCAAGATTAACATGGCTTCCAGTTCGACCTCGTCCATTAGTGTTGATTTGCCTGTTGTGTTGCCGTCTTAATTCTCTTTTTCGCTTCCTTGGCGACTCTGTTACATATCCTCGAGAATAAGAGTGATCCTCCATCAGCAACAGACTTTCAAAAAGGCTTTCAGGTTTTCATATAGCAGTCTCAAGCAATCCCCCTCTTCACATTCGACAAGGTGCCATCGAGTGTTACAACGCGAAAGGCGAAGCTTGAATTTACGTGTATGTCCCTCTTTGGCTAATGTACTTTCAAGATGGAGGGGCAACATGGCGACCCCCATTCGAACCCCTTACCCGTATGTATTTTCAATGGCATATTATAAACTTACGAGAATACTTTATTACTTGAAAGAAGTAAATATACATTAATGAGCACATATATTTTTGAAAGAACTAAGTGTTTTTAGCTAAGAATAAACTAAAAAAGTTACACAGTGTAGCTTTAAAGGATTCCTTAGTTACTGAAAAAATACGTAACCACATAAATTTGTGAAATATAATTCACGACTTAAAATTGTTCAGTAAGAGGCAGAAAAAGATGTCTATTTGAATACAAATATATAATCTTTAAGCAAAAAACATTTTTTAAAAAGTAAAACGTCACAAGTCATACTTGAAAAGAATCAATCATGTTCGCATCAAGTCACTCAAAATCACAATTAAACCATATTATAAAAAAATCTATGTGTAAAAAAAGACAACTCAAATTGGACTGAACATGTAGTAGTTCATAAACTCTTAACGGGCTGACATTAATCGTCAGACATTAATCGTCAAAACATGAATTTAGCACTTTTATTGCAAATTAAATTACATCACAATATCAAAATGCTTTGCACAACCAATCATTCTCTGAGGATGTGAAAAGAGAACCAGCTCAATTTCTATAACATCTACTCATAAAAAACACAACTGTTTACAGACCTAAAACCTCAACAGCAACACACACTGCCCTGTACAGCACCATGGACAGTACACAGAAATATGCCAATGCTATTCCTAAACATTCTACACCAGTGTAATAGCGTTTAAAAAAATAATACATTAAGAAATGAAATCCCTTTATAGCATTATTTCAAAAGGAATGTAAAAAAATTGTAAATAAAATGTAAATTTATATATATATATATATATATATATATATATATATATATATATATATATATATATATATATATATATATATATATATATATATATATATTATCAATTATACACATTGCGTGGGAAGACATCACATGCATCCTGGGACACATAATAATCTCTGTAATTGATCATTACCATTTCTGAAACCTTGTTTAATCTGAATACAGTAAATAACTGATCATATTCAAAGAAAATGTGCCTCGACAAGGAACGATCAAGTTTAGCAGTAATTTGCACAATTTGGCCATTATTTACTATGATTCCAAACAAAAATTATAAACTTGCTTGTGAAATCTATCAAAATTGCATGCGCACGTTGTGGGTGTTGTATTATAGAATACTTGCATAGACAAAACTACGTGCAAAAGTATAAGTGTTATATATAAAGTTTTAATGTAGCTATACTTTTCAGACTTCAAATTGGCCTTCATAAATACTCATGTCTACATAAATCTTGACATATCTTTTCAGCAAGAGAACATTTTGCCAAATAAAGCACTCTGTAAACCCAAAACATCAAATAATAAGAATAGTAATAATAACAATAATAATAATAATAATAATAACATGCTTTCTTAGTCCTACCTGAAACGAATCGTTCATTTCCGCATCAAGTCCTTCAAGATCATCCACAGCGGACTGAGTCTTTTTCAGAGTCAGGTCAGCAGTCAGTGTGCCCTCATTATAAGATCTGACGAACTTGAAGTCACTAGTGCGCGAGCCCGTGGTCAGGTATGCGTCATAATTGTAAGTGCTGCGGAGAGTTCCCGCGCCCTCCACCTCTGCGTAATTTGGAGGGAGATACGCGCTGGGAATGGCTACAGCTCCATCAAACAACAGTCTGGGCTTTCTCCTGCGACAAAACCTCACGGCCAGGATGATGATGATGAAGGTCAGGAAGAAAGTGGAAACGGACACCAGCGCGATGATCAAATAAAACGTCAGTTTGGAGCTGCTCTCGTCATGAGACATGTCTTTCAGTTCTGGAACTTCAGCCAAGTTATCTGATATGAGTAAATACAACGCGCACGTGGCCGAGAGAGAGGACTGTCCGTTATCTCTCACGGACACAATAAGGTTCTGTTTCATGCTGTCAGATTCAGAAATGTCCCGCTGCGTCCTGATCTCCCCGCTGTGGACACCGATAGTGAAAAGTCCCGGATCAGTCGCTTTAATAATGTGATACGAGAGCCACGCGTTCTGTCCAGAATCCGCGTCCACGGCGATCACCTTGGAGACCAGGGAGCCCGCCTGCGCAGCTTTGGGGACCATCTCGGTCATGAAGGAGTTTCCTTCCGGAGAGGGGTATAATATCTGAGGGGAGTTGTCATTCTCATCCGATATGAAGACACTCACGGTCACGTTACTGCTCAGAGGAGGAGAGCCGTTGTCTCTGGCTAACACGAGCACTTTGAAACTTTTCATCTGTTCGTAATCAAACGATCTCACGGCATGAATTACCCCGGTGTCTCCATTAATGGATAAAAAGGAGGACACCGGTGCGCCATTGACATCAGAGGACAACAGAGAATAAACTACAGTGCCATTCTGTCTCCAGTCCGGGTCTGTAGCTGATACTGAACAAATAGAGGAGCCCGGTTTGTTATTTTCTTGCACATGAGCTCTGTAATTCTGCTCCTCAAATACAGGTGGATTATCATTCACGTCAGCGACAGTCAAGTGAATATTCATAGTGGAAGATAAAGGCGGAGAGCCCTCATCAGTAGCAGTGATTGTAATATTATAATCAGAGAGCAGCTCGCGGTCTAATTCACCTGTGGTCACCAGAGAATAGTAATTCTTGATTGAAGGAACGAGTTTAAATGGGACGTTCTGCTGAATGGAGCAGCGCACCTGTCCGTTATTCTCAGAGTCTCTGTCCTGCACATTAATGATGCCAACCTCTGTACCGGGTAACGCGTTCTCAGGAATTGAGATTTTAACAGATTTAGTCATTATCGTAGGGGCGTTATCATTTGCATCAATAACATCTATTGATACAACACAATGACTGGCTAACCCTTGACCATCTTTAGCTTGAATTGGCAGTTCAATTGAACTTTCCTCTTCATAATCAATGAGCCCGGTTAGTTTTATCTCTCCAGACAACGAATTGAGAGAAAACATGTCCATAAGGCTTTCGGATAAATGACCAAATTCGTACGTCACTTCTCCATTTTGTCCCTCGTCAGCATCAGTAGCGCTCACTGTCACCACTAAAGTATCTACAGGAGAATTTTCAGGCAGACTGACTTTATAGACGGCCTGACTAAAGACTGGAGCATTATCATTAGCATCCAGCACAGTGACGTGTATGGCTACAGTACCTGATCTCGGTGGAGTCCCGCCGTCTACCGCAGTGAGAATTAAAGTCACCTCTTTCTGCTGCTCGCGATCCAACTCTTTATTAAGAACTAGCTCGCCATACTTTCTTCCATTTTCCCTGGTTCGTACATTAAGAAGAAAATGTTCATTATTTTGAAGTGTATATGACTGCACTGAATTCATACCAATATCCGCATCATGGGCCTCATCTAATAAATAACGAGATCCTTTGTCCGCTGATTCCCGTATTTCGAATTTTATTATACCTTGTTTGAACTGTGGTGAATTATCATTTATATCCTCAACATTGAGAACGAAGCGATGCAGCTCTAAAGGACTTTCTAACACGAGCTCCAGTTTAATAACGCATGAAGCTTTCCTTCCACAAAGCCCCTCTCTGTCGATCCTCTCCGCTACGGTCAGTTCTCCAGTGTTCAGATTAATATCACAGTATCGTTTTCTGTTACCTTCAGTATCAATTCGTGCCTCTCGAGATGACAGTCTGTTCACATCGAGCCCGAGATCCTTTGCTATATTTCCAATCACAGATCCGCGTTTCATCTCCTCCGGGAAAGAATAGCTCACGTCTCCATAAGCGGTGCGCGCCATCAGCACGAAGAACAAAAGGCCAAACATTTCGCCAAACGCAGAACCTTTCAAATTATTAATAAACTGAGCAGAAATGATATCCAGATAAACAACAAATATGTAAGAATAAAACACTAAATGAAGAAATTTAGAAAAGAATAGACTGATTGCCTGATATACAGTCTTTCTGTCACTGTAGACTGTAACGAGACGAGCTTGAAGCCCAGCGTATTGCATCAGAATCAGGGTGGAGAGATGTGTACTGAACACACACATGGTTTTGCAGGTGAACAGCGACACTATGAGGTAAAATAAAACAACTGCACAACACTCATATCTCTGACAGAATTAAGTGTAATAATATACAAATATCAGGCGTTGCATAGGTATTTAACAAAATTATATACTTATTTCATTGTTGTGTATTTATTTTGCAAAGCAAAAACAAACAGCAACATTCTCTGAAGTGTGAGAAAAAAAACAGTATGTATTATAAAAAAAATAAAAAAATAAAAAAACATCGATTAGATGATAGAGCGCTACAAATATGAAAGAGCAAAATATCCAAATACCAAGAGTACATGCCAGTGCAGCACCATGGACAGCAACAGAGAAAACCTGCCCTATGCTATTTCCAATCAGACTAAAGGAACGTTTAAAATACTTCCCTGAAACGGAAATTTACTGAAACTGACATCTGAGATGTATACCCTTCCTAACTACATTAAAATACAGAGAAATGTAAAACTGCTTAATATATCAGCATTTTATCACAATTTCAACATGTCCTTGCAACCTAGTAAAACATTACTAACAAACAACTTTTACCACAACTTTTATTTATTTTAAAAATAAATAAACACAACAAAACCACATCGATTGGCGAACCATGACACGTCTTGTTCATAACAGACCAGAAAATGTGCAAAAGACCACATGATGCAGCTACTTTTCTGACTTCAAACTGACCCTCAAATTATGTCCCTAAAAACATAAGAGCCACGTGATCTGCAAATTATGGACAAAAATTGCCAAAGAAAGTAGTCAAGTGGGGAAAAATACACTCTTTTCACAATTTCAATCCACCAAATTATTTTTTTTAAAGATTCTTTTAAGAAACATTTAGTCCTACCTGAAAGGAATCGTTCATTTCTGCATCGAGTCCTTCAAGATCATCCACAGCGGACTGAGTCTTTTTCAGAGTCAGGTCAGCAGTCAGTGTGCCCTCATTATAAGATCTGATGAACTTGAAGTCACTAGTGCGCGAGCCCGTGGTCAGGTATGCGTCATAATTGTAAGTGCTGCGGAGAGTTCCCGCGCCCTCCACCTCTGCGTAATTTGGAGGGAGATACGCGCTGGGAATGGCTACAGCTCCATCAAACAACAGTCTGGGCTTTCTCCTGCGACAAAACCTCACGGCCAGGATGATGATGATGAAGGTCAGGAAGAAAGTGGAAACGGACACCAGCGCGATGATCAAATAAAACGTCAGTTTGGAGCTGCTCTCGTCATGAGACATGTCTTTCAGTTCTGGAACTTCAGCCAAGTTATCTGATATGAGCAAATACAACGCGCAAGTGGCCGAGAGAGAGGGCTGTCCGTTATCTCTCACGGACACAATAAGGTTCTGTTTCATGCTGTCAGATTCAGAAATGTCCCGCTCCGTCCTGATCTCCCCGCTGTGGACACCGATAGTGAAAAGTCCCGGATCAGTCGCTTTAATAATGTGATACGAGAGCCACGCGTTCTGTCCAGAATCCGCGTCCACGGCGATCACCTTGGAGACCAGGGAGCCCGCCTGCGCAGCTTTGGGGACCATCTCGGTCATGAAGGAGTTTCCTTCCGGAGAGGGGTATAATATCTGAGGGGAGTTGTCATTCTCATCCGATATGAAGACACTCACGGTCACGTTACTGCTCAGAGGAGGAGAGCCGTTGTCTCTGGCTAACACGAGCACTTTGAAACTTTTCATCTGTTCGTAATCAAACGATCTCACGGCATGAATGACCCCGGTGTCTCCGTTAATGGATAAAAAGGAGGACACCGGTGCGCCATTGACATCAGAGGACAACAGAGAATAAACTACAGTGCCATTCTGTCTCCAGTCCGGGTCTGTAGCTGATACTGAACAAATAGAGGAGCCCGGTTTGTTATTTTCTTGCACATGAGCTCTGTAATTCTGCTCCTCAAATACAGGTGGATTATCATTCACGTCAGCGACAGTCAAGTGAATATTCTTAGTGGAAGATAAAGGCGGAGAGCCCTCATCAGTAGCAGTGATTGTAATATTATAATCAGAGAGCAGCTCGCGGTCTAATTCACCTGTGGTCACCAGAGAATAATATTTTTTGATCGAAGGTACGAGTTTAAATGGGACGTTCTGCTGAATGGAGCAGCGCACCTGTCCGTTATTCTCAGAGTCTCTGTCCTGCACATTAATGATGCCAACCTCTGTACCGGATAACGCGTTCTCGGAAACGGGGCTGTTAAGAGAATTGATTATTAATATTGGGGCGTTATCATTGACATCAATAACATCTATTATAACTGTACAATGACTGGCTAACCCTTGACCATCCTTAGCTTGAATTGGCAGTTCTATCGAACTCTCCTCCTCATAATCCATGAGTCCCTTTAGTTTAATCTCTCCAGAAATTGCATCAAGAAAAAATAATTGCCGGGTAATTTCGGTTAAGTGACTAAATGCATATGTCACTTCTCCATTTTGTCCCTCGTCAGCATCAGTAGCGCTCACTGTCACCACTACAGTATCTACAGGAGAATTTTCAGGCAGACTGACTTTATAGACGGCCTGACTAAAGACTGGAGCATTATCATTAGCATCCAGCACAGTGACGTGTATGGCTACAGTACCTGATCTCGGTGGAGTCCCGCCGTCTACCGCAGTGAGAATTAAAGTCACCTCTTTCTGCTGCTCGCGATCCAACTCTTTATTAAGAACTAGCTCGCCATATTTTCTTCCATTTTCCTTGGTTCGTACATTAAGAATAAAGTGTTCATTGTTTTGAAGTGTATATGACTGCACTGAATTCAGACCTATATCCGCATCATGGGCCTCATCTAATAAATAACGAGATCCTTTGACCGCTGATTCCCGTATTTCGAATTCAATAACACTCTCTGTGAAGTGTGGTGAATTATCATTTATGTCTTCAATATTGAGAATGAAGCGATGCAGTTCTAGAGGATTTTCAAGAACAAATTCCTGATTTATGATACATAAAGCTTTCTTTCCACAAAGCCCCTCTCTGTCGATCCTCTCCGCTACGGTCAGTTCTCCGGTGTTCAGATTAATATCACAGTATCGTTGTCTGTTACCTTCAGTATCAATGCGAGCCTTACGAGATGACAGTCTGTTCACATCGAGCCCGAGATCCTTTGCTATATTTTCAATCACAGATCCGCGTTTCATCTCCTCCGGGAAAGAATAGCTCACGTCTCCATAAGCGGTGCGCGCCATCAGCACGAAGAACAAAAGGCCAAACATCTCGAAAAGATTAGCGTTTAAAATGCTTCAGATATTAAGCGGGATATTAAATCCACCAATACAGCACTTGACATGTAAAAGAAAATAAAAAATATAAAACTCAATGTAGAATAAAAGCCAGAAGGACAGTATTAGCAGTAATCAGTCTCCGTCGACGATATTCTGTAACGAGACGAGCTTGAAGCCCTGTGTATGACATCAGAATCAGGGTGGAGAGATGTGTACTGAACACACACATTGTTTTGCAGGTGAACAGCGACACTGTGAGTTAAAAGATGAAACTGCACGACCTTCATATTTATGAAATAATTAAGTGTCGTTTCTATAGTTACAATTATTTAGCAAAACAAGAGCTGGCATGCATCAACAATCCCTGACGAGTGAATAACGATAAACACGAACACAATATTAATAGAATGCCTACTGGAAGAAGAAGAAGAAGAAGAAGAAGAAGAAGAAGAAGAAGAAGAAGAAGAAGAAGAAGAAGAAGAAGAAGAAGAAGAAGAACATTGGCGGGATCGAGAGTTAGGAGCTACATTATGTAGAGTAATTGGCATTGCAGCACCATGGACAGCAAAAGGGAAAACTGCGCTATGCGATTTCTAACCAGACTAAAACAGATAAAAAAAGTTGCTGACATAGGAAATTACTTTCATAATATCACACAACAAAGACAATGATGAAGAAAAACGCCAAACTTAAAACAACAGCATTTTGTCACAGATTCTATTAGAAACTGCACAACCCATAGAGATATACTGATGTCATAGAAAACGTTAAAATGAGTTTAAAAGATTAGCTAACAGTGCGAAAAACATACCACATTTATTTAATTAAAAAACAACAAATAAAACAACTTTAAGTTATTTGAATTTAAAATATGACATATTGTATTTGAATGCACTACCATATAGGCTTCAAATGCTATTTCATAGCAGACAGATGTAGTAATCAGAATGTTTAAACAGCTAAAAAGGCCAATCAATTCTAAACAAATGTCAATTCTATAAAGGATTCTTTTTTAGGCTTCTGAAAAAAAAAAAAAAACCCGTAAACAAAGACTCGTGAAATTTAAAAAGGAACTGCCTGTTGTCAGTGCAGCAATCTATCAAAATACAAACAATTGTTTAATCTGAAATCGCAGAACACATTTTAAATGTTGTTCTTCCTACTTGAAAATAATCAATCATGTCCGCATCCAGTCCCTCAACCAAACATTCTCTGAGGATGTGAAAAGAGAACCATCTTAATTTCTATAACATCTACTCATAAAAAAAATAAAAAATAAAAAAACACGACTGTATAGAGACCTACATAGTAGCCTATAAGAGAAATAAACCTCAACAGCAACAGACACTGCCTGTACAGCACCATGGACAGTACACATACATATGCCGTTCCTACTAAAAGTACTATACCGGTGAACTGGCGTGTAAAAGCAATGGAATAAGAATTTAAAGGCCTTGGTAAAATTATTTTACATAAACGATAACATTGTAAAACCGCAACTAATAATAATAATAATTAGAGAAAACATTATATACGATGGGATCACATTGCATGTATTTATCCAGGGCAACATTATAATCCCTGTAATTGATAATTACCATTTCTGAAACCTTGTTTAATCAGAACACAGTAAAAAAAAAAAAAAAAAAAAAAAAAAAAGATAATATTCAGGGCAATTGCGCCTCTACAAGCAAAGATCAGATTCAGCAATGATTTGCACAATTTGACCATTATTTAATAAGATCCCAAACAAAAGTCAAAAAATTACTTGTGGAATCAAAATTGCGTGTGCACGTTGCGGGTCTCTTGTGGGTGATGTATTATAGAATACTTGCATAAACAGAACAACGTGTAATAAAAAAAATCTAAAACATAAAATAAATAAATAAATAATTATTATATAAATGATTTAATGTTGCTACTTTTCAGACTTCAAAATGGACCCTCAAAATGTTCGTCTACAAAAAGCACGAGTCACGCAATCTTTTCAGCAAGATAGCTTCTTTTTTTGCCAATGAAAGCACTCGGTAAACCACAAACATTAGATCATTAAAATAATTTTTAAAAAGACAAGAAAGACATCGTTAGTCCTACCTGAAAAGAGTCGTTCATTTCTGCATCAAGTCCTTCAAGATCATCCACAGCGGACTGAGTCTTTTTCAGAGTCAGGTCAGCAGTCAGTGTGCCCTCATTATAAGATCTGATGAACTTGAAGTCACTAGTGCGCGAGCCCGTGGTCAGGTATGCGTCATAATTGTAAGTGCTGCGGAGAGTTCCCGCGCCCTCCACCTCTGCATAATTTGGAGGGAGATACGCGCTGGGAATGGCTACAGCTCCATCAAACAACAGTCTGGGCTTTCTCCTGCGACAAAACCTCACGGCCAGGATGATGATGATGAAGGTCAGGAAGAAAGTGGAAACGGACACCAACGCGATGATCAAATAAAACGTCAGTTTGGAGCTGCTCTCGTCATGAGACATGTCTTTCAGTTCTGGAACTTCAGCCAAGTTATCCGATATGAGTAAATACAACGCGCACGTGGCCGAGAGAGAGGGCTGTCCGTTATCTCTCACGGACACAATAAGGTTCTGTTTCATGCTGTCAGATTCAGAAATGTCCCGCTGCGTCCTGATCTCCCCGCTGTGGACACCGATAGTGAAAAGTCCCGGATCAGTCGCTTTTATAATGTGATACGAGAGCCACGCGTTCTGTCCAGAATCCGCGTCCACGGCGATCACCTTGGAGACCAGGGAGCCCGCCTGCGCAGCTTTGGGTACCATCTCGGTCATGAAGGAGTTTCCTTCCGGAGAGGGGTATAATATCTGAGGGGAGTTGTCATTCTCATCCGATATGAAGACACTCACGGTCACGTTACTGCTCAGAGGAGGAGAGCCGTTGTCTCTGGCTAACACGAGCACTTTGAAACTTTTCATCTGTTCGTAATCAAACGATCTCACGGCATGAATGACCCCGGTGTCTCCGTTAATGGATAAAAAGGAGGACACCGGTGCGCCATTGACATCAGAGGACAACAGAGAATAAACTACAGTGCCATTCTGTCTCCAGTCCGGGTCTGTAGCTGATACTGAACAAATAGAGGAGCCCGGTTTGTTATTTTCTTGCACATGAGCTCTGTAATTCTGCTCCTCAAATACAGGTGGATTATCATTCACGTCAGCGACAGTCAAGTGAATATTCTTAGTGGAAGATAAAGGCGGAGAGCCCTCATCAGTAGCAGTGATTGTAATATTATAATCAGAGAGCAGCTCGCGGTCTAATTCACCTGTGGTCACCAGAGAATAGTAATTTTTTATCGAAGGTACGAGTTTAAATGGGACGTTCTGCTGAATGGAGCAGCGCACCTGTCCGTTATTCTCCGAGTCTCTGTCCTGCACATTAATGATGCCAACCTCTGTACCGGGTAACGCGTTCTCAGGAATGGGAATATTCAGAGATTGAACTAATATAACTGGGGCATTGTCATTAATATCCGTGACATCTATAAACACTTTTGTGACGGTGGAAAGGCCATAATCATCTTTTCCTTCAACAATAATTTCATATCTTACCTCATCCTCAAAATCGACTGGTCCTACCAGCTTAATTTCTCCAGTTTTGTCATTTAATGCAAATATTTGTTTTGCTCTTTCAGTTAAATGACCAAATTCGTACGTCACTTCTCCATTTTGTCCCTCGTCAGCATCAGTAGCGCTCACTGTCACCACTACAGTATCTACAGGAGAATTTTCAGGCAGACTGACTTTATAGACGGCCTGACTAAAGACTGGAGCATTATCATTAGCATCCAGCACAGTGACGTGTATGGCTACAGTACCTGATCTCGGTGGAGTCCCGCCGTCTACCGCAGTGAGAATTAAAGTCACCTCTTTCTGCTGCTCACGGTCCAATTCTTTGTCTAACACTAGCTCAATATTTTTGACACCTTCAGTTTCCGAATTAACTGCAAGCACAAAATTCTCATTCCTCTGCAATGTGTAGCTTTGAACTGAATGTTTTCCTATATCTGGATCACGAGCTTCATTCACTCGAAACCGCGCTCCTTTAACAGCAGATTCACTGATATCAAGCTTGACATAATCTTTTGGAAAAACAGGAGAATTGTCGTTTATGTCTACAATTTGGAGATTAACACGATGCAATTCCAGTGGATTTTCTAAAACAAATTCAAAATGCAAATAGCATGTCCGTTTTCCTCTACAAATCTCCTCTCTGTCGATCCTCTCCGCTACGGTCAGTTCTCCGGTGTTCAGATTAATATCACAGTATCGTTTTCTGTTACCTTCAGTATCAATGCGAGCCTTACGAGATGACAGTCTGTTCACATCGAGCCCGAGATCCTTTGCTATATTTCCAATCACAGATCCGCGTTTCATCTCCTCCGGGAAAGAATAGCTCACGTCTCCATAAGCGGTGCGCGCCATCAGCACGAAGAACAAAAGGCCAAACATCTCGACAGCAACGCAGAACCTTTCAAATTCTTAATAAACTGAGCAGAAATTATATCCAGATAAAGGACAATATGTAAAAATAACGCACAAAATGAAGAAATTTTGAAAAAAATAGACTGATTGCTTGATATACAGTCCTTCTGTCACTATAGACGATTTTATGTAACGAGACGAGCTTGAAGCTCCGCGTATGACATCATAATCAGGGTGGAGAGATGTGTACTGAACACACACATGGTTTTGCAGGTGAACAGCGACACTATGAGGTAAAATAATAAAACTGCACAACACATATCTCTGACAGAATAAAGTGTTATAATATACAAAGATCAGGCGTTGCATAGGTATTTAACAACTTTATATTTTTATTTTGCTGTTATGTATTCGTTTGGCAAAGCAAAATCCAACAATCTCTGAAGTGTGATAAATAAACAGTCACAGTATGTATTATAAAAAAATAAATAAAAAAAGTCATTTATTAGATGATAGAGAGCTACAAATAAGCAAGAGCAAAATATCCAAAAACTAAGAGTAATTGCCAGTGCAGCACCATGGACAGCAACAGGGAAAACCTGCCCTATGTTATTTCCAATGAGACTAAAATGACATTTAAAACACTTCCTTCAACTGAATATTTTTGACATTAAATCAAATCACTGAGACTGCTTCAGAAATTAGTGAGGGTGCTCTAGGAAAACGCAAATGTAAGCAATGGCTGCTAAGCACCTCCATAACAAAGATAGCACGGTGAGAGATTTACAAAATTTACTTTTACAAATAATTTCAACAGGGTTTAAAAATATTTTGATACGAAATTTCAAATATTTTTCTATTAATTATCTTTACATTGCTTACTGCGCACCTACTTTGACATATATTTTTGTCCAGTCTATTATCACCATCAATCAGTGTATTTTGAATCCCACATTTATATGTGGCTGTCAATTCCGAAACTTTGCAACGTAAATATGGCATTCGGTCCTCTTAGCAGCATCAAAAACAAACTTTTATTCAAATTCTAAATGGATTACATATAAAAGGCACAACCAGCTCGCTCTTTATAATGACTAAAAAAAACAGACACTAATCTTAGTTTATCGCGATCTCACAAACTTTGTTCTAGTTGGTGAAGTTGTCTACACTGCACACCGAATATCTAATCTACATTAATGTGCTTAACTCAGCACTGAGCAAAATCTCCATTGCATTCAAGAGATCAACAGATATGTCTGTGATTGAGATTATTGAAGCTTTCCAAGGCACAAACACAAATACGCACAGCAGCATTTGCCAGATTTGTTTCTTCAATGTGCTATTATTACATCATCAAAAGCGGGTGCTGTTGCTGTTTTCTCAGCACCCTGTAGAACCGGGACTGACTGATTTCCGAAAACAATCCCCTTTATAAACTAACTGCATACAACAAAACATGAGAGAAACCTAAAATTACTTAAAATAGCATTAACATTTTATCACAAACTCAAGTCCTTGCAACCTTTTAAAAGATTACTAACAAACAAATGTTACCGCTTTAAACCAAAATAGCATCTAGGGCAAAATAATAATACTACTAATAATACAAAAATAAAAGAATAAAAAGTAAAACAAACATACGTCGATTTGTGAATGGCGCCACATGACTTAAAACTGCTCATGCTAGACCAGAAAGAAATGTGGAAAAACATTACTTGCAGCTACTTGAACTGACCCTGAAAGATTTGTCTATGAAAAAAGCATTTGAAAAAGCCACGTGATCTGCCAAGAAAAACATATTGCCAATGAAATCGGTGAAGTGAAAAAATTAAATACACATTTAAACAACTTAAATCCACCTAATAATAATAATAATAAAACTTAGTCCTACCTGAAACGAATCGTTCATTTCCGCATCAAGTCCTTCAAGATCATCCACGGCCGACTGAGTCTTTTTCAGAGTCAGGTCAGCAGTCAGTGTGCCCTCATTATAAGATCTGATGAACTTGAAGTCACTAGTGCGCGAGCCCGTGGTCAGGTATGCGTCATAATTGTAAGTGCTGCGGAGAGTTCCCGCGCCCTCCACCTCTGCGTAATTTGGAGGGAGATACGCGCTGGGAATGGCTACAGCTCCATCAAACAACAGTCTGGGCTTTCTCCTGCGACAAAACCTCACGGCCAGGATGATGATGATGAAGGTCAGGAAGAAAGTGGAAACGGACACCAGCGCGATGATCAAATAAAACGTCAGTTTGGACCTGCTCTCGTCATGAGACATGTCTTTCAGTTCTGGAACTTCAGCCAAGTTATCTGATATGAGTAAATACAACGCGCACGTGGCCGAGAGAGAGGGCTGTCCGTTATCTCTCACGGACACAATAAGGTTCTGTTTCATGCTGTCAGATTCAGAAATGTCCCGCTGCGTCCTGATCTCCCCGCTGTGGACACCGATAGTGAAAAGTCCCGGATCAGTCGCTTTAATAATGTGATACGAGAGCCACGCGTTCTGTCCAAAATCAGCGTCCACGGCGATCACCTTGGAGACCAGGGAGCCCGCCTGCGCAGCTTTGGGGACCATCTCGGTCATGAAGGAGTTTCCTTCCGGAGAGGGGTATAATATCTGAGGGGAGTTGTCATTCTCATCCGATATGAAGACACTCACGGTCACGTTACTGCTCAGAGGAGGAGAGCCGTTGTCTCTGGCTAACACGAGCACTTTGAAACTTTTCATCTGTTCGTAATCAAACGATCTCACGGCATGAATGACCCCGGTGTCTCCGTTAATGGATAAAAAGGAGGACACCGGTGCGCCATTGACATCAGAGGACAACAGAGAATAAACTACAGTGCCATTCTGTCTCCAGTCCGGGTCTGTAGCTGATACTGAACAAATAGAGGAGCCCGGTTTGTTATTTTCTTGCACATGAGCTCTGTAATTCTGCTCCTCAAATACAGGTGGATTATCATTCACGTCAGCGACAGTCAAGTGAATATTCTTAGTGGAAGATAAAGGCGGAGAGCCCTCATCAGTAGCAGTGATTGTAATATTATAATCAGAGAGCAGCTCGCGGTCTAATTCACCTGTGGTCACCAGAGAATAGTAATTCTTGATCGAAGGTACGAGTTTAAATGGGACGTTCTGCTGAATGGAGCAGCGCACCTGTCCGTTATTCTCAGAGTCTCTGTCCTGCACATTAATGATGCCAACCTCTGTACCGGGTAACGCGTTCTCTGGAACGGGCATGTTAAGAGAATTAATTACTAATATTGGGGCGTTATCATTGACATCAATAACATCTATTATAACTGTACAATGACTGGCTAACCCTTGACCATCTTTAGCTTGAATTGACAGTTCTATCGAACTCTCCTCCTCAAAATCCATGAGTTCCTTTAGTTTAATCTCTCCAGAAATTGCATCAAGGATAAATAATTGCCGGGTAATTTCGGATAAATGACTAAATGCATATGTCACTTCTCCATTTTGTCCCTCGTCAGCATCAGTAGCGCTCACTGTCACCACTACAGTATCTACAGGAGAATTTTCAGGCAGACTGACTTTATAGACGGCCTGACTAAAGACTGGAGCATTATCATTAGCATCCAGCACAGTGACGTGTATGGCTACAGTACCTGATCTCGGTGGAGTCCCGCCGTCTACCGCAGTGAGAATTAAAGTCACCTCTTTCTGCTGCTCGCGATCCAACTCTTTATTAAGAACTAGCTCGCCATATTTTCTTCCATTTTCCCTGGTACGTACATTAAGAATAAAGTGTTCATTGTTTTGAAGTGTATATGACTGCACTGAATTCAGACCTATATCCGCATCATGGGCCTCATCTAATAAATAACGAGATCCTTTGACCGCTGATTCCCGTATTTCGAATTCAATAACACTCTCTGTGAACTGTGGTGAATTATCATTTATGTCTTCAATATTGAGAATGAAGCGATGCAGTTCTAGAGGACTTTCAAGAACAAGCTGGTGATTTATAACACACGAAGCTTTCTTCACACAAATACTCTCTCTGTCGATTCTCTCCGCTACGGTCAGTTCTCCAGTGTTCAGATTAATGTCACAGTATCGTTTTCTGTTACCTTCAGTATCAATGCGAGCCTTACGAGATGACAGTCTGTTCACATCGAGCCCGAGATCCTTTGCTATATTTCCAATCACAGATCCGCGTTTCATCTCCTCCGGGAAAGAATAGCTCACGTCTCCATAAGCGGTGCGCGCCATCAGCACGAAGAACAAAAGGCCAAACATCTCGAAACGATGAGCGTTTAAAATGCTTGCAGATATTAAGCGGGCATTAAATCCAGAAATACAATTAACATGAAAAAGAAAACAAATATAAAACTCAATTTAGAATAATAGCCACAGTATTAGCAGTAATCAGTCTCCGTCGATGATTTTCTGTAACGATACGAGCTTGAAGCCCTGTGTATGACATCAGAATCAGGGTGGAGAGATGTGTACTGAACACAGACTTTTTTTTGCAGGTGAACAGCGACACTATGAGTTAAAAGAAGAAACTGCAACATATCTCTAATAGAGTTAAGTGTTAAGTGTCTGTTACATAGTTAGAACTATTTAACCAAACAAGACCTGGCATCAACATTCCATGACTCCATGACGAATGGAAGATAAACATGACCACAATATTTAAGTTTATTCGAGGAAACTGAAAAATGAAGAATTCTAACAGAGTTCAGTCCATCAAAATGCTTCAGTAATAATGGATTAATGGCACGAGGGGCATAAAGGAGGATATTCACCCGTTACCAGAAACATATGAGTTACATAAGGACAAAAACAAAAACAAACACCAACAGTAATTGACAGTTCAGCACCATGGACAGCAAAGGGAAATCAGTTTCTATGCCGTTTCTAACCAAATTACTTCGCAAACAAGCAAAATTGCTTTTATAATCCAGATTCACATAAGTAAGACAACGATGAGAAAAACACTAAACAACTTTAAAAAGTTTGTCAGAATAAATAATAACAAACTGCAGAATTCGTGTATAGAGACATGTCACACAAAAAGTTGAAATGAGCTTAAAATAAAGATAAGCTAAAATAACAAGACATATCAGATTCCTTTTTTTAAAAAAAACAACTTTAAACACTTTGAATCTAAAATATTAGCTGAGACGACATGCTGTATTTAAGTTTATTGTCATATAGGCTTCACAAGCTATTTCATGGCAGATAGAGGTAGTAATCAGACAATTTGTAAACAGCTAAAAGGGTCACTCAATTCAAAACAATGTCTGTTTTTTAAAGGGTTTCTTACTGAAGAAAGGGGAAAAAAATACATGTGAAATATGATTCATGACATAAAATTGCTCATTCATTAGCAGAAAAATCTAAATCTAAATGATAAAAACAGCAATGAAGCTACTTTAAAATTAACTTCAAAATCTTTAAGAGCCTGTTGTTAGTGAAAGCAGTCTAATAACATATATACTTATTTAATGTAAGCACAGAACATATACTTTTTAAAGAAAAACTTTGTTTGTTCTACTTGAAAAGAATCTCACATCAAGTCCCTCAAAATCACAAGAAATCAAATTTAGCCATATCAAAAACAATCCACTTGTAAAAGACAACAAACATTTCAGAAAATAGTTAATGCATAGACTCTTAAAGAGCTGACATTACAGGTCAAAACATGAATATAGCACTTTTGTTGCAAATTAAATCAAAAGGCCTGGCACAACCAAACATTCTCTGAGGATGTGAAAAAAGAACCATTTCAATTTCAATAACATCTCGTAAAAAATATGACCTAAAACCTCAACAGCAACAGACACTGCTTGTACACCACCATGGGCAGTACACAGAAATATGCCATTCCCAATATATCTTAAAAATAAGAAAATAAGAAAATAATTAAAATCCTTAATAAAATTATTTTAAATAACAGATAACGATAAGAATGCAAAATCGTAAATAATCTGAAATCTGAATCTGAAAGAGATGCTGCCAGAGGTCATAGATCCTCTTCTTAAAATCATTAATTCATCTTTGTCATTAGGATACATACCGAAAACTTTTAAGCTGGCTATTATATAACCGCTTATTAAAAAAAAAAAGGCAATTTGATCCTACAGAATTAGTCAATTACAGGCCTGTTCTGTCAAAGAAACTAGAAAAGGCAGTGTTTTCACAACTATGTTGCTTTTTAGAAAGAAATGGTATCTGTGAGGCCGTATCGTACCAAGACTGCTCTCATTAGAGTTACAAATGATTTGCTCTTATTATCCGACCATGGTTGTATCTCTCTATTAGTGTTACTGGATCTTAGAGCTGCATTTGATCCTATTGACCACAGCATTCTTTTGAATAGACTAGAAAATTATGTTGGCATTAATGGAAAAGCATTGGCATGGTTCAAATCATACTTATCTGACCGTTATCAGTTTGTTGCAGTAAATGAAGAGATAGACCGATCACAAGTTCAGTATGGAGTACCGCAGGGCTCAGTGCTAGGACCGTTGCTTTTCACCCTGTACATGCTACCCTTGGGAGATATCATTAGGAAACATGGCACTAGTTTTCACTGTTATGCTGATGATACTCAGCTCTATATTTATTTGCGCCTTGACAAAACCTACCAATTCATAAAATGAACGGAATGCATAGCTGATATAAAAAATTGGATGACTAGTAATTTCCTGCAACTTAATTCTGAAAAACAAAACAAAACAGAGATTGTAATTATTGGACTAAAACCCTCCGCATGCAGTAACCTAGAATATTGTCTAACACTTGATGGCTGCTCTGTCAAGTCCTTGTCGTCAGTGAGGAACCTGGGTGTGCTCTTTGATACCAATCTTTAATTTGAAAGCCACGTTTCTAGAATCTGTAAAACCGCATTATTCCATCTTAAAAATATATCTAAATTACGATATATGCTCTCAATGCAAAATGCAGAACAGTTAGTTCATGTGTTCATGACCTCAAGGCTAGATGCTCTACTGGGTGGTTGCCCTGCTCGCTTAATAAACAAACCCCAGCAGGTCCAAAACGCAGCAGCTCGAGTTCTTACTAAAAATGCATCTCTTTAACCTGGCATACACAGAACATTATCAATTTTTATTATTAAAATCAGTTAAATGATCGTTAGGCTGCATTAACTAGGTCAGCCGGAACCAGGAACACTTCCTATAACACCTGATACACTTGTTACATCATAAGAAGAATGGTATCTATGCTAGTAGTCACTCTGTTTATTCCGAGGTTTACTGAAGTCTGCTGGATCCAGGCCGTATCCAGATCAGATGAAGGACCTGCGCCTAGACACGACCGAAGGCGCCGCAGAATGGCGACTCGGTGTGACTCGCACAACACCAAAACAAATTCCGTGTATGTGTAAAAATGTACTTGGCAATAAAAAAAAAAAAATTATTTGACGACAACGCGACCATAAGTGTCAGCATAGATCTTGTCAACTAGACTCTTCCCTGTGAAGGCCTCCTTCCCTTCTTTTTCTCTCTGTACAGATAAAAACGATCAAAATGATTCCGGTTCACATGGATCCGCCAAAATTATCTAAATTTTTCAGTTGGCCAAATTTAATTTCTGTGAATTGATGCAATTTAATTCAATTAAAATTCAAGAAATTAAATTTGGCCAGCTGAAAATTTTAGATGTGATCGCTCACTAGAAAATTTTCAATTGGAGACCTCTTTTTTTTTTTTTTTTTTACAGTGTATTATGCATCCCAGACAAGTAATTTGGATGTCATATTGTGAAGAAAAACTAGGCGGCTGCGCACATACGCATTCAAATGCGCTTGCCTATAGACTAAACGCGCAATGCTTACGTGCATGCCATCACCATTCTCACAGATTCGTGTTTTTTGTTTTTTGTTTTTTGTTTACAGGAAGATGATAACGGTATCGTTTCCAAACTATTTCAAAATCTATTTCAAAGTTTGCTTTCTCAAGCAACCAAACACTGTTTTCATGCAAATTAACAGCCAGAATGCAGCAAAAGTGTTCTATCTTAGTTGAAAATAGTGGCCTCAAAGTAAATAACTAAATATTTTTTTTACAACGGAAATGAATGAATCAAAAACCTACTTTAGTTGGACAATAACTTTTTTCTAGAGCTGCTGTACAGCCAAAGCAATCTCTCTTCCATTATTTTCCTATTATAACTGTAAAGCTGCTTTAAAGCTACACTGTGTAACTTTTTTAGTTTATTCTTAGCTAAAACACTTAGTTATTTCAAAAATATATGTGCTCATTAATGTATATTTACTTCTTTCAAGTAATAAAGTATTCTCGTAAGTTTATAATATGTCATTGAAAATACATACGGGTAAGGGGTTCGAATGGGGGTCGCCATGTTGCCCCTCCATCTTGAAAGTACATTAGCCAAAGAGGGACATACCCGTAAATTCAAGCTTTGCCTTTCGCTTTTTAACACTCGATGGCACCGTGTCGAATGTGAAGAGGGGGATTGCTGGATTGAACTGGAAGCCATGTTAATTTTAGACTAAATCGGCCACTGTAGGAGTTAAAACGAAATCGGAATTGGAAGGAACAGAAACTAATATTTCCTGGATGGTCATATACCTTTTCACCGCTAGATGGGGAAAAATATCACACAGTGTAGCTTTAAAAACAATCTGTATTGTAAAAAGTGCTATATGAATGAACGTGAATAAACAAATATAAACATCATCAACGATCCACATTGCGTGGGATCACATGACATGCCTTTATCCTTGGTCACATAATAATCTCTGTAATTGAATACAGTATATAACTAATGATAGGCTATTCCAGGGGTGACAAACTCTGTCACTGGAGCACTAAAACAAGTGGAAACTATACAGAGGTGGGTAGTAACGAATTACATTTACTTCGTTACATTTACTTGAGTACATTTTTTGGGTAACTTGTACTTTTAGAGTAGATTTAAAGATGGGTACTTTTACTCTTACTCAAGTAAATTTCTTGTGAAAAAACTGTACTTTTACTTAGTTACATTCGGTGGCGTTCCTCCGTTACTGTCAAATGGTAATAATTATATTATATATATTAAAATAAGTTGACTTTCGCAAGTCTCGCGAAACGTTGGAGAGGCTGTTTCGCGAGAGGTTGCTACGCATCACCCGCTTATATTAGCGCGCGTTTAGTCGGAAGATGATGGCCGAAGCAGAGGAAGATGTGTGTGAGCTACGGGAGGCAGATTGCTCGTGGCTTCAAGTTCAGTCTATGTTTTCACTCCAAGATGTCAAAAAGAATAGTTTCATAATGCGATGCATGTTGTGTGCACCCAAACGAACTGACTTCTCTCAGCATACAAGAATTCCACCCTGAAAAGAACATGTAGCGGTAAGTGTCACAATGATGCCTATATTTGAACACTATTAACGGTCATTTGGTAACTATGGGACATTTTCCCTTATTATAATACTATTTCACACACTGTCCGAGTGTTTTCCTCATATGCGCTCTTGTGCAAGCAATGACAAATCGTTTGAATCCTCCAAACAACACACGTCCACGAACAAACGTTCACATCTGCACATTTACATATCATTTTCTTCACAAAACGAAACAAATTGAATAGCCAAATGTTACGTTTTTAATTTATACACAAATCCGGACAGACACCTGTCTGAAGTGTAGAAAATACATACAAATAAAAACGGTATTGTATTTTATTCCTACCTAAAGAATAGCCTACTTATAAAAATATAAGAACAAAGTATGTTTTAAGAAGAGACACATCATTAATTTACACTGTTTAACCATTAATCACACACACACACACAAGGTTCATTAGCTTACATTAGTTAACATGAACTAATAATGAACTGCACTTATAAAGCACTTATTTATCTTTATGTTAATTTAAACATTTACTAATGCATTATTCAAGTATTGTTAACATTAGTCAATGCACTGTGAACTAACATGAATAAACTATGAACAGCTGGATTTTTATGAACTAACGTTGACAAAGATGAACTAATGCTGAACAGAGGTGTTGTTCATGGTTAGTTCATGTTAACTAATACAACCTTCTTGTAAAGTGTTACCGAGGGGTGTGTGAAAGCTCTCCAAGTAGCCAGAAATTCAGGGTTTTCGCTTCTTATCAATCAGATCGAAAGTAACTAGTAACTAACTACTTGAGTAGTTTTCTCATCGAATACTTTTTTACTCTTACTCAAGTAAATATTACGATTGTTACTTTTACTTTTACTTGAGTAAATATTTCCGTAAGTACTTGTACTTTTACTTGAGTACAGATTTTGGCTACTCTACCCACCTCTGAAACTATACAATTGTTACGTTAAGGAGCTATTTCTACCTGATCTTACTCTTAAATTTAGATTTATTGGTGTAGCCTTATATATTTAGGTTGATTTAGTAATGTTTAATAAACATTTTATTTAAATAAAATCAATTTAGCACATTTTTAGATTACCATTTTGTTCAGTGAGGGCCAAAGCCCAACAGAGTTTAGCTTCAACATTACCTGATCCAGCTAATAAAGTCCTTCAGGCATTTATGAAAACGAAGGTATGTGCGTTGAAGCAGGGTTGGAACTAAAGTCTGCATAACAGTGGCACTCCAGGAACTGAGTTTGACAACCCTGGGCGATTAAAAAAGAAATGTGCCCCGAGAAGATAAGCAAAGAAAAGATTCAGCAGTAATTTACACAATTTGGCCATTATTCCCTAAGATCCCAAATAAAAGTAAAAAACCTGCTTGTGAGATTGATCAAAATTGCGTGCACACAATGGACTATTGTGGGTGATGCATTAGAATACTTGCATAAATAGAACCATGCAGGTGCAAAACATGTTTTAAAGTAACTTTTTAGACTTTAAATTGAACCTCAAAAATGTTCATATCTACAAAAAGCACTTGAATAAGTCAAGCAATATTGTCAACATGAGAGCCTTTTGACAATGACACTGTTAACCCAAAACCCCACAAAAAATTGTTTTTGTAAAAGAAAGGCTTTGTTAGTCCTACCTGAAAAGAGTCGCTCATTTCCGCATCAAGTCCTTCAAGATCATCCACAGCGGACTGAGTCTTTTTCAGAGTCAGGTCAGCAGTCAGTGTGCCCTCATTATAAGATCTGATGAACTTGAAGTCACTAGTGCGCGAGCCCGTGGTCAGGTATGCGTCATAATTGTAAGTGCTGCGGAGAGTTTCCGCGCCCTCCACCTCTGCGTAATTTGGAGGGAGATACGCGCTGGGAATGGCTACAGCTCCATCAAACAACAGTCTGGGCTTTCTCCTGCGACAAAACCTCACGGCCAGGATGATGATGATGAAGGTCAGGAAGAAAGTGGAAACGGACACCAGCGCGATGATCAAATAAAACGTCAGTTTGGAGCTGCTCTCGTCATGAGACATGTCTTTCAGTTCTGGAACTTCAGCCAAGTTATCTGATATGAGCAAATACAACGCGCACGTGGCCGAGAGAGAGGGCTGTCCGTTATCTCTCACGGACACAATAAGGTTCTGTTTCATGCTGTCAGATTCAGAAATGTCCCGCTGCGTCCTGATCTCCCCGCTGTGGACACCGATAGTGAAAAGTCCCGGATCAGTCGCTTTAATAATGTGATACGAGAGCCACGCGTTCTGCCCAGAATCCGCGTCCACGGCGATCACCTTGGAGACCAGGGAGCCCGCCTGCGCAGCTTTGGGGACCATCTCGGTCATGAAGGAGTTTCCTTCCGGAGAGGGGTATAATATCTGAGGGCAGTTGTCATTCTCATCCGATATGAAGACACTCACGGTCACGTTACTGCTCAGAGGAGGAGAGCCGTTGTCTCTGGCTAACGCGAGCACTTTGAAACTTTTCATCTGTTCGTAATCAAACGATCTCACGGCATGAATGACCCCGGTGTCTCCGTTAATGGATAAAAAGGAGGACACCGGTGCGCCATTGACATCAGAGGACAACAGAGAATAAACTGCAGTGCCATTCTGTCTCCAGTCCGGGTCTGTAGCTGATACTGAACAAATAGAGGAGCCCGGTTTGTTATTTTCTTGCACATGAGCTCTGTAATTCTGCTCCTCAAATACAGGTGGATTATCATTCACGTCAGCGACAGTCAAGTGAATATTCTTAGTGGAAGATAAAGGCGGAGAGCCCTCATCAGTAGCAGTGATTGTAATATTATAATCAGAGAGCAGCTCGCGGTCTAATTCACCTGTGGTCACCAGAGAATAGTAATTTTTGATCGAAGGTACGAGTTTAAATGGGACGTTCTGCTGAATGGAGCAGCGCACCTGTCCGTTATTCTCAGAGTCTCTGTCCTGCACATTAATGATGCCAACCTCTGTACCGGGTAACGCGTTCTCAGGAACGGGACTGCTTAGAGAATTAATTACTATTATAGGGGCGTTATCGTTAATATCAATAACATCTATTATTACTGTACAATGACTGGCTAACCCTTGACCATCTTTAGCTTGAATGGGCAGTTCAATTAAACTCTCCTCTTCATAATCAATGAGTCCTGTTAGTTTAATGTCTCCGGACAACGAATCGAGAGAAAACATGTCCAAAAGGCGTTCGGATAAATGACCAAATTCATACGTCACTTCTCCATTGTGTCCCTCGTCAGCATCAGTAGCGCTCACTGTCACCAATACAGTATCTACAGGAGAGTTTTCAGGCAGACTGACTTTATAGACGGCCTGACTAAAGACTGGAGCATTATCATTAGCATCCAGCACAGTGACGTGTATGGCTACAGTACCTGATCTCGGTGGAGTCCCGCCGTCTACCGCAGTGAGAATTAAAGTCACCTCTTTCTGCTGCTCGCGATCCAACTCTTTATTAAGAACTAGCTCGCCATATTTTCTTCCATTTGCACGCGTTAGGACACTAAGAAGAAAGTGCTCGTTTTGCTGTAACACATAATTCTGCACTGAATTCATACCAATATCCGCATCATGGGCCTCATCTAATAAATAACGAGATCCTTTGTCTGCTAATTCCAGCATTTCGAATTTTATTACACCTTGTTTGAACTGTGGTGAATTATCATTTACGTCCTCAATATTGAGAATGAATCGATGCAGCTCTAAAGGGTTTTCCAGCACGAGCTCCAGTTTAATAACGCATAAAGCTTTCCTTCCGCAAAGCCCCTCTCTGTCGATCCTCTCCGCTACGATCAGTTCTCCAGTGTTCAGATTAATGTCACAGTATCGTTTTCTGTTACCTTCAGTATCAATGCGAGCCTTACGAGATGACAGTCTGTTCACATCGAGCCCGAGATCCTTTGCTATATTTCCAATCACAGATCCACGTTTCATCTCCTCCGGGAAAGAATAGCTCACGTCTCCATAAGCGGTGCGCGCCATCAGCACGAAGAACAAAAGGCCAAACATCTCGAAACGACAAACCTTTAAAATGCTTACGAATTTAATTCAAGGAACACAACTATATATGTGCACAAAGAAAACATATATGTAAACCTAAATGTAGAAATGTGGACAAAAGTACAACATATGAGGCAGTCTCCGTCGACGATTTTCTATAATAAGACGAGCTTGAAGCCCTGTGTATGACATCAGATTCAGGGTGGAGAGATGTGTCCTGAACACACACATGGTTTTGCAGGTAAACAGCGACACTGTGAGTTATAATAAGAAACTGCATGACATTCTGACAGTATGAAGACCTGGAATACACCGAACAGGGTATATACTTTATGCAAAAACAAGAACAAGCAACAACATTCACTGAATAAATACGACCACAACATGTATGGCACTCAAATAGCTTTCTGTAAATGTCAGTGCAGCACCACGGACAGCAACAGAACGAAAAAAACTGCTCTATGCCATTTACAATCCGACTAAAACAGCTTTAAAAAGTGTTGACACTGGAATTGAATTGCCTTCATAAGCAAACTCACGTCAATGAGAGAAACACAAAACTACTTAAAATAGCAACAATTTACCCACAAGACGCAAACACATGTCAGATAAAATATTCAAATGAGCTTGACAGAACTCTTAGTCAACGAGACTTACTTCTATCCCCAAAGGATCGCCAGCTAATAACTTTAAGCTCTTTGAATTTAAAATATATTGACTCAAATAATTAATAACTCTTTTAAAAATCACAGCGATTCATGAAACCTACAATTCATCAAACATCAACAGAAAAGCATAATATTTCAATGCATCTTTTCGCATTAAAAACTGCATCTCAACACTGTTCATGGGTGTAAAATAAAGCACTTGAATGAGCCACATGATCTTTCAAACTGCAAATACACATTTAGCATAACAATACAGGCTATATTGTAAAATACTTTTATATAAGATTGTCATTACTTAGACACTTGTGTTCGAATCAAAATCTTCACAATCACAATAACATGATTTTTTTGTAACATAGTTCATATTTTGTTAAAGGTCCCATGGCATGAAATTTTCATTTTATGAGGTTTTTCAACATTAATATTAGTTCCCCTAGCCTGAATATTGTCCCCAAGTGGATAGAAATGTTGATCGGTGTAAACCCGAGTTCTGGCTGTCTCTCTCTGCCTTTGAGAAAATGACAGGCCAGACGAGCCAATCCTGAAGTCTCCTGGTTTGACGTCCAAGCAGGAACGGTTACCTCCCTTTCCTCCGCCCAGAGAATCTGGCACGCCCATGCAAACGCTCGAGAGATCATTCCTTGTGAACGAGTGAATGCTGGCAGTTTCTCAGTGTTTGGATGTACAAATGAAAACAGAAGTCTTTTTTCAGTTCCTTCTGATCTGTGATCAGTAATTTCTGATGTGTAGCTAATTATTTATTTTTCGTGCACACAATGCGGCTTCTCTCTCTCCAGACAGAACGGTGTTTTCGTGTTTTCTATCTTGTGAGTCAGTGTTTTTGTACGTCCTCGTCGCGTCTACCGGTTCTAAAATGTGCATACAGTCATGAGTTTCTGCTCAACATCGGCCTCACACACGCCGAAGCTCGGGCTGCACTGGCCGTTGGCCTTCAACATCCCCGACCCCCAGTACTGCATCTGGCCCACAGCGGAGGCACCAAACGCGGCGTGAGATTAAGCAGAAGGGGGGTAAGCGTGAGCATATTCGGGCCAGAGCCATAGAGAGAGAGAGTTGCGATAACTCCATAGACTCCAATGGAACGTTTTTTTTTACAGCAAGAGACTCTCAATAGTTCCCGGAAGTAGCAGCCGCGCCATAGATTTACAGCAGAACAGACCGTTTGTGATGCACTTTTAAAAGGTAAGACGTTTAATCAGTATAATTTTAAATTATCAGCACATCTTAATCATAATAACTTGTACTTTAAAGCCTGCTTGTGTAGATTATTCATCATTAAACTTTAAAAACAACATCGCTGTAACTACATACTCATGCTACATACACATGTTGATGTGTAATAAAATTATTGAAAATCAATGCATTTATTGACTATTAATTACCAAAAATCGCAGTTCTGTCACTGTGACTGAACAATTTGAATTGCCCGCCAAAGCACTTCCTGGAACTATTCGCGGTCTACATGAATCACGTGACTATCAAGCGTTTTGAACTTCCGTTGTCGCAACTCTCTCTCTCTATGGCTCTGATTCGGGCTAGCCAGCCTAGCCCCACAATAAACTGGATTACATTCGATTACTGCTGTTGTGTCTTTGTTTGCGCTGTGTACTCAACGCGCGTCACTGACGCTTTTATTTTATTTTAAAAATAATGCTATTATCAACACTTACTTTTAACTCGTTCATCTCGACAGCTGTAATGGTACTTTGCATGTGCTACACAGTTGGTAATAATGATGAAGACGGACTCGGTGTGACTGGGACTCGTGTTTATTCAGAACTCTCAGATACAAACACAATAAACTCACAGCGCTGACTGACAGCGCTCTCATAACTCAGTAGGTACTATAAATAACTTTGTTAGCGATCGCTGAGCTCCGTCTCTGGTACGTTAGTGATGTCCGGTTCGCGAACGATCTTTCTTTTGAACCTGTTCTTTTTAGTAAACCGAATCAGTTCACCAAATCGGACTGAATCGTTCTAAACGGTTCGCGTCTCCAGTCAGCGCTGATCCTTAATTTACTAAAGTTACTAACTTTCTGACATGAGTGACAGTCCCTCCGACTAGAAATAGACTAATAACCTGAAGTATATGCTGTAACTACAACAGTTCAGACATGCTGAGAACTGATGTGAAGTGAACTCAGGTCCATCCGTCTCTGGCAGCAGCTCGTGCCTGCTCGTGCCTCATAGACCAAGTTAAACCACCCCCTCCGCTCATTTAAAATACAAAGATGTCAGCCAATCACAACAGTGGGCGTTTTTACTGAAGTCTCACAGCAGACACGCCTCTTGAAGCAGGGCATTCAGCCACAGGGCAAACAGCAGTATTGAAAAAATGCCTTTTATTTCTAAATTATGACATTTTATGATGTAAAAGTCATACTAACAATATAAGTACACCTCAGGAAACATTATAAAATAATAGAAAAATGCCATGCCATGGGACCTTTAAACACAACACACATGACTGATTCTTGTACATTGTGAGTATACGCTATTGGTGGTGCCACAACATACAGCGACATGCTCCGCAACAATGTCAGAGGCTCATGACGCAATCCATCAGCACATGCCAATGACAACCGGATGTGCCAATAAGCACAGATGCAATGGCTTCTGTGCGTAAGATGCCATGACACTTAATATACCGCCTCTCCATAATATTAGCTGATTTCTGCACAAATACGAATAAATGACTCACACAGATGTTCTTTGTAACGAACGAAATCTAATGTTAATACTAAATAATAACATAAAAACCTTAAATTTAAATGATTAACCAATTAAATTCATCCACTATTTCGATTTCAAAAAGATTTTCAGTCATGTGCATGTGTCCAATATAAGACACTTGAATGAGTCACGTGTTTTTGTCAGTGAAAGCACTGGATTTAAAATACAAAGTACAGGCAATAAAATGTCAAATAATGTCAAATAAATAAATAAATATATATTTAATCCTACCTGAAAGGAATCGCTAATTTCTGCATCAAGTCCTTCAAGATCATCCACGGCGGACTGAGTCTTTTTCAGAGTCAGGTCAGCAGTCAGTGTGCCCTCATTATAAGATCGGATGAACTTGAAGTCACTAGTGCGCGAGCCCGTGGTCAGGTATGCGTCATAATTGTAAGTGCTGCGGAGAGTTCCCGCGCCCTCCACCTCTGCGTAATTTGGAGGGAGATACGCGCTGGGAATGGCTACAGCTCCATCAAACAACAGTCTGGGCTTTCTCCTGCGACAAAACCTCACGGCCAGGATGATGATGATGAAGGTCAGGAAGAAAGTGGAAACGGACACCAGCGCGATGATCAAATAAAACGTCAGTTTGGAGCTGCTCTCGTCATGAGACATGTCTTTCAGTTCTGGAACTTCAGCCAAGTTATCTGATATGAGCAAATACAACGCGCACGTGGCCGAGAGAGAGGGCTGTCCGTTATCTCTCACGGACACAATAAGGTTCTGTTTCATGCTGTCAGATTCAGAAATGTCCCGCTGCGTCCTGATCTCCCCGCTGTGGACACCGATAGTGAAAAGTCCCGGATCAGTCGCTTTAATAATGTGATACGAGAGCCACGCGTTCTGTCCAGAATCCGCGTCCACGGCGATCACCTTGGAGACCAGGGAGCCCGCCTGCGCAGCTTTGGGGACCATCTCGGTCATGAAGGAGTTTCCTTCCGGAGAGGGGTATAATATCTGAGGGGAGTTGTCATTCTCATCCGATATGAAGACACTCACGGTCACGTTACTGCTCAGAGGAGGAGAGCCGTTGTCTCTGGCTAACACGAGCACTTTGAAACTTTTCATCTGTTCGTAATCAAACGATCTCACGGCATGAATGACCCCGGTGTCTCCGTTAATGGATAAAAAGGAGGACACCGGTGCGCCATTGACATCAGAGGACAACAGAGAATAAACTACAGTGCCATTCTGTCTCCAGTCCGGGTCTGTAGCTGATACTGAACAAATAGAGGAGCCCGGTTTGTTATTTTCTTGCACATGAGCTCTGTAATTCTGCTCCTCAAATACAGGTGGATTATCATTCACGTCAGCGACAGTCAAGTGAATATTCTTAGTGGAAGATAAAGGCGGAGAGCCCTCATCAGTAGCAGTGATTGTAATATTATAATCAGAGAGCAGCTCGCGGTCTAATTCACCTGTGGTCACCAGAGAATAGTAATTCTTGATCGAAGGTACGAGTTTAAATGGGACGTTCTGCTGAATGGAGCAGCGCACCTGTCCGTTATTCTCAGAGTCTCTGTCCTGCACATTAATGATGCCAACCTCTGTACCGGGTAACGCATTCTCAGGAACGGGACTATTAAGAGAATTTAGTACAATTACAGGAGAGTTATCATTGACATCAATAACATCTATTATTACTGTACAATGACTGGCTAACCCTTGACCATCCTTAGCTTGAATGGGCAGTTCAATTGAACTCTCCTTCTCATAATCAATGACTCCTGTTAGTTTAATCTCTCCAGAAAATGAATCTAGAAAAAATATTTCAAGAAGGCGTTCGGATAAATGACCAAATTCATACGTCACTTCTCCATTTTGTCCCTCGTCAGCATCAGTAGCGCTCACTGTCACCACTACAGTATCTACAGGAGAATTTTCAGGCAGACTGACTTTATAGACGGCCTGACTAAAGACTGGAGCATTATCATTAGCATCCAGCACAGTGACGTGTATGGCTACAGTACCTGATCTCGGTGGAGTCCCGCCGTCTACCGCAGTGAGAATTAAAGTCACCTCTTTCTGCTGCTCGCGATCCAACTCTTTATTAAGAACTAGCTCGCCATTTTTTCTTCCATTTGCACGCGTTAGGACACTAAGAAGAAAGTGTTCATTGTGCTGTAACACATAATTCTGCACTGAATTCATACCAATATCCGCATCATGGGCCTCATCTAATAAATAACGAGATCCTTTGACCGCTGATTCCCGTATTTCGAATTTTATTACACTTTGCTTGAACTGTGGCGAATTATCATTTATGTCCTCGATATTGAGAACGAAGCGATGCAGCTCTAACGGATTTTCCAGCACGAGCTCCAGTTTAATAACGCATGAAGCTTTCTTCTCGCAAATCTCCTCTCTGTCGATCCTCTCCGCTACGGTCAGTTCTCCAGTGTTCAGATTAATATCACAGTATCGTTTTCTGTTACCTTCAGTATCAATGCGAGCCTTACGAGATGACAGTCTGTTCACATCGAGCGCGAGATCCTTTGCTATATTTCCAATCACAGATCCGCGTTTCATCTCCTCCGGGAAAGAATAGCTCACGTCTCCATAAGCGGTGCGCGCCATCAGCACGAAGAACAAAAGGACAAACATCTCGGCAGCAACGCAAAACCATTCAAAATGCTTTTTTTTTTTAATGAACAAAAATGATATACAGATCAACAACAAATATGTAAGAATAAAACACAAAATTAAGATTTGTTAAATAGACTGCCTTGATATGGTCCTTCTGTGACTGTAGACGATTCTGTATAACGAGATGAGCTTGAACCCCTATGTATGACATCAGAATCAGGGTGGAGAGATGTGTACTGAACACACACATGGATTTGCTAGTGAACAGCGACACTGTGAGTTAAAAGATGAAACTGCACGACATTCATCTCTGACAGAAGTGGTATAAAATAATATAACGGGCGTCGCATACTTATTTAACATCTATACGTGTTGTATTATTATGTAATTGTTTAGCAAATCAAAAACAAACTGCAACATTTTCTGAAGTGGGAGATATAAACAATCACAGTATGTATTTTATAAAAAAAAAACGTTATACAAAAAAGTCATGGAGGGATAGAGAGCTACAAATATGTAAGAACAAAATATCCAAACATTAAGAGTAAATCCCAGTGCAGCACCATGGACAGCAACAGGGAAAACCTGCCCTACGCTATTTCCAATCAGAATAAAATTACATTTAAAACACTTCCCTCAACAGAATATTTCTGACACTTGGCCAGTTGCATAATCAAATCACTGAGATTGCTTCAGAAATTAGTGAGGGTGCTCTAGTAAAATGCTGGTGTAAGCAATGGCTCCTAAGCACCACCATAACAAAGATAGCAATGGTCAGTTAGAGATTTACAAGTCAATATTTTTTATAAATAATTTCAACAGCTTTTATATTTGGACAGAAGAAAATCTAATATTGTTTCTATGAATCTGTTATCTGCATTTAAATTGCTTTTTCACATCTATTTTGACATGTATAGTTTGTCTTGCCAATGTTTTGGCTCATCAGTGAATATGGCTATCACTTCTAAAACACTGCAGCACGAATGTGGCAGTTAGTCTTCTTAGCAGCATTAAAAACAAGACATTTATTCAAATTCTGAACGTGCATTCGGGAGAAAAACAGATACTTCTGCTATTGGCTACAATGCTCAACACAGTAAAAACACATTGTAAATAAAAAATGACGCTCTTCAGAGCACAAACACAAATACGCACTAAAGCTTTTGCCAGATCTGTTTCTCCAATGCGCTATTACAGATAGCCAAGGGTGCTGTTGCCATTTAATTTTGAGGGAACTTAGTACCCTCTAGCACCAGGCTTGACTGACATCGAAATTAATTCCCTGTATAACTGCATGATCAAGACTTGAAAGAAACGGGTTGTGCAAAAAAATGACAAAATTAAATAAATAAATCCAAAGAAGAAACACGTCGATTTGTGAATCGTGCCACATGACTTACAATTGTTCATACTAGACCAGAAAGAGGTGTAAAAAATAACTTAATGGAGTTACTTTAACTAACCCTGAAAGTTTTTGATGTGCCTAAGCGTTTGAAAAAGTCACGTGATATATCAAGGAGAAAAAAAGCAGTCAAGTGTAAATGAAAATACAAATAACACACACACACATTTAAACAATTTAAATACACCAGATTAGTTTAAAGAATAACTTAGTCCTACCTGAAAGGAATCGTCCATTTCTGCATCGAGTCCTTCAAGATCATCCACAGCGGACTGAGTCTTTTTCAGAGTCAGGTCAGCAGTCAGTGTGCCCTCATTATAAGATCTGATGAACTTGAAGTCACTAGTGCGCGAGCCCGTGGTCAGGTATGCGTCATAATTGTAAGTGCTGCGGAGAGTTCCCGCGCCCTCCACCTCTGCGTAATTTGGAGGGAGATACGCGCTGGGAATGGCTACAGCTCCATCAAACAACAGTCTGGGCTTTCTCCTGCGACAAAACCTCACGGCCAGGGTGA
Source organism: Romanogobio albipinnatus (assembly GCA_023566225.1). Lineage (NCBI taxonomy): Eukaryota > Metazoa > Chordata > Actinopteri > Cypriniformes > Gobionidae > Romanogobio > Romanogobio albipinnatus. The sequence goes on along the minus strand of CM042246.1, from coordinate 46,899,390 downwards.
TGATGATGAAGGTCAGGAAGAAAGTGGAAACGGACACCAGCGCGATGATCAAATAAAACGTCAGTTTGGAGCTGCTCTCGTCATGAGACATGTCTTTCAGTTCTGGAACTTCAGCCAAGTTATCTGATATGAGTAAATACAACGCGCACGTGGCCGAGAGAGAGGGCTGTCCGTTATCTCTCACGGACACAATAAGGTTCTGTTTCATGCTGTCAGATTCAGAAATGTCCCGCTGCGTCCTGATCTCCCCGCTGTGGACACCGATAGTGAAAAGTCCCGGATCAGTCGCTTTAATAATGTGATACGAGAGCCACGCGTTCTGTCCAGAATCCGCGTCCACGGCGATCACCTTGGAGACCAGGGAGCCCGCCTGCGCAGCTTTGGGGACCATCTCGGTCATGAAGGAGTTTCCTTCCGGAGAGGGGTATAATATCTGAGGGGAGTTGTCATTCTCATCCGATATGAAGACACTCACGGTCACGTTACTGCTCAGAGGAGGAGAGCCGTTGTCTCTGGCTAACACGAGCACTTTGAAACTTTTCATCTGTTCGTAATCAAACGATCTCACGGCATGAATGACCCCGGTGTCTCCGTTAATGGATAACAAGGAGGACACCGGTGCGCCATTGACATCAGAGGACAACAGAGAATAAACTACAGTGCCATTCTGTCTCCAGTCCGGGTCTGTAGCTGATACTGAACAAATAGAGGAGCCCGGTTTGTTATTTTCTTGCACATGAGCTCTGTAATTCTGCTCCTCAAATACAGGTGGATTATCATTCACGTCAGCGACAGTCAAGTGAATATTCTTAGTGGAAGATAAAGGCGGAGAGCCCTCATCAGTAGCAGTGATTGTAATATTATAATCAGAGAGCAGCTCGCGGTCTAATTCACCTGTGGTCACCAGAGAATAGTAATTCTTGATCGAAGGTACGAGTTTAAATGGGACGTTCTGCTGAATGGAGCAGCGCACCTGTCCGTTATTCTCAGAGTCTCTGTCCTGCACATTAATGATGCCAACCTCTGTACCGGGTAACGCGTTCTCAGGAATCAATATTTTAACAGATTTAGTCATTATTTTAGGTGCGTTATCATTGATATCAGTAACATATATTAATACAGTGGATCGACCTGCTAACCCTTGGCCATCTTTAGCTTGAATCGGTAGCTCAATTGAAATATCCTCCTCATAATCTACGATACTTGTTAGTTTAATTTCACCAGACACTGCATCGAGAGAAAATATTTCCAAAAGACTTTCTGATAAATGACCAAATTCATATGTCACTTCTCCATTTTGTCCCTCGTCAGCATCAGTAGCGCTCACTGTCACCACTACAGTATCTACAGGAGAATTTTCAGGCAGACTGACTTTATAGACGGCCTGACTAAAGACTGGAGCATTATCATTAGCATCCAGCACAGTGACGTGTATGGCTACAGTACCTGATCTCGGTGGAGTCCCGCCGTCTACCGCAGTGAGAATTAAAGTCACCTCTTTCTGCTGCTCGCGATCCAACTCTTTATTAAGAACTAGCTCGCCATATTTTCCTCCATTAAGAAGAAAATAATCATTGCTTTCCAATATATTTGACTGCACTGAATTCATACCAATATCCGCATCATGGGCCTCATCTAATAAATAACGAGATCCTTTGACCGCTGATTCCCGTATTTCGAATTTTATTACACTTTGCTTGAACTGTGGCGAATTATCATTGATGTCCTGAATATTAAGAATAAATCGATAAAGCTCTAAAGGATTTTCCAGCACGAGCTCCAGTTTAATAACGCATGAAGCTTTCCTTCCACAAATCTCCTCTCTGTCGATCCTCTCCGCTACGGTCAGTTCTCCAGTATTCAGATTAATATCACAGTACCGTTTTCTGTTACCTTCAGTATCAATTCGTGCATCGCGACTTGGCAGACTCTTCACATCGAGCCCGAGATCCTTTGCTATATTTCCAATCACAGATCCGCGTTTCATCTCCTCCGGGAAAGAATAGCTCACGTCTCCATAAGCGGTGCGCGCCATCAGCACGAAGAACAAAAGGCCAAACATCTCGACAGCAACGTAAAACCTTTCAAAATGCGAATAAAAAACTGAACAAAAATGATAAACAGATAAACAACAAATACTTAAGAATAAAACACAAAAGTAAGATTTTTTAAATAGGCTGTCTTATACAGTCCTTCTGTCACTGTAGACGATTTTGTTTAACGAGACGAGCTTGAAGCCCAGCGTATGACATCAGAATCAGGGTGGAGAGATGTGTACTGAACACACACATGGTTTTGCAGGTGAACAGCGACACTATGAGGTAAAATATGAAACTGCACATTCATCTCTGACAGAAGTGGTATAAAATTAATTGAATGGGCGTCGCATACTAATTTAACATATACACGTATTGTAATGTTATGTAATTGTTTAGCAAAGAAAAAACAAATTGCAACATTTTCTGAAGTGGGAAAGATAAACAATCACATTATGTATTTTATTTAAAATATATATATATATTATCAAAAAAGCCATGAGGGATAGAGAGCTACAAATATGTAAGAGCAAAATATCCAAACATTAAGAGTAATTGCCAGTGCAGCACCATGGACAGCAACAGGGAAAACCTGCCCTATGCTATTTCCAATGAGACTAAAATTACATTTACAATTACAAAAGAACTGGCCTTGAAATACACACACAGATGTATTCTGAGCATTTGGTTTCATATAAGGCCGACCTGAAAAGAGCTAAATCATCTTTTTATGCAAATATTATTGCCAATGGACAAAGGAACACAAGGACTTAATTCAGCACTGTTGACAAACTGTTGAAACCTTACGATACTGCTTCTCTCTCTCCTCTTCATTGTGTATCTTTTCTTAAATCTAAGATTGACGGTATACATCAAGGATTACTCAGATCAGACTTAATGTCAAGCGATTATCAAACTAAATATAATCATATCTGCTGGTCTACAAGCATTTTCTCTAACTATGAGTTGCCTTCAGTTGACTCTATTACCGCACTGATCATAAAGTCTAAGTCTTCTACTTGTTCACTGGACCCTTTACCTACTGTTTTAGTTAAGTCTTGTGTCCAGTCAATCTCTCCTATTATTACAGCAATAGTATGTTTTTCATTAACTACTGCTACTGTTCCTTCATCATTAAAAAAGGCCTCAATCACTCCAATTCTCAAAACATCTGGTGCTGATCCTAATGATTTAAATAATTATAGGCCCATGTCTAATCTTCCATTTATTTCTAAAATAATGGAAAGAATAGTAGCAACACAACTTGAATCACATCTTCAAAGTAATGACCTTTATGGGCACTTTCAGTCTGGCTTTAGATCCAAACACAGCAGAGAAACAGCTCTTGTTAAGGTGACAAATGATCTTCTCTTGGCTGCTGATTCTGGTTTTCTGTCTATTCTTATTCTTTTAGATATTAGTGCTGCCTTTGATACCATTAATAATTCAGTATTACTGGAACGATTGGCTAGCATTGGAGTAGCTGATAATGTGCTACTTTGGTTTACATCTTATTTAAATGACAGGAAACAGTTTGTAAAGATTAAGAATGCTCATTCAGAGCATGGCTCAGTCACTCATGGTGTTCCGCAGGGCTCAGTGTTGGGTAAACTTTTATTTATTATTTATATTCTACCTCTTGGTCACATTTTTCGCTCCTTTGGTATTAATTTCCATTTTTATGCTGATGACACACAAGTCTATGTTTCTACGAGACCAAACGATTTGCATCCTCCCTCTAATCTTTCTAAACGCTTGCAGGATGTGAACATCTGGATGGCTAATAATTTTCTAAAGTTAAATTCCAATAAAACTAAAGCCCTTCTTGTTGGTGCTAGGAATGCTTTATCCAAAGCTCAATCCTTCAGTCTGTCCATTGATAACTGTCCAGTTAACTTTTCCACCCAAGTCAAAAGCCTTGGGGTTATACTTGATAGTTTGCTTTCTTTTGGTTCACATATTAATAACATTTCACGTACTGCATTCTTTCATATACGTAATATTGCTAGACTCCATCCTTCACTTTCTCAACACAACACAAAAGTACTTATTCACGCCTTGGTTACATCCCGGATCGATTATTGTAATTCCCTCTTATTTGGTATTCCTAAAAAACAACTTCACAGATTGCAGTTAATTCAGAATTCAGCAGCTAGGATTGTTACCCACTCACGTATCTTGGATCATATTACTCCTATTCTTTTCCAACTGCACTGGCTTCCTGTCCATTACCGTGTACATTACAAAATTCTACTCCTTACTTACAAAGCTCTACATAATTTGGCACCTTATTACCTTTCGGACCTTCTTCATCTGTATACTCCTGTTCGCTCTCTGAGATCATCTGAGGCAGAACTATTGTCTGTTCCAAATTTAAAGATGACTTCCTTTGGTGGTAGGGCTTTTAGTTGCGCAGCTCATAAGTTATGGAATTCGTTACCCCTACAAATTCGACAGCTGGATTCTATTTCCCAATTCAAAGCTCAGATAAAAACATTTTTGTTTTGAATGGCTTTTAATGATATGATTGATTGATTGATGTGTGAGTTGTCTTGTTTGCTTCTTATTTTTTTATATCCTGTTTGTACGGTGTCATTTAGTGCCTTGAAAGGCGCCTTTTAAATAAAAGGTATTATTATTTAAAACACTTACCTCAACGGAATATTTCTGACATTTGGCCCGGTTGCAGAATCAAATCACTGAAGTTGCTTCAGAAATTAGTGAGCGTGCTCTAGTAAAATTTACAAAGAGATTTACAAAATTTACTTTAACAAATAATTTCAACAGCATTTATATTTGGATAGGAAAAAAATCTAATATTTTTCTATGAATCTGTTGTCTGCATTTAAATTGCTAATTGCACAATTATTTTGACATGTATATTTTTGTCTAGTCCATTTATCTCATTATTAGGAGATGATCAACATTATTTGCTTCACCTGTGTCTTGTCATAATGTTTTGGCTCAACAGTGTATGTGGCTGTCACTTCTAAAACTTAGCAGCATGAATGTGGCAGTTGGTCTTTTTAGCAGCATTAAAAACATTAAACCTTTTTTCTGAATGTGCATTCAGGAGATCAACAGATACTTCTGCTATTGGCTACATTGCTCAACACAGTAAAAACACGTCGTGAATAAGCTCTCCATAGCACAAACACGCACTCGAGCGTTTGCCAGATCTGTAATAACAGATCTGGCAAACCGTTATAACTGCGTAAAACAATACTTAAAAGAAACAAAAAACTGCATACCATATCACAATTGTATCAAAACTCAAGTCCTTGCAACATTTTAAAAGATTACTAACAAACAAATGCTACTGCTTTTAACCAAAAATAGCAGCTTGTGCAAAGAATGACAACCCAATATACCGGTAATAATAAAACAACAAATCAGTAAGACAAGAAACACGCCAAATGACTTACAATTTCTCATACTAGACCAGAAATGTAATTAATAAAAATGCACTTAATGCCGCTACTTTAACTGACCCTGGAAGATTTTGATGTGCCTACAAAAAAGCATTTGAAAAAGTCACGTGATCTGCCAAGAACCAAAAAAAAAGCAGTCAAGTGTAAATAAAAATGGAAACACACACACACACACACACACACACACACACACACACACACACACACACACACACACACACACTTTTTACACTACTACCACACTATTTAAACTATTTAAATACAATAAGATATTTTTAAAGAATAACTTGGTCCTACCTGAAAGGAATCGCTCATTTCTGCATCAAGTCCTTCAAGATCATCCACGGCGGACTGAGTCTTTTTCAGAGTCAGGTCAGCAGTCAGTGTGCCCTCATTATAAGATCGGATGAACTTGAAGTCACTAGTGCGCGAGCCCGTGGTCAGGTATGCGTCATAATTGTAAGTGCTGCGGAGAGTTCCCGCGCCCTCCACCTCTGCGTAATTTGGAGGGAGATACGTGCTGGGAATGGCTACAGCTCCATCAAACAACAGTCTGGGCTTTCTCCTGCGACAAAACCTCACGGCCAGGATGATGATGATGAAGGTCAGGAAGAAAGTGGAAACGGACACCAGCGCGATGATCAAATAAAACGTCAGTTTGGAGCTGCTCTCGTCACGAGACATGTCTTTCAGTTCTGGAACTTCAGCCAAGTTATCTGATATGAGCAAATACAACGCGCACGTGGCCGAGAGAGAGGGATGTCCGTTATCTCTCACGGACACAATAAGGTTCTGTTTCATGCTGTCAGATTCAGAAATGTCCCGCTGCGTCCTGATCTCCCCGCTGTGGACACCGATAGTGAAAAGTCCCGGATCAGTCGCTTTAATAATGTGATACGAGAGCCACGCGTTCTGTCCAGAATCCGCGTCCACGGCGATCACCTTGGAGACCAGGGAGCCCGCCTGCGCAGCTTTGGGGACCATCTCGGTCATGAAGGAGTTTCCTTCCGGAGAGGGGTATAATATCTGAGGGGAGTTGTCATTCTCATCCGATATGAAGACACTCACGGTCACGTTACTGCTCAGAGGAGGAGAGCCGTTGTCTCTGGCTAACACGAGCACTTTGAAACTTTTCATCTGTTCGTAATCAAACGATCTCACGGCATGAATGACCCCGGTGTCTCCGTTAATGGATAAAAAGGAGGACACCGGTGCGCCATTGACATCAGAGGACAACAGAGAATAAACTACAGTGCCATTCTGTCTCCAGTCCGGGTCTGTAGCTGATACTGAACAAATAGAGGAGCCCGGTTTGTTATTTTCTTGCACATGAGCTCTGTAATTCTGCTCCTCAAATACAGGTGGATTATCATTCACGTCAGCGACAGTCAAGTGAATATTCTTAGTGGAAGATAAAGGCGGAGAGCCCTCATCAGTAGCAGTGATTGTAATATTATAATCAGAGAGCAGCTCGCGGTCTAATTCACCTGTGGTCACCAGAGAATAGTAATTTTTGATCGAAGGAACGAGTTTAAATGGGACGTTCTGCTGAATGGAGCAGCGCACCTGTCCGTTATTCTCAGAGTCTCTGTCCTGCACATTAATGATGCCAACCTCTGTACCGGGTAACGCGTTCTCGGGAACGGGACTATTCAAAGACTTGGTGACTATAATGGGGGCATTGTCATTAACATCTGTAATTTCTATAATTACTTTAGTGTCCGACGAAAGACCAGACCCATCCTTTCCCTCAATGAGCATTTCATACTTTACTTCCTCTTCAAAATCAATTGGGCCTTTAACTTTAATCTCTCCACTATTTTCATTAAGATCAAACAATTCTTTCGCAGTGCCCGAAATTCGGCTGAACTCATATGTCACTTCTCCATTTTGTCCCTCGTCAGCATCTGTAGCGCTCACTGTCACCACTACAGTATCTACAGGAGAATTTTCAGGCAGACTGACTTTATAGACGGCCTGACTAAAGACTGGAGCATTATCATTAGCATCCAGCACAGTGACGTGTATGGCTACAGTACCTGATCTCGGTGGAGTCCCGCCGTCTACCGCAGTGAGAATTAAAGTCACCTCTTTCTGCTGCTCGCGATCCAACTCTTTGTCTAACACTAACTCAGTATTTCTGCCACCATCCGCCTTTGTACTTACAGATAAAAGAAAATTGTTATTTTTTTCAATCGAATAGCTTTGTACTCCGTTCTTTCCTATGTCCCCATCATGAGCCTCATTCACGCGAAACCGAGCGCCTTTCACAGCATTCTCACTTATCTCAAGCTTAATTGTGTCTTTAGGAAATATTGGCGTGTTATCGTTAATATCTTGTATTTGTATTGTGACACGGTGGATCTCTAATGGGTGTTCTAGAACTAATTCAAAATCAAGAGCACAGGAAATTCTTTCATTACACAGTCCTTCTCTGTCGATCCTCTCCGCTACGGTCAGTTCTCCAGTGTTCAGATTAATATCACAGTATCGTTTTCTGTTACCTTCAGTATCAATGCGAGCCTTACGAGATGACAGTCTGTTCACATCGAGCCCGAGATCCTTTGCTATATTTCCAATCACAGATCCGCGTTTCATCTCCTCCGGGAAAGAATAGCTCACGTCTCCATAAGCGGTGCGCGCCATCAGCACGAAGAACAAAAGGACAAACATCTCGAAACGATGAACCTTTGAAATGCTTACGAATTTAATGCCAGGAACACAACGATATATGTGCACAAAGAAAACAAAAATATAAACCTTAATGTAGAAATGTAGACAAAAGGACAATATATGAGGCAGTCTCCGTCGACGATTTTCGATAACGAGACGAGCTTGAAGCCCTGTGTATGACATCAGATTCAGGGTGGAGATATGTGTACTGAACACACACACATGGTTCTGCTAGTGAACAGCGACACTGTGAGTTATAATAAGAAACTGCATGACATTCTGACAGTATGAAGACCTGGTATACACCGAACAGGGTATATACTTACTGCAAAAACAAGAACAAGCAACAACATTCACTGAATAAATACGACCACAACATGTATGGCACTCAAATAGCTTTCTGTAAATGTCAGTGCAGCACCACGGACAGCAACAGAACGAAAAAACTGCTCTATGCCATTTCCAATCCGACTAAAACAGCTTTAAAAAGTGGTAACACTGGAATTGATTTGCCTTCATAAGCAAACTCACATCAATGAGAGAAAAACAAAACTACTTAAAATAGAAACAATTTACCCACAAGACGCAAACCAATGTCAGATAAAATATTCAAATGAGCTTGACAGAACTCTAAGTCAACGAGACTTACTTCTATCCCTAAAAGATTGTCAGCTAATAAATTTAAGCTCTTTGAATTTAAAATATATTGACTAAAATAATTAATAACTCTTTTAAAAATCACAGCGATTCATGAAACCTACAATTCATCAAACATCAACAGAAAAGCATAATATTTCAATGTATCTTTTCGCATTAAAAACTGCATCTCAAAACTGTTCATGGGTGTAAAATAAAGCACTTGAATGAGCCACATGATCTTTCAAAATGCAAATACACATTTATCATAACAATACAGGCGATATTTTAAAATACGTTTATATAAGATTGTCATTACTTAGACACTTCGCATCAAATCCTTCCCAATCACGATAACATGATTTTTTTTGTAACATGGTTCATATTTTGTTAAACACAACACAAATGACTTCTTGTTCATTGTGAGTATACGCTATTGGTGGTGCCACAACATACAGCGACATGCTCCGCAACAATGTCAGAGGCTCATGACGCAATCCATCGGCACATGCCAATGACAACCGGATGTGCCAATAAGCACAGATGCAATGGCTTATGTGCGTAAGATGCCATGACACTTAATGTTAATATACCGCCTCTCCATAATATTAGCTGATTTCTGCACGAATACGAATAAATGACTCAATAAATAAATGACACAAAAACCCAAAATAAAAATGATAAACCAATTAAATTCCTCCACTTTTTCGATTTCAAATAGATTTTCAGTCATGTTCATGTGTCTAATATAAGACACTTGAATGAGTCACGTGTTCTTGTCAGTGAAAGCGCTGCATTTTAAATACAAAGTACAGGCAATAAAATGTCAAATAAATAAATAAATATATACTTAGTCCTACCTGAAAGGAATCGTTCATTTCCGCATCAAGTCCTTCAAGATCATCCACAGCGGACTGAGTCTTTTTCAGAGTCAGGTCAGCAGTCAGTGTGCCCTCATTATAAGATCTGATGAACTTGAAGTCACTAGTGCGCGAGCCCGTGGTCAGGTATGCGTCATAATTGTAAGTGCTGCGGAGAGTTCCCGCGCCCTCCACCTCTGCGTAATTTGGAGGGAGATACGCGCTGGGAATGGCTACAGCTCCATCAAACAACAGTCTGGGCTTTCTCCTGCGACAAAACCTCACGGCCAGGATGATGATGATGAAGGTCAGGAAGAAAGTGGAAACGGACACCAGCGCGATGATCAAATAAAACGTCAGTTTGGAGCTGCTCTCGTCATGAGACATGTCTTTCAGTTCTGGAACTTCAGCCAAGTTATCTGATATGAGTAAATACAACGCGCACGTGGCCGAGAGAGAGGGCTGTCCGTTATCTGTCACGGACACAATAAGGTTCTGTTTCATGCTGTCAGATTCAGAAATGTCCCGCTGCGTCCTGATCTCCCCGCTGTGGACACCGATAGTGAAAAGTCCCGGATCAGTGGCTTTAATAATGTGATACGAGAGCCACGCGTTCTGTCCAGAATCCGCGTCCACGGCGATCACCTTGGAGACCAGGGAGCCCGCCTGCGCAGCTTTGGGGACCATCTCGGTCATGAAGGAGTTTCCTTCCGGAGAGGGGTATAATATCTGAGGGGAGTTGTCATTCTCATCCGATATGAAGACACTCACGGTCACGTTACTGCTCAGAGGAGGAGAGCCGTTGTCTCTGGCTAACACGAGCACTTTGAAACTTTTCATCTGTTCGTAATCAAACGATCTCACGGCATGAATGACCCCGGTGTCTCCGTTAATGGATAAAAAGGAGGACACCGGTGCGCCATTGACATCAGAGGACAACAGAGAATAAACTACAGTGCCATTCTGTCTCCAGTCCGGGTCTGTAGCTGATACTGAACAAATAGAGGAGCCCGGTTTGTTATTTTCTTGCACATGAGCTCTGTAATTCTGCTCCTCAAATACAGGTGGATTATCATTCACGTCAGCGACAGTCAAGTGAATATTCTTAGTGGAAGATAAAGGCGGAGAGCCCTCATCAGTAGCAGTGATTGTAATATTATAATCAGAGAGCAGCTCGCGGTCTAATTCACCTGTGGTCACCAGAGAATAGTAATTCTTGATCGAAGGTACGAGTTTAAATGGGACGTTCTGCTGAATGGAGCAGCGCACCTGTCCGTTATTCTCAGAGTCTCTGTCCTGCACATTAATGATGCCAACCTCTGTACCGGGTAACGCGTTCTCAGGAATCAATATTTTCACAGATTTAGTCATTATTTTAGGTGTGTTATCATTGATATCAGTAACATATATTAATACAGTGGATCGACCTGCTAACCCTTGGCCATCTTTAGCTTGAATCGGTAGCTCAATTGAAATCTCCTCCTCGTAATCTACGATACCTGTTAGTTTAATTTCACCAGACACTGCATCGAGAGAAAATATTTCCAAAAGACTTTCTGATAAATGACCAAATTCATATGTCACTTCTCCATTTTGTCCCTCGTCAGCATCAGTAGCGCTCACTGTCACCACTACAGTATCTACAGGAGAATTTTCAGGCAGACTGACTTTATAGACGGCCTGACTAAAGACTGGAGCATTATCATTAGCATCCAGCACAGTGACGTGTATGGCTACAGTACCTGATCTCGGTGGAGTCCCGCCGTCTACCGCAGTGAGAATTAAAGTCACCTCTTTCTGCTGCTCGCGATCCAACTCTTTATTAAGAACTAGCTCGCCATATTTTCCTCCATTAAGGCGAAAATAATCATTGCTTTCCAATATATATGACTGCACTGAATTCATACCAATATCCGCATCATGGGCCTCATCTAATAAATAACGAGATCCTTTGACCGCTGATTCCTGTATTTCGAATTTTATTACACTTTGCTTGAACTGTGGCGAATTATCATTGATGTCCTGAATATTAAGAATAAATCGATAAAGCTCTAAAGGATTTTCCAGCACGAGCTCCAGTTTAATAACGCATGAAGCTTTCCTTCCACAAAGCCCTTCTCTGTCGATCCTCTCCGCTACGGTCAGTTCTCCAGTGTTCAGATTAATATCACAGTATCGTTTTCTGTTTCCTTCAGTATCAATTCGCGCATCGCGACTTGGCAGACTCTTCACATCGAGCCCGAGATCCTTTGCTATATTTCCAATCACAGATCCGCGTTTCATCTCCTCCGGGAAAGAATAGCTCACGTCTCCATAAGCGGTGCGCGCCATCAGCACGAAGAACAAAAGGCCAAACATCTCGACAGCAACGCTGAAGCCTCTGAAATCCATATCGGGGGAAAGGGTGAAAATAAAAATAAAAGTTTAGAACATGAGATTAGATTGGACAGACAGTCAATGCCAACGATTTTTGTTGTAGATGCGAGCTGTAAACCCTGAACAATGACATCAGGAACAGGGTGGAGTAAAGTACAATATGGCACACAGTAGTTTTACTGGTGAACAGCGACACTGTGAGTTAAACTGAGAAACTGCATAACATTCGAACCTTGGCTGAAATTGGCTTCATTAAATGACTTAATATCAAGAGCCCTCCGCAAATCGCAATTTTTTATTGTGCAGCAGAATATTGTTTTTATAATGTAGACTTAAAAAATCAGTGGGGTATACAGAGCCCATTCTAGGCACGTGGGGCTACCTGGAGTGATACTTGGGGTATATGAGGGCCGTGGGGTATACTGTAGTCTAAAGCTGCAGAATTATAAAAACAAGCAAAAACTTTAAACACACAGAGAGAGGCGTATATCTTGTAGTTAAGTGAAAGCTGCCAACGTGGAAATTTAAAATATTTAACTTATATATAACAACATCATCGAGGAGAGGAATACTGTACAAATCTGTTCCACCTGGTATCACAAACAACTGTTACATTTGTATAAATTTCGATAAACTCAAGGTGAGAAGAGACATTCCCTCAAACTATTAGAGAATGAGTAACTGTTCGACGTTTTTCTATAACAAGGCAAGCTAGAAACTCTGATATTGAATATGGTGGAGGAATTTCTTTTATTTTCTTTTTTAGGTTTTACTACTGAACAGCAGCTCTGTATTGAAATGGGTAAAACATGACTTTCACTGACTTTACAACATAAACAACCTGCCTCAACGTGATATACTTTAGAAGAAAATGCTGAACTCAAATGCCTTTAATGCTAATTAAAAAAAGTCACGACTATATAGAGCTGGATTATATAATTAATAAATACATCAATGAGCCTGACTCCATGTGCAGCACCATGGACAGCGACATGCCCCATTCTGTCTCATAAAGGGAAATGCATTTGTAAGGGGAATTTACTGACTTGAGAATTAGCAACCCTTTAGAACAGAGTTCTTCAACCCTGCTCCTAGGAACCCACTGTCCTGCAAAGTTTATTTCCAACCTGCTTCAGCCCACCTGCCTGTGTATTTTCAACATGTGATCCTGAAGAGCTTGATTAGCTGTCTTTAATTAGGGTTAGAGCTAAACTCTGCAGGACTAGACTCCCTAGTTCAGTAGTCAGGGCACTGATCAGGGAATCAGTCAATGGCAGACTTTTTTTTTACAACGCTGTAAAAAACATACTAAAGCTTATTGCCACATATTTTATAATTGGCCAAAGACGAATGAATCGGTGATATGATCACATACAAGTATTTCAATATATTTTACATACAGTACATTAAAAGGCAATGACAGAATGAGACCATGGCTTTTACGCTAATAACAATGAGAGATAAATGTTTCTTTTAGGCAATCTTGTATGTCCGCAATGCTACATGTTAATGTGGTTTTGCAACTCCTTAAAAAGAAAACGAGCCAATTATTAATTATTAATTAGCCTACATCATTTTGAAAACAATGGGAAACGTACACTTAAAAAAAAAAAAAAGCCAATAGGCTATGAAACTATGTAACAATTAAACAAAACAAAAAAGATTTCCTAATTGAAACAAATAGTTCATTTCCGCATTAAGCACTTTAAGATCTGCAGATAACTATTTCAGAATCAGGTCGAGGGATGTCGTTCATGTTTTAACAAGGGCCGGCCATGTCACTGTATCTTACATTATTTTGTTAGAGTGCATAAGCTATGTTTCAACACTGGTCATGTATCTGCTGAAAAAAAGAGAGAAATAATGAAAGAAGGAAAGAAAGATGCGGGCTTCACCAACTGTAGTGTTACAGAAACATAACAAAAATGAAAGTGCATCTTTACAACTACTCTTCTATATCTGTACTGTTTTACAACGAATGTAGTATACAAACTGCCAAACATTTAAAGTCATGGACATTTAAATACTTTCAGAGGTGCTATATAGCACCTTAGTCAAAGAACCAGTGAAGAACCTCTGCAGAACCGCTGAAGAACCACTGAAGAACCAAAATTGGTGCTATATAGCACTAAAAAAGGTTCCCCTATGATTACGAGCCAAGAACCATTTTTGGTGCCATATAGAATATTTTTTTTAGAGTGTACTTGAAAAGACTTAATGATAGGCACTTTTCACATTTCCGTTTTTCACAAACATTAAATATTTGTTTTATGTCCCCATTTGCTCAAATAGCAAAAGAACAACTCCACAATAGTGTTTTAACAACCTTCGAAAAGAGGGGAAAAACAGAGAGAGAGAATGACCAATAACCACGAAAGAAGTGCATCGCGAACGTTCTGTAGTGTCGTCATTGGGTGATCACATGACGGCTTGATTGCATCCACCTGTGGAGGAGCACACAAAGAGATTTTAAAAAAGGGGCACAGTAGAGAGCGGGGGGTGTTTTCCAGAGGTGGTGACTTGTGGGGTACGCTTAACGGTCTCTCGGGGACAATAGGCTCTCCGGAGATGAAGGTAGCTAGTCAGGTAGTTGACTTTGTGTGAGAGAATGAAGTTAGAGGGGGAATTTACTTTAGTGTCAACAATTCCCTGGAACGCCGCTCTGTTGATGCCTATAAACTGCCCTGCTAGGGCACTGACCTGTTTGCCCTTGCCGGACTTTCGGAACGGGGATTTCGCGCTGAGAAAACGGACTGAAATGAACTGCTGATTCAAGCGCGCCCTCCTCATCGTGGACGTGCGCTCCCGTGCCAACTATACTGTTCGCTTTGTGACGCTCCTAACCATCTACGTATGGGTCTCCTTGTCCTTGGTAGAGGGAAGTGTTACTCACTCACTCACTCACTCACTCACTCACTCACTCACTCACTGTTGATTGTATGAAGGCAGCAGGTGTGGGAGGGATGTCGGGGAATAGTTAACGGAGGAACCCGCTTGAATTATTCACTGTGTGTTGTGTACCTGTAGGCGGACGTGCTGTTTTTGAGTAAACACTTTTTGATGCATGGAGCATGCAACTCCCTTTGTGCAGATGCATTGATGTTGTGTATTGCGGGGTGTCTGCATTTTTTCCCCGCCTCTGTATCGAACGTTACACCTGTGCCTGCGTTATTAATTTGATTGTTCTTCTGGAAATAAAAGATATTCCCTTTGAGTAAGACAACTGGCTGCTGTTGTGACTGACGTGCTTGGGTTTGTACGAGGTTACAGTTCTCTCTTTACGCACGCGTGGCGTAAATACGTATGTGTGACTAATAATCAAACACACATACAATTATTACTTAAACTCAAACATCTGATTAATGATAATGTCATGCAATAACAGAACATGAACGACGAACCATTTTTATATAATTGCATATATGGACATTTTAATTGAAAGGATAGAAACGATTTGGTCAGTTTCCAAAAGGCTACAAAAATCACATTTTTCACTCTCATATCCCTGTTGTTTGACTGCTGAACAGAGGAGCAGATGGAGCAGCGCAGCGGCGCGCAGTGAGGCAGGGTGGAATTACATTTCCCTCTCCAGCGTCTCCTCTCAAATACTGCACCCTCCTGCATGTCAGAGCGGAGCTAAACATTTATGTTCTTTATCATATCATACAGATTATAATGGTATCATGGGAAAGAAAATGGGAAAGATCAATGTGGGTTTAATATATAATAGCTAATTTAAATATGACTAACATGTACATGATGATGATGATGCATCAGATGTATTCAAGGGAAACATACAAATATTCGCTTGTCCCCTCTCAATTAGTACTGTCTACAAATGGCCTACTCCAAAATATAAATAACGTTAATATCCAACATAAAAAAAGAAATTATTATTAACCAATTATAAATTAATGTTTTGAGATTAGATTTGGTGACATCTAAAACAATGATATTATTGTAGTTTGTTGAAAGACTGGCTCACATTATATAAAATACTACTAGGCTAATAGCCTACTAACCCTCTGTAACCACTCAAAACCATACATATTTTAGTATAACGCTAAATAACAGACCTGTAGTATGGTACTAATATACTTAAATGTCATATGTTTAAAAACCTTTTTTTTTTTTTTTTTTGCTAAAATATACAGAAGCAAAAGCACAAATTAAGACAGCAAAAAAACAACAAAAAAACAACAACAAAAAAACCCATTAAAAACAGAGAACGTGACTTGTTCAATTAAAAAATATGGATGCCAGATAAAGTACTGAACACCTGATATATCATTTCTCAATTTTATGATCACTTTTT
Source organism: Romanogobio albipinnatus (assembly GCA_023566225.1). NCBI lineage: Eukaryota > Metazoa > Chordata > Actinopteri > Cypriniformes > Gobionidae > Romanogobio > Romanogobio albipinnatus. Next base: position 46,883,063 of record CM042246.1, on the reverse strand, counting down.
ATAAATTAAACTTCACAAATTCTCGGTCTATCTTCAATACTTTATTGTATTTAACCTTTTTATAATTATAATACTTTGTTGGTTTTATTGTTGTTGTTATTAAAATTGTTATTATTATTATTGCGCCGTTTACTTGAGTATAGGCCTAGGTGTAAAATCGTGTAAATGCTAATTATGCTTAATTTGACAGTTAAAGTATAAAACAAGCATTTCTTCATTCTGAATTCATTAACCTCAAATGAAATGCAGTGAAATGCTTACAGGCGGTGGCGCAGTTGAGTCGTACAAACAGCTGTGAGCAAACTCAATAGCATTTGTCTTGGTTCTGTTCCATCAGATACGAGAAGTTGAGAGGGGGGAAAAAATGGAAATATTCATTAGTTATGAATAAGGGTCGTAAAAACAAAAGGCACTGCAGGCTGAGACTGTCATCAACCAATGGTGGTTTCCTGAGTTGCAGAGACCAATTATTTTGAATCTAAATTTGTACCTGTAAAATTAGTTTTGAACCTTATGATTTTCGGTATGATTTCATGTAAAACTAAACCATGTTTTAAAGATTTCATGACTCCACTTCCTCTGTTTAATCTTATTATAAAGAAATCAAATGCAACCATTTCATGTAAAAAAAAAAAAAAAAGTACCATGTATTCCTTGTAGTTTGAATGTTCATTATTCTCAAATATTTTAATTTTATTCAAAAATTCTGATATTAAAGCTATTACAACCTTTTAGTTTGTAATCCTTTCCGTTTCAATTAAAAATATAAATATAAAAATATTATCATTCATGTTATATAAATGTATGTGAATCTTATTGTTACTGAATAAAAGGCGTTGATTGAACACTTTTTTTTAAAAAATTAAAACATTTTCACATTTCAACATGATTTCCTGTCAATGGTTTCTCAGGTTTACAAGCAGCACACACTACATACATAATGTATCTTATAATCTTTATGAACACATTTAGTAAACAAGTGTCTGAACCTGACATTTAGCTATAGTGGTTATGGATGAGTTTAGCTTTAGCATGAGCAGATGAATAGTGCTCAAAATGCAAACTATGTTTACACTATTTCTTACTCTTCATCTTTACTTCCCACAAACCCACTGACACAGGCCTCCTGATGTAACTCAGCGATTGAGCGCGCACTTCAGTGTGAATTTTCTAACCTGCACTTTCATCACTGATTTATGGCAACCGTTCATTTAGTCGTCACTGTGTCTTTGATTTGCAAATGCATAGCCTCAGCAGGATATGTGTGCTGAGTCATTCAAGCTAAAAGAGCAGAACAGAGAAAACACAAAAACACTCACCTCAGCTAACACTCACCTCAGTACACACTCCGATGAACGGTGCATCCCGTGGGCCAAGCTGTTACCGTACAAAATGTGTCTACTGTGGAATCCATGAAGCACAAAATCCAGGAAACATCACTTTGATTTCATTGTTTGATGTCAAATTAAATTGCTTGGGTTCTCTAAGACCACATTGAAATAGTGTTTTATGTTTAAATCTGGAAATAAACTGGCAAAGGGCATTTTGAAATGCCCTGAAATGCAAATCTGTGAGATTGACCATGCACTATTTTGATCATCAAATGTTGTATGTCAGCTTAAGTGTTGTCATTAAAGCAAAGACATCCTGAAATTCAGGTAGTCCGACTTACTTTTTTTTTTTTTTTTCTCTCAATCTGTCAAGCTATTTATAATTTGTGATGCCAAATATATTGCATTGAATTTCAAAACATTAATTCCAAAATATAAGGATTTTCATGGTTCCTGAATGCAGGACAGCATTACTGGGGGGGGAAAGGGAACACCAGGGACTTGTACATTATTATTATTTTTGCCCCAAGCCCTATACATTTAAGCATTTGCACTGGCTCACCTTATATAATTGTTACATGTTCCCTGATTGTTTGGACTTTTATGTTGCATTTCTGTTTCCTGTGACTAGTTTTGTAGTACGTTTGTAGTCCTTTTGTTTCACAATATTGATTGTATCCAGGTGTGTCTTGTTACCTTGTCAGCTTGTCTGTGTATATATAGCCCTTGTGTTTCTCTTGTTGTTTGTCAAGTCTTGGCTTTCTAAAGTTATGTTTGTGTTCTCAGTTCTTTTTTCTTGCATGTTATTTGTCACACGGTGATTGCAGAGTAAGAAGGAACAGGATCCAATTGCAGCAGTTTCCAGGCTTTATTTTAACACTGAACTGCAAGGACGCGGGCAGAACAACCACTTAAACGCAACAATAACAGACAACCAAACAAGTCTCAACACAGGGCTTAAATACACAACAACAAACCAATCAAAGAAACGTGATTCAGCTGACGAGATTAATTAACAAGACACAGATGACATGGATAACACGCATGAACAGAACTACAACCGTGACATGATTTGTATTCTGATATTACTATATTAAATCCTTTGCATTTGGTTGCATCTCTCCCTCATTTCTGAGTTCATTTTTGTGATAATTTTGATATTAATATGAAGGGTGAGCGGGGCACAAATAACACAGGGTTTGATTGTAACACACATGGTTTAAAACTTTCCACACATGTTTGTTTATTTAAAACTAGACAAATCTGGGGCCTGTACCATGATGGTAGTTTAACAAACTCAGGGTTACAGGATTAGTTTCGAGTTGACAAAACCAAACCAATCTTTTCAGGCTTTGTTGGTCCCATGATGCTGATCATCAGCTTTCTCTGTCAACTCAGACTTTGATCCGGAGTTTAGGAGTTTAGCTGGGACATCAGTAGTGAACAGCCAATCACATGCTGTGATCAGTGAAACTGACATCTACTTCTCGCGAGAGAAGCAGCAAAATTGATTTCTCTCTTCTGCAGAATATTACATGGTTGAAAATATTAAGAATTTAAACAAATTTACACAGGAAGAAGAAAGGAGCTGTCTATGAAAGTGGACAACTTTAAGAAAAATCTTACTTAGTCAGTGCAAGTAAAAGTTATGAAGTTAGTTTAGTTGAAATATAGAGAGAATTGAACATTTAAACTCACATGTAGTCATTTGTATAGCTTTATTTATTGATTTTAAAGCGTATTTGTATGACCTTTATATAGGCTATTTATATTATTTTAACTATGTGCCTATTAATGATTGATTAACTAAAATGATGCATGTGTAATTGATTATGGGTATAATAATTACTTAAATGATATCTAAGTCATTCAACATTTTTATTATTATAAATAAGTATTGTTAAAAGCCAGACACTTTAGTCTTTAAAAATCATTTGCTCTGTAGTGACCTTTAATTTGAAGTAGAAACAGGGGGAGTGACTTCATTGCATCAGAGGTGTGTCACTTTGCTCACAGCTGATTGGTCTAATTTCAGTTTGAGATCTCTTATCCAGAACATAACCTGCCCTGGATCAGGTTAGCCGTGGAGCGCAAGTTACTATGGAGATGAACACTGCTAAAAGCCGAACCACTTTAATGGTACCTAAAACCCAGGATTGGCACAAACTAAGCTTAAACATATCTGGCTAGCCAGCTAAACCGGCTTCATGGTATAGGCCCCTGATATTTTAATCTTATATCTGTTATTTAGCTGTTTAGATAGTTATTTAATGCTGATCTAACCAGCAGGAGATACGGTTTAAATACCAATTGTGCAGGTGGGGCAGGTTGTGTCACTGTTACAATGTGCCCCTATTAGAAATATGCTATTATATCCTATACTTTTATAAATTCTATTGAGAAACCATGAGAAAAAGGTGAATAAAGACTGAGAGTCAATGTTCAGAAGTTATTATGTTTTGAAATATGCTGTTTAGCTGTGTTTTGCGGTGTGTTTGTTGTCAAACTCAAAAATTGTTAGTTGTTATTTACAAGCTTTTAATTGTGAAAAAATGCCATTATCTGAAAAAGTTAATATTTGTATTTTATTGACAAAATATTTGAGTTTGTCTTGTTTTTTTGTTTGTTTGTTTTTTGATTATATCAGATAATATTATGCTCACCTTACCCCACCTTTGGGGCATGTCACATTTCACTTCCATTTTTTTTGGGGGGGGGGGGGGGAATCAAGAAAATGTATACACTGTATTAGTTTTTCTCCATTGGTTTGGCTCATTTCTTGAAACAGAAATTACATTCTCAAAACAACATGGACAAATTCTCCAAACCACTTGGCAATTGTTCACAACAGAATAGCATTTCTCATTCATTTCATCACATTACAAATGTCTAAGTACATGTCTCAATGTCTCAGTAAATCTTTGCAAATGATTAAGTACAGGTCGTCTACATTTAGCACAGTTTGCAAGTGAATAGATCTTGTTGATCTAAACTGACTGTTTGATTCTCAGACTAATGGTCGTTCGCTCCAAAACGTATCAATGTCATTTCATTGTATAAGTCATCACATGCACAATAGTCGGTTCAATTGTCAAAATTAGTCAAGAACATAATACCATGAATACCATATATGAATCCCATGGAACATTTGATACATTTATTACAGCAATTGACAGTCAGGTGAAACTAGAACTTGACTAACGAAGGAGGACTTTCACACATCTCAGATGACCAATCAAACGGTATGTTTAGTTACCTGACAGGTGCTGACTGTGACTGTGAAAATGCATGAATGAATCGAATGATTTTACAAATGTGGAGAGAAATAAATATTTTCATCAGTATGCAGTACTGGTCTTGTGTGTACTGTTTGGTCAATATATTCATATACTTTACTCTAACAATATCTCTGAAAAAAATCAAACCCAGATTATATCATTAGAAAAGTAGAAATTGTACAAGTGTTTACAGTAAGATTGAGAACAGCAGCGTGTGGATGACCAGGAGAGTGAGGACGGTAATTTTCTTTTTTTTGTTTTGTTTGTGTTATATTACAGTATATTATGCTGTATACATTTTCTTTTTATTCTGATGTATGGAAGTTACTTTATGTGTGTGAATGATAATGGTTACAATTTCCTTGGCAGTATGAGTGCAATGTGTGATGTCAAACCTTGGAGGCTACTCTTACCCTAAAATCCTATTTCTTTTTTTCAGTTTTCTACACAATTGTAATTTGTTTGCTAGACAAAAATGAAGGACTGGGTTAAGACAGGTGGACATGAGGGATATTTCAATGGTCCTCTGCCATAGTGACAAAACATCTAAACATTTTGACTTGCAGTGCTTACACAGTGCCAAAGGGACGAAGCATTTTGGGGGCACTGACTGTTTAAATGAGAAGGAAATTTAGTTTTGACACATGAGCGAACTGTTTTGGGAGAGGTATGAGCTTTTTCAGGTGAACCATGGTGTTGTGCCGAACCATCCACGTTATTATGGCAAAAGCACCAAAAGTGTTGAGAACGTCCGATCTGTTTCAAGAAATGAGCCAAAGCAATTGAGAAGGATCTATATGGGAAATGAATTTAGTTCTGAAGCATGAGTGAACAGTTTTGGGAGAGATATTAGCTTTTGCAAATGAGCTATAGTGTTGTGCTGAACTGTAAGACTGTTTTGCCAAATGATCTTACAATTTTGAGAATGTAATTTCTGTTTCAAGAAATGAGCCAAACCAATGGAGAAAAACTGTAATGAAACAAAACCACATAATTGTATAGACGTGTGAAATTAATGTGGGGGAAAATAAATACTCTGAACCTCAAGTGAATTTACACGAACTAAAAAGTGTTAGGTTGTGCACTGCTCTCCAATATATATGCACACACTGATCAGGCATAATACTATGACCACTGACATTGAATAACACTGATTATGTCTTCATCACAGCACCTGTTAGTGGGTGGGATATATTAGGCAGCAAGTGAACATTTTTTTTGTTCTGAAAGTTGATGTGTTGGAAGCAGGAAAACTGGGCAAGTGGAAGGATTTGAGCAAGTTTGACAAGGGCCAAATTGTGATGGCTAGATGGCTGGGTCAGAGCATCTCCAAAACTGCAGCTCTTGTGGGGTGTTCCCGGTTTGCAGTGGTCAGTCTCTATCAAAAGTGCTCCAAGGAAGGAACAGTGGTGAACCGGTCATGGGCGACCAAGGCTTATTGATGCATGCGGGGAGCAAAGGCTGGCCCATGTGGTCTGATCAAACAGACGAGCTATACTCTAAAAAACAATTCAGTGGCTTAGTAAATATCACAGCAATAATTAACTTTATTAACTTAATAAAATCTCTGAATATCATTTACTTGATTGTTTGGGTTGAACATACCAAAATAATTGACTAAACATACAACAGTTAATTGTTTTCACTAAAATAATTTAGTATTTGACAAACCAATTATTTATTTAAAATATACTTAAAATATTTGTGAAATTTCTATCAAAATATTCTACAATAGAGAAATAAACTGTTCGGTTTCAAAAACAAAACATCTTAATTCAAATCAACATTATTAATCTTATTACAGGGAGTGCAGAATTATTAGGCAAATGAGTATTTTGACCACATCATCCTCGTTATGCATGTTGTCTTACTCCAAGCTGTATAGGCTGGAAAGCCTTCTACCAATTAAGCATATTAGGTGATGTGCATCTCTGTAATGAGAAGGGGTGTGGTCTAATGACATCAACACCCTATATCAGGTGTGCATAATTATTAGGCAACTTCCTTTCCTTTGGCAAAATGGGTCAAAAGAAGGACTTGACAGGCTCAGAAAAGTCAAAAATAGTGAGATATATTGCAGAGGGACGCAGCAGTCTTAAAATAGCCAAGCTTCTGAAGCGTGATCATCGAACAATCAAGCGTTTCATTCAAAATAGTCAACAGGGTCGCAAGAAGCGTGTGGAAAAACCAAGGCGCAAAATAACTGCCCGTGAACTGAGAAAAGTCAAGCGTGCAGCTGCCAAGATGCCACTTGCCACCAGTTTGGCCATATTTCAGAGCTGCAACATCACTGGAGTGCCCAAAAGCACAAGGTGTGCAATACTCAGAGACATGGCCAAGGTAAGAAAGGCAGAAAGTCGACCACCACTGAACAAGACACACAAGCTGAAACATCAAGACTGGGCCAAGAAATATCTCAAGACTGATTTTTCTAAGGTTTTATGGACTGATGAAATGAGAGTGAGTCTTGATGGGCCAGATGGATGGGCCCGTGGCTGGATTGGTAAAGGGCAGAGAGCTCCAGTCCGACTCAGACGCCAGCAAGGTGGAGGTGGAGTACTGGTTTGGGCTGGTATCATCAAAGATGAGCTTGTGGGGCCTTTTCGGGTTGAGGATGGAGTCAAGCTCAACTCCCAGTCCTACTGCCAGTTTCTGGAAGACACCTTCTTCAAGCAGTGGTACAGGAAGAAGTCTGCATCCTTCAAGAAAAACATGATTTTCATGCAGGACAATGCTCCATCACACGCGTCCAAGTACTCCACAGCGTGGCTGGCAAGAAAGGGTATAAAAGAAGAAAATCTAATGATATGGCCTCCTTGTTCACCTGATCTGAACCCCATTGAGAACCTGTGGTCCATCATCAAATGTGCGATTTACAAGGAGGGAAAACAGTACACCTCTCTGAACAGTGTCTGGGAGGCTGTGGTTGCTGCTGCACGCAATGTTGATGGTGAACAGATCAAAACACTGACAGAATCCATGGATGGCAGGCTTTTGAGTGTCCTTGCAAAGAAAGGTGGCTATATTGGTCACTGATTTGTTTTTGTTTGGTTTTTGAATGTCAGAAATGTATATTTGTGAATGTTGAGATGTTATATTGGTTTCACTGGTAAAAATAAATAATTGAAATGGGTATAAATTTGTTTTTTGTTAAGTTGCCTAATAATTATGCACAGTAATAGTCACCTGCACACACAGATATCCCCCTAAAATAGCTAAAACTAAAAACCACTTCCAAAAATATTCAGCTTTGATATTAATGAGTTTTTTGTGTTCATTGACAACATGGTTGTTGTTTAATTATTAATGTTGTAAAATGAATCCTCAAAAATACAACTTGCCTAATAATTCTGCACTCCCTGTAAGGCCGATGAACTGGACCATGGAGCAATGGAAGAAGGTGGCCTGGTCTGATGAAACACGTTTTCTTTTACATAACGTGGATGGCCGTTACCTGTGTGTCGCTTACCTGGGGAACACATGGCACCAGGATGTACTATGGAAATAAGGCAAGCTGGCGGAGGCAGTGTGATGCTTTGGCCAATGTTCTGCTGGGAAACCTTGGGTCCTGCCCTACCTAAGCATTGTTGCAGACCATGTACAACCTTTCATGGAAACAGTATTCCCTAGTGGCTGTGGCTCTTTCAGCAGGATAATGCTCCTGCCACAAAGCAAAAATGGTTCAAGAATGAGTTTGATGAGCACAACAACGAGTTTGAGGTGTTGATTTGGTCTCCAAATTCCCCAGATCTCAATCCAATCGAGCATCTGTGGGATGTGCTGAACAAACAAGTCCGATCCATGGAGGACCCACCTCTTAACTTACAGGACTTATAGGATCTGCTGCTAACATATTGGTGCCAGATACCACAGCACACTTTCAGGGGTCTAGTGGAGTCCATGCCTCGATGGGTCAGGGCTGTTTTGGCAGCAGACACAGGGAGACCAACACAATATTAGAAATAGTCAGTTTTATTAGTTTGAGATTTATGCCAGCCTATGTTCCTTACAATCTAGCAGAAAGAAACCCTATTTAATTTATTTTATCATCTTGCATCATGGTCATTTCTGCTAGATTGTTATATTCATTATTGCTGTATTTGTGATTGACTATACTGTAATGCAACTACTGCCTTTGGCCATCACTATCTCATTTTAATGTTGTTTGTTTGTTTCTCACCACAAGCAGCATAAATTAGAGGAAATTTAAAACAAACTGGTCATGACCCATAAAGAAATGCTCCTGGGTGTGGTATACAGCTCCCACGAGAACAACTCCAGTTTAATGAGGTTAAATGGGTGGGATCTCTAGAACTCTACGAAGTTATGAGACTCTCAATAATAGTAGCACAATCTATTCCCATACCTTTTTTCCAAATTGTCACCTTTATATCTGTTCAGACACTGAATTCTGAATTGAATTGTTGCCATGGAGATTCGTCCCATCATTGCAGTAACCATAGAAACAGCCTCCAAGATCAAATAAAAGAGGGTGCTGAGAAAGAAATGTATATATTTTTCTCTAGACAGAATTAAGCTGAACTCTTGAACCTATGCACCAACACACACTCGCTGTCTTTCTTTGATGTTAGATTAAAGAGGATTTGAAGATGGAACAGCCGAACTAGTAACTTCATCTGAGATGTCAGATGCTAAATGGCTGAAAGTAGAATAAAATCAAAGAATGAAGATGAGCAGTACATGACACCTGTCTTTAACGTGACCTTCCGTTAACCTCACCGAGGTGCTGGAAACAGTAACATCATTAGCATGAGAAGCAGACACTGCTGAAGAGAGCATGGATTCAGAGCAAGGTGTCTGTATTAGGAAATCTCTCGGTGAATCATGATTACTGCCATCAAATAGGCAGATGAGCAAAGAGAAGTGTGGCGAATCTGAACCTTCGCACACACAGTCACACTTGTCTAGATTGTTGAATGGGTTGTCTGCTTGTCAAAGCTGATATCAATGAAATGTGTGTCTGTGGTGTCTTAAATACAGCATCATAAAATAAAGAAAAATAACCTATGCATATAGCTTAAAGGAGTAGTTCACTTTAAAATGAAAATGATCCCATGATTTACTCACCCTCAAGCCATCCTAAACGAATACAAGAGTTATATAAAAAAAATACAAGAGTTATATAAAAAAAATGTCCTGGCTATTCCAAGCTTTATAATGGCAGTATATGGCTGTGACGAGCAGGGGGAGCGAGAGCCATGAGAGAGCGACACGGAGCCGGTGAGTGATTGGATGATGAGCGCCAGCTGTGCGTCACACTGCTCCTCCTTTTATGCTCCCGTCACTCCTCCGTGAGAGATCGTCACTCTGTCACGGCTCTCGCTCCCCCTGCTCGTCACATACCTCCTCCGCCCCCTGCTCCTCCCCATCATGTCGGATGGCACCAGGCTCCGGCCCACGGCAAACGCCGGCGACTCCTCCGCTCCCTCTCGGACGGCAGCCACCCCACCTCTACCCAGGGGCACAGCAGCGAGCTCTCCGTCCCACTGGTCTTCACTCCAGCACCACCGCCTCAGGCAGCCACTCACGGTCTTCCCTTTTCCACGCTAGCCGACCTCCTCAGCACCGCGATCCCCCTCAGCAGTGAGGGCTCTCCGACAGCATTTTACTGCTTTCTCCCAGGTCTCGGCACCAATGTATTGAAGTTTGTTGATATGGGAAGAAGGAGGCGGGAACCGGCAAACATTTAAAAGTCTTTAATCAAATAAATAAACAAAATGAAAGTAAAAGAGGCAGCCCCTCACGGACGACTGACGCATACACCCATAACAAAACGTAAACAAAACACAACGTAAATTCCAGGCCTGGTCCTCTCTCGTCCTTCACTGTCGTCGCTCCTCCTTTTATGCTCCCGTCACTCCTCCGTGAAAGATCAGAGGCCGGTGTGACGCGCAGCTGGCGCTCATCATCTGATCACTCACTCGCCCTGCTCGTCACAATGGCTGTTTCTGTTTTGAAGTCCATAAAAGTTGCTCTATCTATCATAAAAGCAATCCACACAGTGCTGGGGGGTTAATAAAGGCCCTCTGAAGCGAAGCGATGGGTTTGTGTAAGAAAAATATCCATATTTAAAACATTAAAAGCTAAAATAACTAGCTCCCGGCAGATGGCAGGTCGACTTGAGGCAAAAGAATAAACCCTGATGCGATATATTACGCAGGATGTAGGAGTATCGCAAGCTTTGACGCCTCTTGCGTTTCAAACATATAAGGCTGGGCAACAAACTCAAGCCTAATTCATGACCGGTGTTTTGCTTTGCTCTATCCTCTGCACTTCCGCATTCATCAATACGTCATGCATCAGGTCAAGGGTTACTCTTTCGCCGTAAATCGATGTGCGTACAGCCGTCTGTCAGAAGCTAGTTATTTAAGTTTATAAAGTTTTAAATATGGATATTTTTCTCACACAAGCACATCACTTCGCTTCAGAAGGCCTTTATTAACCTCCAGAGCCACGTGGATATCTTTTATGATGGATAGATGCACTTTTATGGACTTCAAAACAGAAACAGCCATTCACTGCCATTATAAAGCTTGGAAGAGCCAGGACATTTTTTATATATAACTCCGATTGTATTCATCTGAAAGAAGATTGTCATATACACCTAGGGTGACTTGAGGGTGAGTAAATCATGGGATCATTTTTATTTTTGGGTGATCCTTTTAATGATTATCACGCTTCCAAGCTATATAATGGATATATTGATAAATAATGGACAATTTTTTGAGCTTCAAACTCATGGGCCCTGTTCACTGCCAAGTGAGTTTGAAGCTGAAAAAAGTGCATCCATACCTTATAAATGTTCTTCACACGGCTCCGGGGGGGTTAATAAAGGCCTTCTGAAGCGATTCAACTTATATAAAAAAAGAAGTGTAACTGATGCGACATATGACTAGGATGTAGCATAAGCATTTTGAACTGCGAGAGGCGTTGCACTTTCTCCGTAAGTTGAATACTATCTATCTATCCATCCATCCATCCATCCATCCATCCATCCATCCATCCATCCATCCATCCATCTTTTTAGTTATCGTAACCCAAAATCAAGAAGGATAGGATAAAAACGAGAGCTTCAGGGCATCACACAATAGAGCATTTACAAATACCAAGGTTTAGTAACGTCATAACTGTACACTGTAAGTCGGTGCAGAGGTGTCAGTATGCAAAAGGCTCAGAGATGGTACATACACAAATCTGTGTGAAAAATGAATAGGAACTATAAACAAAAATAGTAAAATCATAGCCATCTATATCTATGTTCATATATATCTCTATATAGTTCAGGCGCAAAATGGCTTCCGTCGCATCATCCAGGTGGATGCTGCACATTGGTGGTGGATAGATATCTATCTATCTATCTATCTGAAACTTGTGTTGTGTTCACCAATGCTACTTATTTTTGGCTGCTGACATAGACAGTAAACAGAATATCATCAAATAAATGTTTCTGATTAAAGCATATCATCCAAAACCATTTTAACAATAGACTCGCAGACACAGAAACACTGACAATATTCACATTCTTAAGAAAGAAAAGTTTATTTATTTTGTGATTTATAAACAAAACACATGACCACTTTTCCATCATAATGAAAGAAATCATAGAAAGAAGAAGAGAAAATAAGAAAGGAATGAAAGTCACTAATTCACCATCACATTGATGAGCAGGTGTACAAAAGAAGAGGGTTTTACAACAGATGAGCGCCATTCAGCACAGCGCCACCTACTGATCACCACCAGACATTAAGAAAGAATGACAGCATGAACACTCACTAGATACAAGCATACACTACATATATTGTATTTTACATCAGGATGTTTTTTTTTCCTGTTTTTTTTTTTTTCTTTGTCAAAGAAGTGAAAGAGTAGGGATAGAATCATCATACATAATTTAGCTACAATATACAGTGCTAGTTTGATCAGTATGTCAAAGCCAAACACAAAAGTTGTTGTTGTTTTTTTTGTCTTTTTTTCGTTATCGTAAACCAAAATCAAGAAGGATAGGATAAAAACGAGAGCTTCAGGGCATCACACGATAGAGCATTTACAAATACCAAGGTTTAGTAACGTCATAACTGTCCACGGTAAGTCGGTGCAGAGGTGTCAGTATGCAAAAGGCTCAGAGACGGTACATACACAAATCTCTTGTGTGAATAATGAATAGAAACTATAAACAAAAATAGTAAAATCATAGCCATCTATATCTATATTCATATATATCTCTATATAGTAAGTGTTTTCTTTCTGGTAAGGTCATGCAGCAGTCACGTTTGAGTCATTGTGACATCGGTTTGAGACGTGTTTTTGGGTGTGTGGCATCAAGGTAGGCAGGCAAGTGAAGGAACCAATAGCATCAGAGCACAGACGTGTCATCGCCAGTGTAATCAGACACTAAAGCAGGGGGTGGAGACAATAAATTGCTAACACTTTCAATTGGTTTTATAACAACGTAAAGATAATGTGTGTAATATTTTATTATTTAAATACTTTTTTGTATCCAAGTTTAAAGTGTAAACACTGGATATGTCTGGTAAATCATTGCTTTGTTCGTTTGAGCATCCCAATAAGCCTGACACAGCAACACCGGCTCATAACCAATGGCTTGTTCAATTCAAGGCAGACGGGAGGAAATTCTGTTTGGTGCACAGAAATTACACACTTCATCTTTAACATCGGATCAAATTGTCAAAAAGCCACGTTTTTCGCCCCATCAGTCTCCACCCTTGCCCAAGCCCCACATCTGTCTTCTCCCTTCCCTCCTGTTTCTGAGAATGAACCAATGAGAGACCAGAAAATACATTGTCTTATACAGAGACAGAGCTGAGGTTGATTTGACAGCACTGGATCACTTGCATATGATAGTGCCATGGGAGGGGCTTCTGTCCTCTGCGGGCGGGATTTGACAGGCGTTGTCCGCATTACTCCATACTACATGAGTACACCACAATGTCTAGAGCTAGCCTACCCAGCAGAGAGATCAAGAGAGAGACAGACAGACAGAAGCTCTGTACAGTAGCAATAAAGTTCACTTAAAGCTTATAAAAATGGTGCACAAGAAAACCCCTGCCCTTCTTTGCCCAAATTTGAAAACCCCTAGCTAATATGTTGTGTTCTTTGCTCTTGGGGAGTGTTGGTCCTCCAGACAGCAAGCAGAAAGGAGGCGACTAGGTTTCGTGTTGTTTGACACTAGGCATACTGAGCTGAGAAAGCAGGCACAAAATTAGGGTTGGGGTGAAAGGGGTCAAGGTTACTACAGGTATGAGGCAATGCCAGAACAAAAATAACGGCATAAGACTCATGCCTTTCTACAGAGGGTATTTAAGGATAGCTTATGGGGTCAAAGGTGTTTAAGGTTTGGTGAATCAACAGTAATACTGTTCACAATGCATAAACATTCTCAGCCATCCCGATAGTCAACAGGGCACATAACCAGGCCCCCGAACAGCTGATTTCTCATGAGCTTCACGTGATATTGAATCATGAGCTTTGCATCTTGAGTGAACCTCTCCAGCTGCTGGTTGACCTCTGCCAAAGGCTACCAGGTTGGAAATATTTCAGAGCAGGAGAGGTTTTAGGAGATGCTAGAGATGCACTGATTTTTTACCCTGTTTACTAGATGTGTGTGTCTATATATATATGTGCGTGTGCGTGTGCGTGTGCGTGTGCGTGCGTGCGTGCGTGCGTGCGTGCGTGTGTGTGTGTGTGTGTGTGTGTGTGTATGGGACTATTTGCTCACATATATACTATGTCTTGGAGAACATTTGCTGGAAACAAAATTAAAGCAACAAAACAAAAGTGCATTCCATCATTCGGTAGATTTTTTTTTGTCTTTTTTTGATAAAACACTGTTGTTGTTGTAGTTTTTTTTTGTTTGTTAGTTTTTTTTTTTTGTCCAGGATGTGAGACTCTGTGAAAATATGTTTCAATGTCTCTTGTTTTAAGGATGTGTCGTCCATCCCACACCAGGAGAAGTGAACAAGCAAAAGCGTTAATTTAGCGTCTTCACTGTTTTACATACAGCTGTGCCCAACCTGCGTATTTACACCAGCGTGTGTCCTGCTTCCATAATCTCTCACACAATTTTGAATCCCTCATTTTTTTTCCTCCCTTCATTTTACCACAATAGCACACCTGAAGCGGCACACAGCTTACAAACATTTCAAATCAGATTTTGTCTCCCTATCAAAAAAGATTGGAAAACAAAAACCAAGAGGATGAATAAGACAGACGTGCCAACATGAGTCTGAACGACGTTTTATGCAGGGTGAATATTAATCAATCACATAACAGCTCATTAAGACTAGATTAATCAATTACTTTATTAAAAAAGAAAGGGGGATGCCAGCTATTAGTGTAAAGCCAAATGACATTGGATGTGACAGAAAATCACTCCATTTTTATTTAAGTTAGAGTAAACAGAAAATGTTAGCTTGAGCCCCACAAATTGATTTTAGGATTAATAAATACACGCTTTGCTCTACAGACTTTTGTTGAGACTTCTGTCTTAAAAAAAAATCTGCTTTTTCTTTAGCTCCTTCCTCTGTCTCTCTAATCATCATCATCTTTCCCTTTATCCCGCTTATCCTTCTTCTCCTTCTTCTTTTTCTTCTTCTTCTTCTCTTCCTTTTTCCCAAACGTAATAAAGTCGCTCTTGTCATCTCCGTCTTGTCCTTGTCTGATGGAAATAATAGCCGGCGATCCAGGGATGATAAAGGCTTCAGGAGGCACCTCACCGGGTTTCAGGTGCGGAGGGCCTCCCGGACCTGGCCCGTATCGGAAATGCCAACTGTTGCTGTCCACTCCGGCGCCTACGGGAGGAGAGACCTCTCCACCCTCATTATCTATGAGACAAAGACAAAAAGAGACCAACTATTACGATCTTCAATGATATCACATGATAATTAGTAAACACAGAAATGGAAAGAAATATGTAGCTTCAAAACTAGAAAATAGAATCATCTAATAATGAAAGGGTTAGGAAGGACCTCAATGTGTCTCAGATGTGAGGAATGCCCCCTGGACCCTGAAATAAACATGCTGGAAGACATCTGACTCAATGTTAAGAACCTTTTATGCCAAAAATGTTCTCTATAAGGAGAAATGTCTTCAATGATTGCATAATACTTTATAGAAAATTTCAAATTTCTAGTGATAAAGTATGTTTATGTGCTGTTTAATACTAAAACTGAATCCACAAAATGATCCCATGATGGAAACTCCAAAAGGTTCTATATATAAAGCGGCTGGCGGAACCCTTTAAGGTTCTACATAGAACCTTTTCATGTTAGAGTGTATGAACCATAGACAGTACAAAAATATGGATGTAGTGTCCTTGACGTCACCCGTAGGTTTCTGAAGAGCATTTTTAAAGCCTAAAGTCGGCCGTTGCCATCTTTGCGGGACGTGGGTGGAGCTGAGGTGACTGTTGCTGAAACCATGCCCGCCTAGCTCGACCATAGTGGCAATCCACCTGTCACTCAAGGCGCCACGTCCTTAATTATGCAGAACTTTAAAGCTTAATATAATTTAAACGGATGAGCTAAAAAAAACCCTCACCCTCCGCAGTTGTCATGAAGGGCAAATTTAGTTATATAGACAAACTAATTTTGTACCAGGCTGTAAACATATTTTTTTCTGCTGTAAGGTTGGGCATTTTAACATGGGGGAGATACAGATTTTGGAGCCTGTCTCTAGCGGCCAGTCGATGAATTGCAGTTTAAGTCATTTCCGTGTTGGCTTCAAGAGAGACTGCGGGAGGTTGCTGCATGGTAGAATTGTAGAATTGAAAATAATCAAAAGATATTTGAAAATGAACAAAGACATTTGCTTTTCTGTTTCAACCCACTCTTTCTTACCACAAGGGCCATTTGGAATTCCTAAAGACAAAGAGATGTTGATGGCCTGTAGGCCAAAATGTGTGTCACACCTTTACAGTGGTGGAAGTTGTAATTATCTGATTGGTCAGTTTGAATGTCTCACATTTGGGTTTTAGTCACATGGTCAAGGAAAGGATAAAAGAATATTGCAACTGTTGCTCTCTCTTTTCTTGGGGCTGCTCTTTGGTCCCTCTCTTGATTCTTTTCTTCTCTCTCTAATTGGGGCCTGCTCTTTGTCTCTTCTCTTCTTCTCTCGGCTCTTCTTCTCTTTGTCTCTTTCTCTCACCCTCTCTCTCTTTCTATCCTTCAGGTAACATTCTAACTATATACTGGGTATGATTAATAGTATTTTATCATGTCATACATCTATTTTTTTGACTTATTATAAGTGTAACCATAACCAGTAATTACCATTAAACCCTTTTCAATTACAAATGATGTGGTAACTAGTTTTTAATCGATATTAACTTTAATATGCTACCTATTGCAATACAATATTGTCACACTATAGCAAAGCTCTCGCTCATATTTTGCTATTGTAACTGCGCTTATTTCCGTCATTGGTATAAGTTGCAGTGGGAGGTAATAGATGAGAAATGTACAGTTTTCTGCCATCTTGCTGATAACATTTCTTTAGTCATTCAGCAACCCTGCTGCCTGAACCACTAGGTGAACCACTTTTACACTAAAATGTATTTCAAATACATTTGTTTTCTGCTAAGTATACTACACATTTACATATATTAATATAAATACCCTGCAATTTTACTTTTGGTATACTAAATTGGTATACCTTTCTGCTAAATTGGAATTGTGTACTTAATGCACTTTAGTTATCTGGAAATAATGCTGAGGTCCAAGTAAAGATATACTTAAGTATATTTTGATTGTGCTAAAGTGGAACTATTGTAAATATACTTTAGGTACACTTTAAATATATTGCATTTAAAGTAGTGGTGGGCCGTTATCGGCTTTAACGTGCTGCGTTAACGTGAGACTCTTATCGGGCGCTAAAAAAAAAATATTGCAGTTAATTATTCTCAAATTCGGGTTGGGAGCTGGGTCTATACTACGCAAGCTATGATGACTTTCACCTTGATAGTTTAGCGCGGATGTACACCTAGCCGATTTGCACTGTAGGGGGCGAGAGAACGAGTCTTTGAACCTGTGTGTATGCCTATTAGTGTTGTCAAAAATATCAATATTTCGCTATGTATCGATACTGAAATATCTGAAACGATACAATACTCATTTTCTACAGTATCGATATCAGCTGCGCTCTCCTCTCCTCTCCTCTCCGACCGACAGCGAGTTGACATGCACCGTATTCAACAGTATTGGTGTGACCGGTCTGAATTTCGCGCGGGGTTGCACATTACGTTAATTCTACTAATTCCTGCAGATTTCGTGCTCGCATCTGAAGCGCACACACATATACCGTAATAAAGCCGCCTCTGACATACAAGTGCAAAAATTAGCTCCTTTTTCCATCACCCATCTTGGTGAGTTTTAACGTAAACACAGTCGTAACCAGCTCACAGGAACAGCGTTTGGATATGCGTGCTTCAGGTCTTAAAGGGACAGAAGTTATTTATTATTCAAACTACAAAAAATCAAACGATCACTTACGAGCAAACATATTCTGAATGCCTTCGGCAGAATTCAAATGAGCCATTTTAATCTAGATTAATCTTGGAATTAATCTATATTAATCTAGATTAAAAAAAAATATCTATGCCCACCACTAATTTAAAGACTGGTATTATACAGAGATCATACTATCCTTACTAATAGTGATATTAAAACACATTTTAGGCTTAATATTAAGAAATGTGCATTGTACAAAAAGTACAAGAAGTACTCCAAATAAAGATTAATTGTAATAATTATATCTGTAAGTCTCAAACAATATTTCAGTAAATATGTTAATAGATTTCTAGTATACTAGTATGAAATAAATGTATTTTATATAGGTTTTTTTCACTATCTTCTGTCTTTTAAAATGCTCCATACATCTGCCATTGAAAGCATGTGGATGAAACAGCTTGTAAGACCTTTTTTGATTTATTTGAAGAGAAAATGTATTAAGGAATTTAGGATTCAGTCTGACAATTGAATTCTCTAAGTAAATTATCTACAGATAAAATGTTTATTCCCAGGTTTTTAGATTTGATTCTATCGCAAATTGTGATGTATTACAATGTATACTCATGGAAAACAAAATTGACCACATATACTTAACTTAACATATGTTCCTCCCAACCACCTGTCATATAGAGACAACATTCCCCATCCATTCCCACCAGCCTTTTTTTTTCCTTTTTGATTTAATGTGATCATGTTTGCTATAAAAGTAAATAGCTGGTCTGATCCATGTATGAGATCCCCACATCTCTGAAAATCTCTCTCTATCTGACTGATTAACAAGTCATCTAATTTATAATGACACTGGATAACACAACACCACTTAGTTTAATACAGACAACACCTTTGGCATCGTATCTGTGTGCAGCTCTTTGCCTTTTGTCTATAGCTTATGTTGCGGTGAAGATTAAGATGGATTACAACCTCAGAAACATTCTGATTATAATATCTGTGAGTGAAAGAAGGTCTGTATTCAGGATTGTGGGTGTGAATAGAGAGAGAGAGAGAAACAGACAGCATCCATTATGAGTCCTCAGAGAACTGACTACCCTTCCAAATCCCTCAGTAACACTAAACGCCCAAATGGCTTTGTTTTCTCTCTTCTCCCTCTCGCATGTACTCTTTCATCGTGTCTAAATGTCCTCTCTCCATGCCCTTCCATTTTGTTTGTTGGCCTTTCTTTATACTGTCAGAATGATAACTAAGGCACGGAATTCACCAGCATTAAGGATTGATTAACTAAATTCTAGTTAACTATATTTTTCAGTAGCATGACAGTAGCTGAGCTGGTTCAAGAACTGGGTGGGTTCTTAGACTCTTGCTAAATGCTTTAAAATTATGAGTAGTTTGTGTCTTGGCAAAATACAGTTTCAGAATAGCTTTCCCAACACATCTACATTGACAGCAACATCCTCTACATATTTCTGTCTTGCCTTGACCTTTCATGTAATGCAGTCTTTGGACAAAGGCACACGTCTGGCTGGCAGATAATGGCACAGGTTTAATAAGCCGCATGACAAGGGCATGATTATTATGGCCAGTGAAAGATCCAGCTCATAAAACGATGATGGGGAGAAAATCAAATCATCATAAAGAAAACAACAGGAGTCTGCCGACCTCCTCCCATCTACTCTCTATATATCTCTGCATCTCTCTTTCTCAAGGAAGAGAGTGCCATCTTACATAATGCAGAAGAGGAGGTGAGGAAGGGCAGTCCGAGGATGAAATATGAGCCAAACTCCAACGCTAAACTCCTGAAGGAGCAGATTTCTGAGCAACACTGCAGAGCCAAGGAGTTATGGGTTTGTTTCGATGAAACCATATCACTTTGTGTGTGTGCAACAGCAGATGACAGCAGATTTGTGTTCACGCTCTTGTGTGTGAAGCACAGAAAATGGGCTGATTTCACATATACTGCATCAGCCAGTCTGAGATATACAATTTTTCAATCTACTGTATGAAATGAAATATACAAATGTTTAGATTAAAATACATGTTCAGTATATAGACCAATCAAAGTTCATGTTACTTATTGTCTGTGCATATAAATTGCATGCTTTCACATTACATAATTAACTAAAAATGTATTCTTTATCATTTATTATACATGCGTGGGCATGCAAATTGTATTAGATATTATGTGCATGTGGAACTGATCGTCTGTGCACAATGAATATATCTGATTGTCTGATATCACAGATTGTATCTGTGTGCGCGTGCGTGTGTGTGTGTGGCACACCTTGGTACATCAGGCTCTAGTAATCCTGATTAAATATGCCAGATGGCACACACAAGCTTTCTCGTGAGCCTGCCAAGACAGCAGTGGACATGTGCGCGAGTGTGTGTGTGTTAATGTTTTTCTATCCCGGTGGGGACTTCAACCTGAATGCACACTGACTCATGGGGACTCGTGTCACCACGGGGAACTAAAATGAGGTCCCCATGAGGAAACAAGCATTTCAATCATATTTACATTTTTGAAAATGTAAAAATGCCTGTAGTTTTGTGTGATGGGTAGGGTTAGTTTAAGGGGAGAGAATTTACAGTTTGTACAGTATAACAACCATTATGTCTATTGAGAGTCCTCACTAAGATAGTAAACCAGACAGGATAGTACTGCATGTTACGAGAATTATGTAATTTTGTTTTGTTGTAATTTTGTGTAATAATATTTGTATCACTGTTTTCCCTTAAGGGAAGTGATGAATATAAACACACACGATCAGAATCTAACACATAACCAGAACAGAGAACTTTCTGCATTTTTACAATAAAAAAGTATTTTATTTTTCAGAATTCTTTTCACTTCTGGGTACAAATTGTGTCCACAAAACATGGTTAAGTACACTCTAAAAAATGCTGGGTTAAAAATAACCCAAGTTGGGTCGAAAATGGACTAACCCAGCAATTGGGTTGTTTTAACCCAGCATTTGGCGTTTGGGTTAAATGTTTGCTTAAAACAACCCAATCGCTGGGTTAAAACAACCAAATCGCCCAATTCCATTTTCAACCCAACTTGGGTTATTTTTAACCCAGCATTTTTTAGAGTGTAGGCACACACGTCTGGTTCACTATACTTGTAGGGAATTTCCATAGACGTAATTGTTTTTATATTGTTCAATCTGTTTATTCTATCCCCCTACACTACCCTACTTTTAGCATTTTTACATTTTCAAAAAAACTAATTCTGTGCGATTTATAAGCTTGTTTCCTCATGGGGACCTTCATTTAAGTCATTTTGAGTCAGTGTGCATTCAGGTTGAAGTCCCCACCGGGATAGAAAAAACATGAACATCCACACACACACACGCACGCACGCACGCACGCACGCACGCACGCACGCACGCACGCACGCACGCACACACACACACAGGGGTGTTTTTGTGAAATGTGGGGACATTCCATAGGCGTAATGGTTTTTATACCGTACAAACCGTATTTTCTATCCCCCTACACTGCCCCTGCCCCTAAACTTAACCCTCACAGGAGACTGTGCAGTTTACTTTCTGTGAAAAAAAACTCATTCTGTGTGAAATATAAGCATTTTGAAAAGTGAGGACATGGGGAACGTCCTCATATTTCACCCTCTTTTTGTAATACCTATGTCATACCCATGTCATTATACACATTTGTGTCCTGATATTTCACAAAAACATGCCCACACACACACACACACACACAAATGCATAGAATGAATGAATGAATATCTTCAAGCCTAAAAAAAAGTTGGGCATGGAGACAAACATTGACTCAGACGTAGACAGAAAGCAGAGCGATTGTCCTCAGTTCACCCTCTTGAGCTGATTAAAGCCCCTGGCATGTTCTGGAAAATTCCACTAGACCTAAAGCATACAAAACACACTCACAAGCTTCTGCAGAGACTTTCCTTTGTGACACTGATTGACTAAAGTGAATGCTAAAACTAAAATAATAAAATCCCTATAAAATCACTGGAAATCAGTTCTGGAAATCAAAAATCAGTAAACGGTTAACATGTTTGATTTGCACAGTATAAATTGCGAGCTATTCTAGTTTTTTTGTGTGTTTTTTTTTTTGTCTCGTTACCTCTGACTATTGCTTTTTTGTTATATCCCTGTTGTATTGAATTTTGAACATGTTAAATTAGCTTGTCAATAAAAAGTGTGTGCATCTTGTATTTGTGTTGGATTGTGAGTAAGAATGTGTGTTGCGTTTGGACAAGTGTTTCTGTGTGCCATATGGTGTTGTAGCTGAAATGAGAGCCTGTGGGCTGTGCAGGTTGGCCCACCTGTAGAGATGATCTTTAAACAGGCAGATCAGGATAGGTCACACTCATCCATTTATCTCTCCATTTATCCATCTTTATCCAACCTGCTATAAACCAGCAACTGCATTAGCAGGGGCATAAAAATATCTTTCAACTCAAATTGGCATGCTAAAGTACATGTTGTCAAAGCATTAAAAACACCCTCTCTAATGACAATTCTGTCTTTTCTTATCCACATCTGATCTTCCGCCATCCTTTACATGCACCGTTATATCAGTTTGTTTTATTTTATGACGTTCTGTTAACTCTCTCATTCAGCCACACCTCTTTATTTCTCTATATATTTTGCATTTCTTCTTCACTTGTTTCCCTCTCACCCTCCCTCTCTTCCAGCACCATGTTCGTGGTATGAATGGTTGCCGTGGAAACTGCCTTTTCCAGTGAAAACTGGCTATGGCAGAGACACTGATGGAAACTAATACAGAATGCTCTCTCTCTCTCTCTCTCTCTCTCTCTCTCTCTCTCTCTCTCTCTCTCTCTCTCTCTCTCTCTCTCTCTCTCTCTCTCTCTCTCTCTCTCTCTCTCTCTCTCTCTCTCTCTCTCTCTCTCTCTCTCTCTCTCTAATGGTCAAATACTTCTCTCCCCTAGCAACAGAGGCAGTCACAGCCCCCTCCTCTCTGCACCTCTCTGTTTTCTCTTTCACTCTACCCCTCGGTCACCCTTTTTTCTCTCATTGTCACTTTCTCTATCCCCCTTTCCCTTAGGCTGTCTACCTGCCCCCCCCCCCCCCTCTCTCTCTCTCTCTCTCTCTCTCTCTCTCTATCTCGTTTCCGTTCTCCAAAATGCAGTAAAATGTTAGGGATGGAGTGTTTAAGACAGACACAAAAAAGGCGATAGATGAAAAAAAAGAGACAGAAAATGAGAGAGACAACAAGCTGCATCCTATTTTAATTAATTTAATTCTGCTGATCTACGCTTTGGTAGGTTTGCCCATCTGTTTCACACACACACACACAGAGAGAGAGGGGCGTTGGCTTCTCCAGTGTTTTGCACAGCAGAGCCAAAATGAAGCTCATAAAAATGCAGAACCATATTTTAATACAACACAAACCTCCAGCATCGCATAAAACCAACCAGCACTACTTTACACCACCAAAGACCTACTGACTGAACATTCACATTACTGCCTAAACTGATGATTCCCCTGCTGCAGGTAACACAACTCAAATGTATGGAATTATATAGCCAAATCTCATTTATGAAGAGACACTGTGCCATGTTTGATGCCAAACACCACTGTTGTTTTATGTGTCAAATGCATGAGGTGTATATAATAAAATTGAAATAATTGGATAATATTACCCTTACTTTGGTGCTCCAAGGATATTGTACAATACAATAATAACTGACTTTTTCATCAGCTGCTTCAGCAGTCTACAGTGCTGTCAAAATGTATGAGATGACCACTCAAATCAAAGTAGGCGGGTTTTACTGTTCGCAGAGACTGCTAAGTGAAAAATAAGATGTACTGTATGTAAGTAGCTTAACTAAAATGAATTATTTGGCAGCTGTTTTATGATAGAAATGTTAAATGTCAGACAGATATAACCTTTTCTCTAATGCCACGGTAACACTTTAGGTTGCACTTTATTTGAAGGTGTCATTGTTACAGTGTAATTATATATTTAAGTACTGAGTAATATTAAGTAACTACATGTACATATAAGGTTAGGGTAGGATTAGGGTTTGGTTGAGGGTCATAATTGTAATTATGCATAATTTACTGTTGTTATTAGTATGGTAAGTACATGTAACATGTAACAAAGACACTGTAAAATACAGTGTTACCACACTTTATTTGAATGGTCCCCGTTAGACATTCTGTTGACTATAAGCAACTACATGTCAACTAACTCTCAGTAGAGTGTTAGTACTCTCTGCTTAATATCTGCTAACACTGTATTGGTCCACCAACAGACATTCTACTGACATTGGGCCTGGTTTTAACGATCTGAGCGCATGGTCTGAAGCGCATGGCGCAGGTGCACTTAGGGCGCGTCAAAATACACTTTTGCTAGTTTAACGATGGGAAAAATGGTCTGTGCAACAGGCGCATGATCCAAAGGGGTTGTACCTAGACTCTTAATGAGTTATGGGCGCAACGTGCAATAAACAGAACGTGCAATAAATCAGAATCTCAGATCCCATTCCCTTTAAAAGCCAGTTGCGCTTTATTTTTTACTTTTAAAAATGTTTGTGTGCTGCTATACTGCACTATTGGGTTTTTGTTTGTCAATAGCACAGTCGTTTTCAGTTGCCTCAAAATAGCAACGTGCCTGAACACACCTCATTTTCAGGGCAAACAGATGGGCGTGAGTGCATTTGCTATTTAAACAACGTGCAAATGATGCTGCGAAATGAAAATGATAATTGCATCAGGCTGAAACTGGCCAAAAACACTTGCATTGCATCACATTGCGTCGGATGTATGATAGGGCCCTATAAGTTACTTTGCAAGTACAAGTCAACTTATTCTGCTAACCCTAACCTTCTACTAATACTCTACTAACACCCCAATGAGAGTTAGTTGACATGTAGGTGCAAGGTTACTTGTCTAATGTCAAGTAGAGGACCATCAAAATATGGAATGTCTAAAGAGGACCATCAAAATAAAATGTAACCAATGTCGCCATTTTGAATGGAAAATATATAATTTATGTGATTCATGTAGTTATTTATAGTGGTCAATGTGACGATTGTCCCTGGATGCCCTAGCAAGCTCAATTATGGGACCTCTGTATTTACAAAACTCTGAGTTCAGCCCTGGTCAATATGACTGATTGATTCTAGGCTTGAACATGAGAAATTCAAGTGAAATATAATGGCTACAGCAGAGAGAATAACAACCTTTATTTGAGTTAATTTCACCAGACAAAGTTACCATAAAACTTCAGAAGATTAGAACAGTATGGATAATACTTGCAATTTATTTTGGCAGCTTGACAGCCAATGGCCACTGCATGCTTGCATTGTATGCAAAACAAGCAGAATTAACAGTTTGATACATTTCTTCTTTGTGCTTCCCGGAAGAAAGAATGTTTGGAACAATGTAAAGATGAGTAAATCATACTTAATGTTTTTGGCAGAACTAATACTTTAGCTGAGCAGCAGTTCAGACTTGGAAGCTTGTGAAATATTCATAAATGAGACAGATAAACATTGAATAGGAGAAAGAAAGAGAGAGAGAGCGCTAAAATCGAAAGAGGCTTATTTCTTTCATTTTCAGCCTTTGCTTTTGCAGTCATCATCAGAGACTTAATTAGAACAAATTGCTCTTTCATCACCCGAGTAATTGCGCCCGTTTTGTCCTCTCTCCCTCATTCTCTCCCTTTCATCTTATTGAAACTAAATTACTTTGATTATTCCGAACACCTCCAGAAGTCACATCATCATCATTCCATCCAAGAGGGTCAAGACTCACCATAGACATCCATAACCCCCATGCAGTTAATTAGGAAATTAAATATGCATTAATTGCATCCTGGTTCTTACCTACGACCTTGTGACCCAGGAAGTGATCCCAGACAAAACGGTAGATAATAAAATATCTAGATAATAAACGGTTTATAATTGCTGCCTACAAGATGAGTGCACATGAATGCAAGAGAGCAAGTCGGTATTGCTGTAATACTAAAATTAAATCACATTTTGTGTTCATTTGCTCTACGTAAATGTTCTACAATAGACCACATCAATATTATGGCTACAAACACAAGCCTAGAGCTGACTCTTCATGACGCAATTTGTTATTCTAATCCTGTGCTTGTTGATTCTGTCATAAAAACATATTTTATCTTAATATGTTTTGCCCTGATGTCCGTGGTGATGCGTTTATGGGCGCCTTTGAGTGTGTGCAGACATGTCTGATTAATAACCGAGACTCTGTCCTCTACAGAAAGACAGGTGATTCTTCAATTATTTGGAGTGTGAGAAAGAGAGACTAGGCAAAATGGAGATAGAATCTAATATTGTGGATTAATTACCATGAGGGGACCACAGCGAGCGAGGGAGATTGTGTGCGTGTTTGTGTTGAAATAGTCTGAGCTGACCATTATTAATATTTATCTCCTAATCGAGTCATCTCTCTGTGCTTTAGCCACGCTCTCTCGGTCGCCGCTTGGTATTGAGAGTTTCTCTTTCTTGCTTTTGCAGATAACCTCCGCATCCCCTCTGACTGTGTCATTTCCTCTTTCAGCTGATAAACTGGATTTATGCTTGATCTGGTCAGAGCTGTGGAAATCGGTGTCACTCTCTTCTTCATCACACAGCTCTGACTGGTCACCTGAACGAGCTAAGCGCATATAATCCAACATTAAAACCAGGGGATTCCGCTGTTATCAGACTGGGGGAAAACAAACCGTTATAATTTACTCTGGATTTTTTATTTACTTTGGATTTTTACTCTGGAGTGTTTTTAAAGGAATAGTTCACCCCAAAATGAACATTTTGCATAATTTATCCACCCTCATGTTGTTTCAACTGTATTATGTATTCCGTGAAACACAAAATGAGACATTAAACTCAAATTCTGAGTTCATTTTTTCCATTCAACAAAGGTGAATGGTCTTGTTTTCAATACAATGAAAGTGGAGAGTTGACATGAAAGTGGACACGTTTTATTCCTGTATTCCTATAAAGACCCAAATTAATGCAATTTCATCCTCCAGAGCAGATTAACAGAATATAAGAGATTTTTTTTGTTGCTTTTTTTGTCCTTAGAGCTTGGCAAAAAAAACAAAAACAAAAATCAATCCACCTTCCGACATGGAAGTGAGCAAATGACTACAAAATCTTAATTTTGGTTCAACTATTACACTAACATGATCTTTGACTTGAGTTGCTGCTATTGTGAAGTAATATTTGCGTCACTGCTCAGTGTTGCACAATAGGCAGAATGTGGTATCACTAATGTATTACGGTGGTTTCTGTGCTGTATAGAGTTGCTCCCTTCAGTTGGGTTTCCTAAGGAAGCCTCATGTAGGTCATATTCCTCATATCCTGCATGACTGCAGCAACTCAACTCAGCAAAAGAGGCCAACGCAGAGGAGACTGCAGCGAAAGAAGCAAGCGAGGGAAAGAGTGATGTGAGATCGGGACAGGGGCTGATAGAGCAATAGATGGTCCTGAGGGGTAATACCAGTGAGACTGTGATAGAGAGGGTTTTAGTCCTGCCAGACCACACAGTGGAAAATTTGAGTCACTTTCATTCACTCACAAAGAAAAGTTTCTCGGGGGAACGCAACACATTTGTGAGAGAACACAAAAGCATTGACTTGTTCTTTTTTTTCACCACCATGTCCCTTTAGGGGCTCCATATAGATGTTTCAGCTAAAATGTGTTAGGAGAAATAAAATATACACAAATGAGTCAATATTTGAGTATACAGCTAAAAAAATTATGATCATTCAAGATCATTTAATCTTGGAAGTCATGGATTTCAATTGAGTAAACTCAATGCTAAACTCAAGAGGAGAAATTTAAACATCTGAGAAGCAGAAAACATAAGCAAATCTCTCCATTTGATCTCATTTTAATTTGAGAAACAACTGAGAAAGGAAAGAGAGCTCATTTGTGATTTTTCATTTCTTGAAGAGTGTGTCTGCTAGTTCTCATTTCTTACCGGGAGCGCTGGAGACGGTGGGCCAGTTCTGAACCAGAACTCCTTGAGCACCCTGCATCACGGACGACTCCTCCATATGGACCGAACTACACACAAATAGAGGAGAAATATTGTCAGATTAAGACTATTTATTCACTCTTAGGGTCACACTTGTAGTTTGGTTCGCTTGGTTTATTTTGAGATCTGGTGACTATGGAGGTCATTTTAGTACAGTGAACTCATTGTCATGTTCAAGAAACCAATTTGAAATGATTCAAGCTTTGTGACATGGTGCATTATCCTGCTGGAAGTAGCCATCAGAGGATGGGTATATGGTGGTCATAAAGGGATGGACATGGTCAGAAACAATGCTCAGGTAGGCCGTGGAATTTAAACCATGCCCAATTGGCACTAAGGGGCCTAAAGTGTGCCAAGAAAACATCCCCCACACCATTACACCACCACCACCAGCCTGCACAGTGGTAACAAGGCATGATGGATCCATGTTCTCATTCTGTTTACGTCAAATTCTGACTCTACCATCTGAATGTCTCAACAGAAATCGAGACTCATCAGACCAGGCAACATTTTTCCAGTCTTCAACTGTCCGATTTTGGTGAGCTTGTGCAAATTGTAGCCTCTTTTTCCTATTTGTAGTGGAGATGAGTGGTACCCGGTGGGGTCTTCTGCTGTTGTAGTCCATACACCTCAAGGTTGTGCGTGTTGTGGCTTCACAAATGCTTTGCTGCATACCTCGGTTGTAACGAGTGGTTATTTCAGTCAAAGTTGCTCTTCTATCAGCTTGAATCAGTCGGCCCATTCTCCTCTGACCTCTAGCATCAACAAGGCATTTTCGCCCACAGGACTGCCGCATACTGGATGTTTTTCCCTTTTCACACCATTCTTTGTAAACGGTTGTGCGTGAAAATCCCAGTAACTGAGCAGATTGTGAAATACTCAGACCGGCCCGTCTGGCACCAACAACCATGCCACGCTCAAAATTGCTTAAATCACCTTTCTTTCCCATTCTGACATTCAGTTTGGAGTTCAGGAGATTGTCTTGACCAGGACCACACCCCTAAATGCATTGAAGCAACTGCCATGTGATTGGTTGATTAGATAATTGCATTAATGAGGAATTGAACAGGTGTTGCTAATAATCCTTTAGGTGAGTGTATTTTACAACAGAACTTCCAAAACAATGCTGTGTGCTGGGCTAAATGCACATGTGTGTGTGTAGCTACATATGATGGTATTTTGACCAGCTGAGAACTCATGAAGCGTTTATAAAACGAGTAAAGGAGTCAAAACAGCAGCAGGAATCCCTCCGTCACACACACAAACGAAGATCTGCTGCGAGGAGACGCGGTTCTGACGCCTGTACCGAACTGTGATGGGCAACATCACGACTATGACAAGAAAAAACAGGTATGCTTGTGCATTCTGTCCTTTTTAGGGTCACATTTTGTGACATCATGTCCCGTTTTTGGTTCGTTTACATGTCTTCGGTCTGTGTTGTGTTCATATTTCTTTCAAAATGCACCAGAGTTGGTTTGGAAGTGGACCGAGACCCATCTTTGCTTGTTGGGTGTGCACCAGGGTTCAGATGGTAGCATTCACACTTTTTCAAAAGCACCGCACTAACAGAGCAATCGCACTAGGGTTCATTTTAATCGAACCAAACATGCCAAGTGTGGACACACCCTTATAATCAAATCAGCTAACAAATATTGATTTGAATTAGTTGGTTAACAAAAATTTACATCATATACATACAATTTAATGTGCTCAAAAACACCCTGCTCAAGAAAACAACAGTAAAAAAAATAGATTGCCGGTCAGAAGAAGAAACATCATTTTCAAGAGTCTCTTACATGTAATCTTTACATTCATGTATATTTTTCTATTCAACATTGTACTCAAATTGTCTCAGATCCCACTCGATGCGAAAATATTTGGCCTTTTTTACTCTCCATGGCTTTTGGCGTTTAACTAGGTCTGATCATTGTGCGTGATATGCATGATGGATGATATGACTGTTTGTTGTGGTTTAGATTGGTATTTTATGCTTGTAATAACTTTTTTATGTACAGCACTTTAGTCCATTATTATGGTGTTGAAAGTGCTTTATAAATAAATTTGAGTTGAGCAGGGTTTGTGTTTGACCTGGGCAGAATGGTATATGTAGGTCTTCAGTGAGAATTGGAATCTAGATGCTTAGATTAGAGATTAAGGATTAGACGGTGATCTTCTCTGCACAGTCACATCACCTCAGAGATTAAAGCTTACAGTCATGAGCACTCAAAATTTCACACCAAATAATTTGTCTCTCTCTCACAGACACAAAC